>JAGSMR010000089.1:382500-550000 GCA_029286605.1 Sericinus montela | reverse complement strand
GCGAAAGGCAGAGGATTTCATTTCGTAGATTTTCACAAGCTTTAAATCTAAACAGTACGTCCTTTTGCTGCAAAAAGCTTCTTTGTATTGCAGCGTTGACAAATTCGTAATTAATGGCGGTACAGCCTCAAAGCTGTTGCAAAAAGTTATGCAAGATAAACAACGTTATAATCCCTTGAATATGACTTGCAGATAACGACCTATCTACAGACAAAAATAACATTAAATAATATATGAAATAATGTAATGTACAGTATTTGAAGTATGACCTGTATGTTTAGCGCTGAGTGTATACTCACAGAGTTATTACGATAAGTCATAAATAAACTATTTAATTTTTTAAGATACTTTATTTACAGAAAAAAAATACGCCTTTTCCATCACAGGGGTGGACAGAGGTCTAGACAATTAAGTCCTTTCGTCCCACCTTCCATCGAAGAACAAGACATTTTTGGAACAACGACACAGTTTGAGCCCTTCGCCATGTTTATGTCTAAGCCAACAATATAAATCATACATAAGTTCTTGAAAAAATCCATTGGTACGAGCCTCGGCGATCGAACTCAGGTCTCCTGACTCCAATACGAATCACTCAACCACTCGGCTATCGTGACTATTTATGGAAACAAAATTATGTTTATATTTACAAAAGTTATAAAAACTAAAAATGTTGTATGGCAGGACCACTCTTCGTGGCATGATAGCAGAACGGTGGTTGCATTTCTACATCATTTGGCATGCATATATGTTACACATATATGTTTGACGAATACGGCCTGCCGCGGAAGACCTGCCTGGAGCAGAAGTGGCTTTACGGTCACTATGCCGTGGGCTTCCATCAGATTGGGTCTTATTATTTAATTGTTTTATTTATTTATAGTCGTAATACTTGACTCTCACACGTGTCCTTGCCGTGGGCTTCCATCAGATTGGGTCTTATTATTTAATTGTTTTATTTATTTATAGTCGTAATACTTGACTCTCACACGTGTCCTTGCCGTGGGCTTCCATCAGATTGGGTCTTATTATTTAATTGTTTTATTTATTTATAGTCGTAATACTTGACTCTCACACGTGTCCTTGCCGTGGGCTTCCATCAGATTGGGTCTTATTATTTAATTGTTTTATTTATTTATAGTCGTAATACTTGACTCTCACACGTGTCCTTGCCGTGGGCTTCCATCAGATTGGGTCTTATTATTTAATTGTTTTATTTATTTATAGTCGTAATACTTGACTCTCACACGTGTCCTTGCCGTGGGCTTCCATCAGATTGGGTCTTATTATTTAATTGTTTTATTTATTTTATATTTTAATAAATAACAAATAAAAAATTTAAAAGTATATCAAAAGTGAACGAGGTGCACTTATTTGCCTACTCTCCTATCATTCATTTTCTGCCACACGTCAGCAATCACTTTTGGTAGGGAGCCAGCCAATAGGTTGTTTTCTTTAAATAATAACTATATTTTCTTTAAATAATAACTATATTTTCTTTAAATAATAACTATATTTTCTTTAAATAATAACTATATTTTCTTTAAATAATAACTATATTTTCTTTAAATAATAATAGTAGCCTAGTACAAGATGTAGAACTTCTATTGTGATTCTATTGTTGGTGAGCAGAAGTTATTTTCAAGCATCAACTGTTACCAAACTTGATGCTTAACAAGAACGTGCCAGATTTGTTTCTCGCACTGAATTAACGCAAGCTAATGAAAAAGAAGTGTATATTTTAGCAAATCGTTTATTAGTACTATGTTAATTACTTGCGAAAGGCAGAGGATTTCATTTCGTAGATTTTCACAAGCTTTAAATCTAAACAGTACGTCCTTTTGCTGCAAAAGCTTCTTTGTATTGCAGCGTTGACAAATTCGTAATTAATGGCGGTACAGCCTCAAAGCTGTTGCAAAAAGTTATGCAAGATAAACAACGTTATAATCCTTGAATATGACTTGCAGATAACGACCTATCTACAGACAAAAATAACATTAAATAATATATGAAATAATGTAATGTACAGTATTTGAAGTATGACCTGTATGTTTAGCGCTGAGTGTATACTCACAGAGTTATTACGATAAGTCATAAAATAAATTGGATACATATTGTGGTGGATACATATTGATACATGTGTGGTTCTTCTGGGGTAATAATAACAAATAAAAAATTTAAAAGTATATCAAAAGTGAACGAGGTGCACTTATTTGCCTACTCTCCTATCATTCATTTTCTGCCACACGTCAGCAATCACTTTTGGTAGGAGCCAGCCAATAGGTTGTTTTCTTTAAATAATAACTATATTTTCTTTAAATAATAACTATATTTTCTTTAAATAATAACTATATTTTCTTTAAATAATAATAGTAGCCTAGTACAAGATGTAGAACTTCTATTGTGATTCTATTGTTGGTGAGCAGAAGTTATTTTCAAGCATCAACTGTTACCAAACTTGATGCTTAACAAGAACGTGCCAGATTTGTTTCTCGCACTGAATTAACGCAAGCTAATGAAAAAGAAGTGTATCTTTTAGCAAATCGTTTATTAGTACTATGTTAATTACTTGCGAAAGGCAGAGGATTTCATTTCGTAGATTTTCACAAGCTTTAAATCTAAACAGTACGTCCTTTTGCTGCAAAAAGCTTCTTTGTATTGCAGCGTTGACAAATTCGTAATTAATGGCGGTACAGCCTCAAAGCTGTTGCAAAAAGTTATGCAAGATAAACAACGTTATAATCCTTGAATATGACTTGCAGATAACGACCTATCTACAGACAAAAATAACATTAAATAATATATGAAATAATGTAATGTACAGTATTTGAAGTATGACCTGTATGTTTAGCGCTGAGTGTATACTCACAGAGTTATTACGATAAGTCATAAATAAACTATTTAATTTTTAAGATACTTTATTTACAGAAAAAATACGCCTTTTCCATCACAGGGGTGGACAGAGGTCTTGTCTTGACAATTAAGTCCTTTCGTCCCACCTTCCATCGAAGAACAAGATATTTTTGGAACAACGACACAGTTTGAGCCCTTCGCCATGTTTATGTCTAAGCCAACAATATAAATCATACATAAGTTCTTGAAAAATCCATTGGTACGAGCCTCGGCGATCGAACTCAGGTCTCCTGACTCAATACGAATCACTCAACCACTCGGCTATCGTGACTTATGAGTAAAATTCTAAAAAGTATGTAGTTTTATTTTCATGAACAATTCGACCTGACTGTGTATATAAACCCAACTTTACGTAAACATATAAACAAATCTCCCATAGTAACCAACATAGGAACATTACAGTAGTAGGTACCAAATTATACACAGTCAGGTCATAAGTATTGTCACACAGTGAAAAATTTATTTAGAACGCTGGCCACAAAAAAGTTTATTGAATTCGAATTTCGAATTGTTCATGAAAATAAAACTACATATTTTTTAGAATTTTACTCATTTTTAAATATGGAGTGGACGCTTAAAGAAGACCGTGTTGTAGTTATTGCGTTGCATCGTTGCGGTTACGCGCCAATTCAAGTTTTTGACATTCTGAAAAATTTGAATATAACCAAAAGTTTCGTTTATCGTACCATCAAACGATACAATGAAGACTCTAGTGTAGATGACAGCTCAAGAAGTGGTCGCAAGAAGCGAGCAGCCGTATTCCGCGTGTCCAACGAGGTCATTTTCCATCCTCGCTCATGGTATGGTATGGAGTTTCTTATTGGGGCTTAACAGAGGTACATTTTTGCGAGAAAGGTTTAAAAACGAATGCAGTTGTGTATCAAAGTACAGTCCTGATGAACCTTGTAAAACCTGTTTCTATACCATGTTCAATAACAGGCACTGGGTATTCAAACAATATTCGGCGCCAGCTAATAGGGCGAAGAGCACACAAGACCGGCTGGCGGCATGTGAAATCGACTTCATCGGGCACGAAGACTGACCCTCCTCCAGTCCAGATTTGAATCCGTTAGATTACAAGATATGGCAACACTTGGAGGAAAAGGCGTGCTCAAAGCCTCATCCCAATTTGGAGTCACTCAAGACATCCTTGATTAAGGCAGCCGCCGATATTGACATGGACCTCGTTCGTGCTGCGATTGACGACTGGCCGCACAGATTGAAGGCCTGTATTCAAAATCACGGAGGTCTTTTTGAATAAACTTTAGTGTCATAAGAATCTATGTTTTGTTAAGTTTATTTTGCTATATAAATGGTTACATAATGAATAAACTTGTTTTAATTATTTTATATTAAACATGTGACAGAATTTATGACCTGACTAGGTATATACAGACGCAGGTCCGGCAGACTTAGTCCAGCCTTGGAATTATTTTAAAAAAACGTGTTAATCGGTTACATAGTTTAGAAGTTCATTGTGAGATACTTATCATAGAGAGGGAGGGAGAGAGAATTATATATAACAGATATAGCATTAAAACGCTTGTCTCCAGTTAAGTATCAATTTGTATTTAGCCTTGCTATCAAGCCCGTTCGATCATCTACTCGTATCTTCATTAATTAACGGATTAGGCTGCTCAAGCAGCTAATAGCTGATATAGGCTGTCGGATATTTAGGCGCATAATTTCAATAAATAAGAGGATTAAGACAGGAGGAAATAAGATAATAGTAATTACTAAGCATTGTAATTATAAACAATTACAATTTGATAGTATTGACGATCTCCATGGACGAGTGACGTACACACCTGTTTTCATGGTGTCGCCAGTTCCTCGGAAAACCGGTGTGTTCGTCGGAACCGGGTTCGATTCCTGGTCGGGCAATGGAGAAAATACCTTTTTACAATATCTCATGCTTGGGTGTTTTGGTACCCTCGTTGATTCTGATTTCATATCACAAATGCTTAAGGTAAGGCTTTGGGATGAGATTAACGTACGTGATGTAGTCCCAATCTATTTATTTATTATGTATATTGTTAAAATTATATGAAAATTATCTCAATAACTAGAAAGAAATCGGCGTAGAAAAAATAAAAATGGTAAAGAAGGTGCGAGGTATTGGTACAGCAATCCATTTGTAAATCACGCTTTATGCGGTATATTTTCTTAAATGGAAAGTTTAAGCCAGTAGAATATTTTTATAAAAGGGTATTTTTATAAGTGGTAACGATGATTACAAGAAACATAGTTTTTATATTTATGCTTATAAATTTATGATCATATTTATTTTATAATAAATAAATAAATATATTTATGATGAAAAACAATTTATGATTTATCTTATTATATATATATATATATATATATATATATATATATATATATATATATATATATATATATATATATATATATATATATATATATATATATATATATATATATATATATATATATATATATATATATATATATATATATATATATATATATATATGTATATATATATATATATATATATATATATATATATATATATATATATATATATATATATATATATATATATATATATATATATATATATATGTAATGCTAGTATGTTCAAATCACTGATAAGTATTTGTGAGTACCGCTTAAACAAAGCGCGGCATCTCTTCAGTCACAAGTGCATTAGACGAGCATTCAAACAATGTCCTGTTTTTATTCGATATGCCCGAAGCCCTAAGTCTTCATTTAACACCCTTTTCACCGTGGTTCTGCTTAACCCCATCTGAAGGGCCAACAGTTTCTGCTTACGTTTGGGATTTCTTTGAATTCGAGCCTTCACAGCTTTTATCACTGCTGGAGTCCTAACAGACCGAGGGCGACCACTTCTTGAGCTGTCATCTACACTAGAGTCTTCATTGTATCGTTTGATGGTACGATAAACGAAACTTTTGGTTATATTCAAATTTTTCAGAATGTCAAAAACTTGAATTGGCGCGTAACCGCAACGATGCAACGCAATAACTACAACACGGTCTTCTTTAAGCGTCCACTCCATATTTAAAAATGAGTAAAATTCTAAAAAATATGTAGTTTTATTTTCATGAACAATTCGAAATTCGAATTCAATAAACTTTTTTGTGGCCAGCGTTTTAAATAAATTTTTCACTGTGTGACAATACTTATGACCTGACTGTGTATAATTTGGTACCTACTACTGTAATGTTCCTATGTTGGTTACTATAGGAGATTTGTTTATATGTTTACGTAAAGTTTGGTTTATATACACAGTCAGGTCAGATTGTTCATGAAAATAAAACTACATACTTTTAGAATTTTACTCATAAGTCACGATAGCCGAGTGGTTGGGTGGTTTTTTACTCACAAATACTTATCAGTGATTTGAACATACTTAGCATTACATATATATATATATATATATATATATATATATATATATATATATATATATATATATATATACATATATATATATATATATATATATATATATATATATATATATATATATATATATATATATATATATATATATATATATATATATAATATATATATATATATATATATATATATATATATATATATATATATATATATATATATATATATATATATATATATATATATATATATATATATATATATATATATATATATATATATATATATATATATATATATATAATATATATATATATATATATATATATATATATATATATAATAAGATAAATCATAAATTGTTTTTCATCATAAATATATTTATTTATTTATTATAAAATAAATATGATCATAAATTTATAAGCATAAATATAAAAACTATGTTTCTTGTAATCATCGTTACCACTTATAAAAATACCCTTTTATAAAAATATTCTACTGGCTTAAACTTTCCATTTAAGAAAATATACCGCATAAAGCGTGATTTACAAATGGATTGCTGTACCAATACCTCGCACCTTCTTTACCATTTTTATTTTTTCTACGCCGATTTCTTTTTCTAGTTATTGAGATAATTTTCATATAATTTTAACAATATACATAATAAATAAATAGATTGGGACTACATCACGTACGTTAATCTCATCCCAAAGCCTTACCTTAAGCATTTGTGATATGAAATCAGAATCAACGAGGGTACCAAAAACACCCAAGCATGAGATATTGTAAAAAAGGTATTTTCTCCATTGCTCCGACCAGGAATCGAACCCGGTTCCGACGAACACACCGGTTTTCTCCGAGGAACTGGCGACACCATGAAAACAGGTGTGTACGTCACTCGTCCATGGAGATCGTCAATACTATCAAATTGTAATTGTTTATAATTACAATGCTTAGTAATTACTATTATCTTATTTCCTCCTGTCTTAATCCTCTTATTTATTGAAATTAAGTGCGCCTAAATATCCGACAGCCTATATCAGCTATTAGCTGCTTGAGCAGCCTAATCCGTTAATTAATGAAGATACGAGTAGATGATCGAACGGGCTTGATAGCAAGGCTAAATACAAATTGATACTTAACTGGAGACAAGCGTTTTAATGCTATATCTGTTATATATAATTCTCTCTCCCTCCCTCTCTATGATAAGTATCTCACAATGAACTTCTAAACTATGTAACCGATTAACACGTTTTTTTAAAATAATTCCAAGGCTGGACTAAGTCTGCCGGACCTGCGTCTGTATATACCTAGTCAGGTCATAAATTCTGTCACATGTTTAATATAAAATAATTAAAACAAGTTTATTCATTATATAACCATTTATATAGCAAAATAAACTTAACAAAACATAGATTCTTATGACACTAAAGTTTATTCAAAAAGACCTCCGTGATTTTGAATACAGGCCTTCAATCTGTGCGGCCAGTCGTCAATCGCAGCACGAACGAGGTCCATGTCAATATCGGCGGCTGCCTTAATCAAGGATGTCTTGAGTGACTCCAAATTGGGATGAGGCTTTGAGCACGCCTTTTCCTCCAAGTGTTGCCATATCTTGTAATCTAACGGATTCAAATCTGGACTGGAGGAGGGTCAGTCTTCGTGCCCGATGAAGTCGATTTCACATGCCGCCAGCCGGTCTTGTGTGCTCTTCGCCCTATTAGCTGGCGCCGAATATTGTTTGAATACCCAGTGCCTGTTATTGAACATGGTATGAGAAACAGGTTTTACAAGGTTCGTCAGGACTGTACTTTGATACACAACTGCATTCGTTTTTAAACCTTTCTCGCAAAAATGTACCTCTGTTAAGCCCCAATAAGAAACTCCATACCATACCATGAGCGAGGATGGAAAATTACCTCGTTGGATACGCGGAATACGGCTGCTCGCTTCTTTACTACTGTGTGCGTACACCTTATCATTTTGTTTCTTGTAGCTCTCTTCTACGGTAAAAAATTTTCATCCGAAAAAAGAATTTCCCGATATTTTGTCCCGCGTACCGCTTAAACAAAGCGCGGCATCTCTTCAGTCACAAGTGCATTAGACGAGCATCCAAACAATGTCCTGTTTTTATTCGATATGCCCGAAGCCCTAAGTCTTCATTTAACACCCTTTTCACCGTGGTTCTGCTTAACCCCATCTGAAGGGCCAACAGTTTCTGCTTACGTTTGGGATTTCTTTGAATTCGAGCCTTCACAGCTTTTATCACTGCTGGAGTCCTAACAGACCGAGGGCGACCACTTCTTGAGCTGTCATCTACACTAGAGTCTTCATTGTATCGTTTGATGGTACGATAAACGAAACTTTTGGTTATATTCAAATTTTTCAGAATGTCAAAATCTTGAATTGGCGCGTAACCGCAACGATGCAACGCAATAACTACAACACGGTCTTCTTTAAGCGTCCACTCCATATTTAAAAATGAGTAAAATTCTAAAAAATATGTAGTTTTATTTTCATGAACAATTCGAAATTCGAATTCAATAAACTTTTTTGTGGCCAGCGTTCTAAATAAATTTTTCACTGTGTGACAATACTTATGACCTGACTGTGTATAATTTGGTACCTACTACTGTAATGTTCCTATGTTGGTTACTATGGGAGATTTGTTTATATGTTTACGTAAAGTTGGGTTTATATACACAGTCAGGTCGAATTGTTCATGAAAATAAAACTACATACTTTTTAGAATTTTACTCATAAGTCACGATAGCCGAGTGGTTGGGCGGTTTTTTACTCACAGATACTTATCAGTGATTTGAACATACTTAGCATTACACATCACGGCGTAGTCAGAGAGATCAAATCTATGTAATATTTCCACATTTGTAATATTCCACCCGAGTTCGATCCCCAGTTGGCAGGCTCGGGTTTTTCAAAAACTCATGTACGAATAACATCATTGTCTTGGACATAAAGACGGCGACGGGCTCACCACCTGTCACGTTGTCCCGAAAATATCTTCGGTGGAAGGGACTTAATTGTCTAGACTAGACCTATTTCTACCCCTGTATTGGGAATTGCGTGAAGATATTTATTTATTATTTATTAAAATATAAAATAAATAAAACAATTAAATAATAAGACCCAATCTGATGGAAGCCCACGGCAAGGACACGTGTGAGAGTCAAGTATTACGACTATAAATAAATAAAAAAATAAATATCTTCACGCCATTCCCAATACAGGGGTGGACAGAGGTCTTGTCTTGACAATTAAGTCCCTTTGACCCACCCTCCACCTAAGATATTTTCGGAACAACGTGACAGGTAGTGAGCTCTTCGCCGTTTTTATGTCCAAGCCAACGATATAATTCGTACATAAATTTTTGAAAAACCCATTGGTACGAGCCTGCCACCTGTAAATCGTACTCGGGCCTTTTGATTCGAAGTTCCAACTACCTAACTACTCGGCTATCGTGACTCTACTACTATAACTATAATATTACGACTATTCTATAATAATAATTATGTGTGTTACACATAAGTCATGCAAGCTAGTCAAGCTTACCCAGGAATCTATCCATGGTGACGTTATAGTGACCGTAAAGCCACTTCTGCTCCAGGCAGGTCTTCCGCAGCAGGCCGTATTCGTCAAACATATATGTGTAACATATATGCATGCCAAATGAAGTAGAAATGCAACCACCGTTCTGCTATCATGCCACGAAGATTGGTCCTGCCATACAACATTTTTAGTTTTTATAACTTTTGTAAATATAAACATAATTTTGTTTCCATAAATAGTCACGATAGCCGAGTGGTTAAGTGATTCGTATTGGAGTCAGGAGACCTGAGTTCGATCGCCGAGGCTCGTACCAATGGATCGTTTCAAGAACTTATGTATGATTTATATCGTTGGCTTAGACATAAACATGGCGAAGGGCTCAAACTGTGTCGTTTTTCCAAAAATGTCTTGTTCTTCGATGGAAGGTGGGACGAAAGGACTTAATTGTCTAGACCTCTGTCCACCCCTGTGATGGAAAAGGCGTATTTTTTTTCTGTAAATAAAGTATCTTATAAAATGAAATAGTTTATTTATGACTTATCGTAATAACTCTGTGAGTATACACTCAGCGCTAAACATACAGGTCATACTTCAAATACTGTACATTACATTATTTCATATATTATTTAATGTTATTTTTGTCTGTAGATAGGTCGTTATCTGCAAGTCATATTCAAGGGATTATAGCGTTGTTTATCTTGCATAACTTTTTGCAACAGCTTTGAGGCTGTACCGCCATTAATTACGAATTTGTCAACGCTGCAATACAAAGAAGCTTTTTGCAGCAAAAGGACGTACTGTTTAGATTTAAAGCTTGTGAAAATCTACGAAATGAAATCCTCTGCCTTTCGCAAGTAATTAACATAGTACTAATAAACGATTTGCTAAAATATACACTTCTTTTTCATTAGCTTGCGTTAATTCAGTGCGAGAAAACAAATCTGGCACGTTCTTGTTAAGCATCAAGTTTGGTAACAGTTGATGCTTGAAAATAACTTCTGCTCACCAACAATAGATTCACAATAGAAGTTCTACATCTTGTACTAGGCTACTATTATTATTTAAAGAAAATATAGTTATTATTTAAAGAAAACAACCTATTGGCTGGCTCCCTACCAAAAGTAATTGCTGACGTGTGGCAGAAAAGGAATGATAGGAGAGTAGGCAAATAAGTGCACCTCGTTCACTTTTGATATACTTTTTAAATTTTTTTATTTGTTATTATTACCCCAGAAGAACCACACAATATGTATCCAATTTATGTATGATACTGTCTAAAATATTTCTTTTAAAATATTAGAGAACACTATCAACGTTCAGAAGCTCTAGAGGTGTAATGTTGCGATTACTAACTTACAGAAAAAGATTGACAATTAAGGCAAACTCTATTTAGATTGGCAATTAAGGCAAATTTTATTGGCAACTAAGGTCATGGGAGATACTTGGCTTTCTATTTTGGAAATGCAGAAAGCGGTACTCCTGCATACCGCCCGTTTGTTCGCTGGTTTCCTCCCACACGAAGCCTCGGCGGTCTGGCCTAGTACTATACTAGAGAATATGTTATTGAATCATTGTTACTGTCAATATTTCTAAGAATCATATCGCTAAGATCTACGTGAGTCGTTGAGAAAGAAATCTTAACTTCATTGTATGACCTTGAAGAACCCACAGTCATGTCAGTTTTCTTTTTGTAAAAGAAAAAAAATTACTGACTTATACATTTTATAGCGGTCGATACTAAAATTTCATGCCCGGGAGACACGCCAGACTTTTAGCAAAACCTCTTTTCTCCGAGTTTTTGTTATTTATTGTCTACACTAAAAAGGGGACATGCTTCGCAAAAAAACCGCAGTAACAACGTTCTCTTAGTGAAATTTTTGTCTTACGTCTCAAAGGCCAAATTTTGCTGCCGATATTTTATGTAAGCATCAAAGTTAGAGATTTATAAAAATTTCATTCTTACTTACGTTTTTGTTGCAATTTTTATTCTTTTACTCGTATTTTTCGTTGTCTATCTTCTATGTTGTCCATTCGTACAGTACAGGGCGTTTTCCCCTAAAAGCTATAAGACTTCCTGACTGTGCCTATATTTTTAAGATGTGTTTTATATTAACTTTTTGTCATTTATTTGTGTGATTTATTTACAAAACTATCATTATGTCGATCAAGGGCGTATTACAACGTATATCGTTTTAGAAATTTCGATATTTTATTGGGTTAATCGTTAATTGTCTTCATCGTTGTGAACACTGAATTGATTGACCTAAATCTGATATAAAGGCTTTGGTTAACAGCTAAGTTAGTTTGAAGTCTGTAAGCTAAATTAAATGTGAGTTCTTATGCAATCTCATATTTCAGTGAAGGGAATATCTTTCTTACTAGGTTCTAAATTATTATCTATAAATCTTGTATAATCGATATTGAGTTTTTCGTAAGTCCCTCACATTTCTTCTTTAAATCAGAGCCTTAGAGAAACCAGAGCCTTAGCCCTGTTGCTATTCATTTGCAAAATGTACAGGACATTGGCATTTGCATAGAATTTCAGATTTTTTCTCTTTCTGCAATTCATATCTGTTTTAAATTATTTCAAGTCCTTACGCAAATAAACGTTATTAAATTGACAGTTACCTGCTTGATTTAATACTAAAATAGATATGTACATCTTCAAATACTAACATTTTATTAATTTAAACATCCATGACGCGAGTATTAGCAATAGTTTTTATTTAACGAATGTTTGCCTCAAGCAGGAGAAAACTCTTAACTCTGTTTGGAACACCTCCACCAACTAAGCTATCGGGTCATCTACCAGATAAATTCCATAGCTTTTATAAATATTGTACATGTAATATTTATTTAACAGTTTTATAAAGACGCCTGTTGTAATAAAATAGCTTTATTTGCAGAATGCAAATTTGCATTAACATTATCAAAACATTTATAATTTAATTTTTTAGATTTACGTAACATCTACGATATCGTATTAATAGCTCTTGGTTAAGCAGTCTCGCACTTCAACTTAAGACATAACTTCGCTAAGCGAATGCAATGGATGACTGAACTTTGATTAAAAGTTCACAAGAATTAATTTTCTTGCGAAATATTGTGATGTTATCACTAAATTTTATGTGCTTCATGTCTCTGTCTCTTAATTTGAGTACAATTTTTATGAATCAATAAGTTTGATGAAGTAGTTTTTAAGGCCATACTTAATTGTAATTTATGTATTTAGTAGATTATAATTGACAGCCCGACACTTTGAAAATTGAGACACTAACTATCTAATATTAAATGTAAATAATAAATAAATATAAACATAGATAGGCACAACTTCACATACATTGCTTTGTTAGTAGCTAGAGAAAGTTGTTGTAAATATATCATGGCAGGGCATAAAATTCCCCCATAATATCCCCAATTGGCGATATCAGAATATTTATAAAACGGTTTTTACCAATATCTTTCAATAACAATACCGATTTCAAAACTTTCATCTATTGCTAGATTGTTACACAAATTCTACACACCGCATTGAACTTTACTCTTAAGAAAACATAAAAATAACAAAATGAATTTAGTATATTTTAGGCTCTCAAGACTCAAGGCTCGATCATCTGCAGCCGATTTCTGCAATTATGTCAGAGGGGTGCCGACTTACGCTCAATGTGCTCGCACATTCAGCGCAAAAATCGGTTACGTCTGTCCCCTGCGAGCACATACGACGCTCGCAATAGACCAAGTCGCTGTGGCCAAATTCGGTAGCGATACTATAAATATCTACTATCTACTATATACTATAAGATATCTACTTTGATTTATAGATAACAGAGGTAATCGTTGTTATTACCTTTAATAGAGGAACTATTAAATTATATAATGTATTTTTAATTCTAAATTGTAAATACAAATGTTAAAACATAAATTAATAAGAACATTTTTTATAGTTATTTTAAAGGTAACAGAAGTAAAAGCCATATAAAATTTCAGACTAACCAGAGCGATACCTTTTTCGGTCTTTTGATCCACAAAAATCGCAATGTCGTTTTACGAATAGGTCCGTCTGTCCCGTATCGCAATTAATGGCCACCGATACTGAAATGTTTCCATAAAACATGTTGAACCCACACATCAATTATTCTTTTTGAATAGGCGATATATTCCGCACAGCGTTTTCAAATGTAACAATATTTATAAGGTACTTTATGTAATATGAAGGTACGAGTATGTTGACGGAGCGAATTATTATTTGGATTTCGGTAACCCAATTGTTGTCTTTAAGGGAATATTTTCTTGAAAAAACTAGGCTATTTGTTAATCCAAGAGATAAGGTGTCTCCTTTCGGAATTCCACTCAGAGTCAGAAGGTGTGAAAATATAACCGACAAATATAAATTTTACAACATCGCTGGTACTTTATATTTTGATAATAAAAAAATAATGCATTTAGGTAATATACATATATAAATATTCGTATATACATATAAACATCCTATGACTCGAGTACAAACATTTATGTTCATCAGCCAAATTTGTGTCCCTAGCGGGATTCGAACCGCTCCTAAACTTTGAAGTTCAGATCACTACTAACTGGGCTATCACGTTTTATACAGGATAGATACATTATAACAGAAAAAAACAAAAACGGCAAAATCATAAAAACCACGCAATTCCCAATACAGGGGTAGACAGAGGTCTAGTCTAGACAGTTAAGTCTCTTCGATCACCGAAGATATTTTCAGGACAACGTGACAGGTGGTGAGTGCGTCGCCTTCTTTATGTCCAAGGGAACGATATGATTCGTACATAATCTTCAATATATAATTAAATTCTTTACACAAAATACTAAAACCAGTTTGTATGTTAGTTCCAAATTCCGTCGTAAGGATTCAGTTAATAATACAATAGTGTAATTTACTTTATACTAGTTTCTGTACACGATTTTGTCCGCATATGGCTCCAAATTATACAGGGATCATTGAATTCCCGGGCGTTTGTGTCTTTTCATACACCTGAAACAACAAAATATAGAAATTAACACGATACGACGAAGGTCACGGGTTCGAATTCCGCCCGTGTTATTTTTTTTAGATTTGTTTAAATTCATATCGTTGGCTTGGGTATAAAGACGGCAATGGGTTCACCACCTGTCACGTTCATATCTCCGGTGGAAGGTGGGTCGAAGGGACTTAATTGTCTAGACTAGAACGCTGACTACCTCTGTATAGGGAATGGCGTGAAGATATTTAATTATGTTTCTATTAAAATTTTTTGTATCCTTTTTAGCTATAAAAGCTTACGTATATAGATATGTATATGGATATATTATGAGAGTTAAGGTTATAAACTATAGGTGTGCTAAATTCGTTCATTAATATGAAAATGGCTAATGCCAGTTTGCATGATTAAATAAAAAATAAAATACATACAACCAAATATATTTACATCCATACATATAAACTGTCGTATTCAGAAGAAAATAAGAAAGATAATGAGAATAGCAGGATACTATAATCCATACAAAGAAGATAACTGGCTTCTGTATTTTGTAGTTTTATATTTCTACTCGTCAAATGGTCATAAACCAAGTAAGGAAGTACCATAAAAAATTAAACACCTTATTACTATATAAAAAATATATAGTTATAATATATAAAATATAAATAAATTATATAAAAAAGTCACGATAGCCGAGTTGTTGGGTGATCGGAATTTCGAGTCGAGAGACCCGAGTTCGATCCCCAGGTGGCAGTACCAATGAGTTTTTCAAAAACTTATGTACGAATATCGTTGGCTTGGACATAAAGGCGGCGACGGGCTCACCACCTGTCACGTTGTCCCGAAAATATCTTCGGTGGAAGGTGGGTCGAAGGGACTTAATTGTCTCGACTTGACCTCTGTCCAATACAGGGGATTGGGAATTGCGTGAAGATATTTTTATTTTTTTTTTATTACTGAAGTGGTCTTCATTCATCTAACCAATTCAATGCGCGTCGATATATAAAACATTCGTAAAAGGCGTTCCGTGGAATGAAAACATTAAAGCCATGTAATATTTCATTAATAATTCTATATTTGCAATTGTATGGCACAGAGATGTTTATACAATTATAATATCTATTATACACATTAGCCATTGCTGGCGTGCAAATATTGTTTGTAAAATAAATTAATGTCAATAACTATCATATTATTCATTTTACTTTACTATTAACTATCATTTAATTAATTATTTGTCTGATAATACAAAGATATTTATTTGTTATGTCAATCTTTTTTGTGCTTTTATTCACGTTTCAAGTTTAAAGGATCACTTGCAGGTTAAAAACATATTTGTAAATAAAAACTAAAAAATTACGGGTTGCACTCCGGGAGTGGCGACAGAAGTGATAACTTATTTAACTTTTAGATAAAAATATTTTTTTTTTATTTATCTAGAGGCACCACCCGAGAAAGTGTAGAATAAGAATTTTCTACGTAGACCAGACCGGGGACCTCAGGACTGGCAACACCAAAACCTGTATGTCGTTAAACTCGTCCACGGAAGTCATGAAGTCATTTGTTTATCGGTATATATAGCATAGTTCGAGGAACCACATTACGAAAAGGTGGTATATTAAAAATATTATATATTTTCGTAATGTGGTTCCTCTAACAGAGAAAATAAATAAATAAATAGATAAATATCTTCACGCAATTCCCAATACAGGGGTAGACAGAGGTCTAGTCTAGACACTTAAGTCCCTTCGACCCACCTTCCACCGAAGATATTTTAGGGACAACGTGACAGGTGGTGAGCCCGTCGCCGCCTTTATGTCCAATCCAACGATATAATTCGTACATAAATTTTTGAAACACCCATTGGTACGTGCCTGCCACCTGGGGATCGAACTCGGGTCTCTCGACTCGAAATTCCGACCACCCAACAACTCTGCTATCGTGACTTTATAATTACTCAAGACTCATGGATCACTATCATTTATCGTTACATTTATGTAATAATAACCCATTTTATGAAGATTTTCTTTAATGAATTTTTTGAAACTTTTAAACTTAAAATCGCTTTAAACGAGCAAATTATAACAAAGTTAAAAATTTATCTTTTTAAATTCAGATTAGTGATTACATAACGTCACTATAGCCGAATGGTTGGGTGGTCGGAATTTCGAGTCAAGAGACCCGATTTCGATCCCCAGGTGACCAATGAGTTTTTCAAAAACTTGTATACGAATTATATCGTTGGCTTGGACATAAAGACGGCGACGGGCTCACCACCTGTCACGTTGTCCGGAAAATATCTTCGGTGGAAGGTGGGTCGAAGGGACTTAATTGTCTAGACTAGAACTCTGTCTACCCATGTATTGGGAATTGCGTGAAGATATTATTATTATATTATTATTATAGTTATTACACCTTTAAACACTATTTTAAAATATCTGATCAACAATAAAATTGTTTAGTAAAAAAAACCAGTACATACATAATGGATGATAATGCATGCTTCTAAAGATGACCGACCAACGAAGCAGGATATTTGGTTTTACTTGTTTTACGCGTTTTAAATATCTTCTGGACTATGTTACATAGACCATGCATTAGTGGCTGGGTGGGAATCAGACTTTTTCACTATTTTACTCTTTTCGAAATTGGAACAAGAGCACTAAGCCGACACTATCAAACGGATGTACGCTCGCCTGGCTTCAGGGAGTAAGAGGTAAGGTTTCCAATGTACACAGAAATGTTACAGTACTTTGTTATGCGTCCAATTTAAGAGGAATATATTTTATGGTAAAACGCATTATTTTTTTATGTTCAATATATAATGATACCATACCTGCGATCTTGTCTGGTTTAGCTACAGGAACTATTAATGATTGTGTGTAAATATGATAAAATTTCTAGAGACAATTTAGAGTTTTTTTTTCAGATTCCAAAAACACTATAACACTAAGAGCGTAATGAATGCGATCAATATCGGGTTGCACTCGAGATTGAATGTTTGAATAAGCTCGTGGATAATTCCTTTTTGTATTCCTCGATAAGAAATAAATTAAATGTATGTTATAAAACATTATACACAATTTTTTTTATTCGTATTTGTCCGTTAATCACAAAATATCTTTTGGTTTGTGATAATGACATTTAACTTCATATTATTATATTGCTAATATGGGGGATATAAGCAATATAATAATATGAAATTAATACAATCTTCAACAGAACGTATGTTGTCTATGCGATGGGTTTTTTCAAAAACTTATGTACGAATTATATCGTTAGATTGGACATTAAGACGGCGACGGACTCATCACTTATCACGTCCCGAAAATATCTTCGGTGGAAGGTGGGCCGAAGCGGCTTAATTGTATAGACCTCTGTCTACCCCTGTATTGGGAATAGTGTGAAGATAAACTAGACACCTTGCACCATAGACGCTGCGCTGCGCCTCATCGGACGGTTACGGTTTTTTTTAAGATTGCTATGGGTATATCTGTAGGTAGCTATTGCACTGTATTATAATTTTAAAATCACAGTAAATGTGCAGAACCTGCCTATTAACAAGTTAAAGAAAATTAAAGACTAACTTTATATAAAGGGTTATTATACTATATAAATGAATATATTAATGACTAGGACACTTGGGAATGATTTGATCGCTCCCATGCTGTTTCTTATTATTCTATATTGAAATCCTTTAAAAAGTTATTAAAAAGGGGAGTGAGGGTTTCTCTCGCCTGCGGAGTTTCTTTCGCCTATTTCATCTCCGTTAGAACATCTTAACGAAACGGTAGTAGATTAAAAAATTACATTCGATGAATGTAATTGTGTTACCTATATCGACGAATAAATGATTTGATTTGATTTCTATGTTTCAGGGTAATAATTCAATTCCCCTTAGCGGCCTCCAAAACACCCAGGAAAGAAACAAACATACATACATACATACTACATACATAACGGCCAGTTAAAGTCCACTGCAGGTTATTGGCCTCTCCCTTGCGGAGGATTTGTCATAATCGCCACGCTTGGCAAGCGGTTTGGCGATCGCAGATTCGGTCTAATTATTTCGGCCTGACGTTTTTAGAGATGGTTATTCCGCCATATATCGGATGACATAACGATATCCAAGGCTGTTTCCCTTAGTCGCCTCTTACGACACCCACAGGAAGAAAGGGAGTGGCAATATTCTTACGCCGTCACTTAAGGGAAAAAATAGTATAGTAAATTAATACGTCGACACCACACAGTCCTGTTCATAGACTTATAAAATGCAAGACAGACAGATAGGATAGGATAGGATATACACAGAAAGCTAAAATGGTGCATGCTTAATTTTCTTATTCAATACGACACCATAATCATAATTATACCTTCTTACATGTTTTTGTACGGTACCGAAAGTTTTGCAGGAATTGATATGAGCTATAATTGGATCCAATAAAATATTGAATATTGAAGATGTATCTTGTCAACTTGAAAAGTTTTGAATGAGTTTTATTAATAAAAACCATTTTACGGGCTTCTGAAACCCTTTTTATTTTTTATTTAAATTTGACGTATACTGTTAAACTGGCTACTGTATTATACTGTTTTTCATAAGACAATATTCCTTCTTTTTTTGCAAGTTTATCAGTTTATATCGAGATAACTTTGTTACACGAAATGATAACAATATGTCAGCGAAATACACGCTCGATGAATTTCCAATTTGCTTGGTTTGGTGGCTACGTTATGTTCAACGTATAGAGAGCTACACTCGAAACTTAATTTACAAACAACGAAAACGCTTTTCTTTCGTACAAAAATGTTAATAACTTACGTATGCAATCTATCTTAACAGCTGAATATGGTTCCCTGTAAAACATAGGCCTCTCGGAATTTAAGATATTCTGTCGTTACTACGGTTGTTTTATTTATTATTAATTATAGGTATCTTTCTTGTTAATAACGTTTAATCTTAACCTTATACATATTTTCTTATAAAACCGCCTCGACAGATTGACCATGGGTACTAGGAAGCAAATTGGAGACAGCGGTTTTAGACACCTGGTATGCCACCAGACAGCACCACCACGAACAACGGTTAGGATTGGTATGGACACGGGTTAGGATGTTTCAGAGGCTCACACACACCTATCTTCTGTAGGTTACACACCTAGCGTCTGAGCCTCTGAAACATCCGAGCAAAAGGAAGAATCATAGGCTGTCTCTTCTTCATACCGCTATCCTGCAAAAATATACTGTCAAAATTACTTTCATCCTTCAGACTATATTAAATTTAATTGCAGAAACGTAAACAAGTTTAACTAAACCTCAAGCAAAATATTCTAAATAACACCGAACACTCGAACAAATTATACGAATTTGTTTAGGTGCTCAATGTTCAACAAACACATATAGCCCCTATTCGTAGGAACACGCTCAATTTATTCGTCATATAAATTAGAATTCCAGAGGAGTTTGTGAATATCGTATAATGTAGCTATTAAAATATTTACTCGAAGCTGTACATATTCGTTCAATATATGAACCTTATAATGAGATCCACTTATGAATACGTTCTTACTTATATGTTTACTTAGTGTAACAATAGGAACTTTTGTGCTTTGCTTTTTAATCGACATAAGTGGGCATTAATTAAGCATTATTATCTTTTAATATAAGACTTCGTGTTTTAAATGAATTATTTTATAAAATTTAGAAGCTCACTGAATAAAGTTTGCTATAATACTTTATAACGTTTATTTGTGTGTTTATCCTATTTCTCATGTTAGCAAAAATATAAATAGAATCTTCATTATTTTGAACCTTTATGCAAACTTTGGTATCCGAAATGAGGAAAATAATAAAATAGAAACCGCTTGAAGGAAAAACGACCTACGGAAATAATAATTTTATGAATTCTTACGAATTACAAAGCAAGTCGCCTACAAGTCAATGCCGAAAGGCATTAAGTTCACCGTTGTTTATCGTGATTTTTATGTGAAAACTATAAAATATACAGTCTTGTTATGTAATTTGGTAAGTAGCTTTGTCATAAAATATGCACATTGGTTATCACTTTTTTCAGTGTTGTTCAATATTTAATTCATGAATAGAAGAATATTGGCGACTAGTAAAATTCAGTATACTTAACCTATTTAAAAGCCTCTAGATATATACAGTAACACTGTACACTTTGCATTGCAGATGTTGCTTCCCTTCATCGGATCGGATCATCATTTTTCGAGATGGTTATCTCGCCATCTGTGGGTAGCCGTAGACATTTCGCCGCAGCAGTCGCCTCTCTCGACACTCACGAAAAAAGAGTAGGTGGTATTACTTGTGGTCTGTTTAAGGTGGTCTAACGCAAATGCTATACGACTACATAGTATTACTATTTTTATTTCAGTGTGCTAGTTGTTTGTGGGACTAAGCTATGAATGTGAAAACAGCTAGCGCGTGATAGCCGAGTACTCTTTTAAAAATACCACAATTAAATTAGGGATAACCTCGAATCTGAATCATGAGCAACGTCATCTAAGATCTACCAATCTATAAAAAAAATCTTCACGCACCTTCGCCTACCAATCTGGTCACTCAATTCTTTATTTTCTGGTAAACATTAAAAGGCTGATATCCTGTAATAGACAAGCAGTTAATTGAGTAGTTAAGTGATGTTGAAAACTAATGACATTTGTTGCAAAAACCAGTTAATGCAAATATCAACACTTTATGGTAGTTAGCTTTTTCTGTAACGGGCTCATCCCCTATTCACTTGTCTCAAATAAAGCTTCCGTGAAATGTAAAAAAGAGAAGTGAGTATAAATATAATCACAATTATATATGTAATATTTCAAAGTGTATGATATTATTATGTATACAATTTTTTTTTCCAATTTCCTGGCCAAATTTTCTGTACAAATATACTCCAAATCAATGAATCAGTAGAGATGTCCGATTGCATTAGCAGAACATGAATAGCCAATAAATGTGAATGTCAAGTGATCCGTATACTCTACGTAGGTGTAAATAATTTGATATTTCGACTCAATAGAACGTTATTGCATTATCATTTCAATACACACATATTAAAATTAATAATTTATTAGGCATTATATATTTTCAATATATATAATATATTTTACATAAATAAATAAATTTATATTTATTTATCTTCACGCACAATCCCTGACGGGGTAGCCAGAGAGAACAGATCGCCAAGTGTCACGATCCCTACATACTTCTTTCGCTTCTTTCAGATTCATCATCTTCTTCATACATGCACGTCTAGGTATCCGAGTACTCTTGACCCTCCTCTCTTCGAGCAATTTGCTCACATGGTAAATAAATAAAGATACATAAATTTCTCTTTCGCAATTTCACGCAATTTCCCATATTGGGGTAGGCAGAGGTCTAGACAATGAAGTCCTTTCAAGACACTTTTTATGTGATGGTGAGCCTATCCCAGTCTTGGTATGTAAACCAACGGAACAATATTATTCCAAACAACTTAGATTATTAAATTTATAAAAACATAAACACCCATGAATCGAGTTCATTCTACTATTCATCACACAAAGGTATTGTAAGTCCTTTTCGAACCCGTAACAATTAGCTTAGAAAGCAGGGTCACTACCAACTCGGCTATCGGGTCGGACAGAATATTTTAAACATAGTACTTTTATTATATAATACATAACTGTATGTAGAAGGCCTTTTCTTGCTTATTTTCCAATAGCTACTGTACTTCTAGAAATTCTTTTCTTATATGTTCATGAAAATAAATATATCTTCACGCCATTCCCAATACAGGGGTAGAAAAATATCAAGACAATTATGTCGTTTCGACCCACCTTACGCCGAAGATAAATTTGGAACACGTGACAGATAGTAACCGCGTCGGCGTCTTAATGTCAAAGCCAACGATATAATTCGTACATCGGTTTTTGAAAAAACCCATTGGTACGTATCTGCCACCTGGGGATCGAACTCGGGTCTCTTGATTAGAATTTCGACCACCCAACCACACGGTTATCGTGACTTCAAATAATATTCTTAAATATTTAATATTAATAAAATATTGTATTTGGAATTTGGAATATTATATTTGGAAGTCACGATAGCCGAGTTGTTGGGTGGTCGGAATTTCGAGTTGGGAGACCCGAGTTCGATCTCCAGGTGGCAGTACCAATGAGTTTTTCAAAAAAACTTAAGTACGAATTTTATCGTTGGCTTGGACATAAGGGCGGCGACGGGCTCACCACCTGTCACGTTGTCCCGAAAATATCTTCGGTGGAAGGTGGGTCAAAGGGACTTAATTGTCTAGGCTTGACCTCTGTCTACCCCTGTATTGGGAATTGCGTGACGATATTTATTTATTTATTTATTTATTATTTATTTATTTATAAGTCACGATAGCCGAGTGGTTGGGTGGTCGGAATTTCGAGTCAATAGACCCGAGTTCGATCCCCAGTTGGTAGGCTCGTACCAATGGGTTTTTCAAAAACTTATGTACGAATATCGTTGGTTTGGACATAAAGACGGCGACGGGCTCACCACCTGTCACGTTGTCCCGAAAATATCTTCGGTGGAAGGTTGGTCGAAGGGACTTGATTGTCTAGACTCGACCTCTGTCTACCCCTGTATTGGGAATTGCGTGAAGATATTTTATTTTATTTTTTTATTTATTTATTTATAAAAAAATACAAAGTCTTATCTTCGATATATAAATCATACATAAACTTTTAAAAAACCCATTGGACTAGCTTAACATCTGGAGATCCAACTCTGGTTTCTTGACTCGAATTCAGCCAACGATTCGGCTATCGTCACTTTTTGTAGAAATGTTAGTATAAAACTATATTGCACAGCTCTTCTTCTCTTCATACCAAGTAACTTTTGCTGTAAATTTATTTACAATAATTGCAGTATTAAAATAAAATAAAATAAAAATCATACTTTTATGCATCAAGAGGTAAAATATTTGTAAAAGTTTAAAATTATCAAATTGTCCAAGGAACATCGTTTACAACGTTTTTGTCGTTAACTGTATCATTCTGTAACCCGTAATTAATGAGGGTCAAAACAGAAATCAGCCTACAAAATACTTCTCCGTGATGTCAAATAAGGGACATAATGCTGCTTAGGTATTATGGAACATGGCTATTTTCTGATTTATATGCTTAAACTGTTTTCAAATAACAGTAAAATTTCAAACTGTGTTCTATTTTAGTATCATTACGAAATAAAGGTTGAAGTTATAGCGATTGGTTGTGGTTGTGGTTTATGTATTCTATTACATACATACACGATAGTCGAGTGGTTGAGTGGTCGGAATTTCGAGTCAAGAGACCCGAATTCGATCCTCAGGTGGCAGGCTCGTAGCAAAAACTTATGTGCGAATTACATCTTTGGCTTAGACATAAACACGGCGACGGGCTCACCACCTGTCACGTTGTCTCGAAATTATATTCGGTGGAAGGTGGGTCGAAGGGACTTCATTGTCTAGTCTAGACCTCTGACTACCCCTATATTGGGAATAGCGTGAAGATTTTTATTTATTTATTATTAATTACATAACTACTATATCTGATTACTCTGTGAGATCTTTCATCTGTCTTTCTGCTGATAACTGAATGATTTCTTCCTGTGCACTTCTTAATGGAGAATTGTCTATAATCACGCCAAGATAGTCAAGAAGATTGCTAATCAAATTATCTTGTATCCTAAACACTGCTGCCTATTTTTGGTCTACCGATCCTGAATCTTACATTGTTAAAAGTTTATCTTACCATTTCTACTAGCTTCTGTAGTCAAAGTTTGAGATTGGTCCCCGAGTTTTTTTTTCAAACCTTGATTTAATGGATCAAAATTATGTAAATTTTGACAAAAGAAATATAAATAACTGTGCATTTTTTTTAATTCTAATACTTTGGTAATAAATATCCGGTCTCAAATTTTAAGTTTCAATTACAGTAAAGCTAAAACCACATTCAATTAAAATGATACCTTTACTGTGACATACTTCGCGTCTCTAGGGAATTAGTAATGAACGCTAGCTCGATTTCAAATTTAACATACGCTAAATCCGGTTAATTAGTTAAAATTTACGCACACCCATGTACGTGTACGTGCTTGGGGAATTATATCTTTTATTAATATAGCATATGTATTTATACAAGAGTTTTTTATTCTTAACTATACCATTTACTAAATGTGTAACCTACATATATTCTTAAAAAATATATCTAATTAGTAATTTTGTGACCGAAAGCGCAACGAATAGAATCACAATTCGAAAGCTTTGGAAGAGGACATCATTACTAAGATAGATATGGATATTTTTTTATAGAAAAGGGAGGCAAACGAGAAGGTGGCTCACGTGATGTTAAGTAATTACCGCCGCCCATGAACACCTACAATACCAGAGGCATAGCAGATGCCATGCCGGCCTTAGAGTGCAGAATTGGGGGAGGGGGGCGTGTGGGCCTCCGATTACCTGCACTCACCAGGCGAAACGCAGATGTTTGTAACACTTCTACTTCACGCCGGTATTCTGTGAGGTCGTAGTACTTCCCTGCTCGAGCCGGCCCATTGATGCAACAACAAAAGCTGATGCGTGGCTCTACCACTGTCCATTAGATAGTTTGGGTCACGTCAAACGAATAAAACGACGAGCAAAGTGAAAACCTATCATTAAAGAACAAAATTAAACACTATTACTTACCATTAATTTCTTTAACTTCTTGAGTGCAAATTGCTAGAGGGAAGGAAAGGCATGAGCATTAAGATACTCTGACCCTCGTGTCAAAACAAAATGAATTCGAGGACTATAAGAAACGTGATACTTTGTAATAAAGATGTATATACGTATGTATTAAGCATGAACTCACTGAATCAGTGCATCTAAACACTGAAATTGGATATTAAACGCTTCAGTTATGTAATCCGCTTTTACTAATGAGAACAAAACGATCTAGTAGCACTTAGTAGCAATGGATTTCGAGCAATGAGCTCGTACATTGCTCCTGCTTGTATATACAAAAAGCAAATAAATAAAGAGGTACGATTTAATTTGAACATTATATAATATCACTCAATTTTTTTACCAAACAAATAATGCTTTAATCATAGTACAGAACCAATTGAATAAATGTTCAGTTATATAATAAATACTATTTATATTCCAGGCAAATGCTATTTTAAAATTTCCATTTTAGAGTGTTGATAAGAGTAACATTCGAATATTGTTTTGAAAAATATTGACACGTATTTTCAACGTACGTCGAAGTTATATTTCCAGGATTGGTTGCTACCTGTGGTTTTCTACAGGTATATCGTAAACTGTCGGGTTGATTTGTAGAACGCTGGAAAAAATATTTCGTGTTATGATTATATGTGATTTTTAGATGGAAATTTTAAATTTAATATTTTAACATTTACATTCGTTCTTGAATTTTCACTTTGTACTTTATAGTTTCACAATCATTGGATAGTCACAGGTATAGATTATTTAAGAGCATATTCAAATTATTTTATTACAAGTATGTATGTATTTAAGTAAGAATTTCCTGTCAAGTACAACATCTAATTTTCCAAAGATTATGACAGACTACTTCGGAGATTATCATTATTTAGCTACTCTGTCCAAAACTGTGATCACACTCATTGTGATACACAAGGTACTCTTTGCAAAATTCTTCATTATTACTGTTTCCGTAGGTAATTTATCATTTAATGATAATTTTTATTAATATAGCATATGTATTTATACAAGAGTTTTTATTCTTAACTATACCATTTACTAAATGTGTAACCTACATATATTCTTAAAATATATCTAATTAGTAATTTTGTGACCGAAAGCGCAACGAATAGAATCACAATTGAAAGCTTTGGAAGAGGACATCATTACTAAGATAGATATGGATATTTTATAGAAAAGGGAGGCAAACGAGAAGGTGGCTCACGTGATGTTAAGTAATTACCGCCGCCCATGAACACCTACAATACCAGAGGCATAGCAGATGCCATGCCGGCCTTAGAGTGCAGAATTGGGGAGGGGCGTGTGGGCCTCCGATTACCTGCACTCACCAGGCGAAACGCAGATGTTTGTAAGACTTCTACTTCACGCCGGTATTCTGTGAGGTCGTAGTACTTCCCTGCTCGAGCCGGCCCATTGATGCAACAACAAAAGTTGATGCGTGGCTCTACCACTGTCCATTAGATAGTTTGGGTCACGTCAAACGAATAAAACGACGAGCAAAGTGAAAACCTATCATTAAAGAACAAAATTAAACACTATTACTTACCATTAATTTCTTTAACTTGAGTGCAAATTGCTAGAGGGAAGGAAAGGCATGAGCATTAAGATACCCTGACCCTCGTGTCAAAACAAAATGAATTCGAGGACTATAAGAAACGTGATACTTTGTAATAAAGATGTATAGTCGTATGTATTAAGCATGAACTCACTGAATCAGTGCATCTAAACACTGAAATTGGATATTAAACGCTTCAGTTATGTAATCCGCTTTTACTAATGAGAACAGAACGATCTAGTAGCACTTAGTAGCAATGGATTTCGAGCAATGAGCTCGTACATTGCTCCTGCTTGTATATACAAAAAGCAAATAAATAAAGAGTTACGGTTTAATTTGAACATTATATAATATCACTCAATTTTTTTACCAAACAAATAATGCTTTAATCATAATACAGAACTAATTGAATACATGTTTAGTTTATTGTACAGTTATATAATAAATATTATTTATATTCTAGGAAAATGCTACTTTAAAATTTCTATTTTTAGAGTGTTGATAAAAGTAACATTCGAATAGTGTTGAAAAGTATTGACACGTATTTTCAACGTACGTCGAAGTTATATTTTCAGGATTGGTTGCTATTGGTTTTCTACAGGTATAACGTAAACTGTCGGGTTGATTTGTAGAACGCTGGAAAAAATATTTCTTGTGAAGATTTATATGTGATTTTTAGATGGAAATTTTAAATTTAATATTTTAACATTTCTTTGTACTTTATAGTTTCACAATCATTGGATAGTCACAGGTATATTTAAGAGCATATTCAAATTATTTTAGTACAAGTATGTATGTATTTAAGTGAGAATTTCCTGTCAAGTACAACATCTAATTTTCCAAAGATTATGACAGACTACTTCGGAGATTATCATTATTTAGCTACTCTGTCCAAAACTGTGATCACACTCATTGTGATACACAAGGTACTCTTTGCAAAATTCTTCATTATTACTGTTTCCGTAGGTAATTTATCATTTAATGATAATTTTTGTTAATATACGTTTATATTTATTCGCTAGTTAATTTTAGCATTTCCGACGCTATATAATATTTTAAGGGTAGTGTATGAAAAAGAGGAAGGAAGCTTAATCGTTATTATTTTTATATTTAGAACGGTAGCCTTGGGGTCATATTAAGTAATGACCAAACATAAAAAAATGGAAAGTAAAAATAAAATATGAATTTAAATTTATATAAATTAGCAGACACTTATTAAAAAAATAAGAATAAATAAATAAATGTGGACAACACCATTTACATTGCTTTGATCCCAAGTTAATTAGGTAACATTGTTATGGATTAAATAACAACAAAGATACAAAAAGCACCAAGGCCAGAGAAAATGGGTTTTTCGAAAACTTATGTACGAATCATATCGTTAGCTTGGACATAAAGACGGCGACGGGCTCACCACCTATCACGTTGTCTCGAAAATGTCTTCGGTGAATGGTGGGTCGAAGGGACTTAATTATCTAGACTAGACTAGAATTGTGTGAAGACATTTATTATTTTATTATTAAATTATAGCGAAGACAGTAATTAAAAAAGTCACGATAGCCGTGTGTCTGGGTGATATGAATTCGAGTTAATAGACCCGAGTCCAAACTTCTGTACGATATATCGTCGGCTTGTACATGTTGATGGCGACGGACTCAACTCCTGTCACGTTGTCCCAAAAAAATGTCTTCGGTAGAATCTGGGTCGGAAGGACATAATTATCTAGACATCTGTCGACCCCTGAATTGGCAATGGCATGAAGGTATTTAGTAATATGATATATATATATATATATATATATATATATATATATATATATATATATATATATATATATATATATATATATATATATATATATATATATATATATATATATATATATATATATATATATATATATATATATATATATATATATATATAACAGCAGTAATGTTTTCACTACGAGAACTACCCAATTTGTACTACCTGTAATTATGAAGGAGTTGCCGAATAAATGGCAGTATATTAATGTAAATTCGGAAATACCCAACTTAAAATCATTGGTCATAAATCAGCCGGGGTGGCCCAAAGGATTGATTATTTTTAATTAATTATGATTTTGAAGTTGTTTTTCCTGTTTTTTTTTTTGTGGATTTTACATTTGTTAATTTTTCCATAGTTTATTATTTAACGATTTTCATCATGTAACTGTACTGTAAATAAGTCACGAAAGCCGAGTGGTCGGGTGGTCGGAATTTCGAATCAAGAGACCCGAGTTCGATCCCCAGGTGGCAGGCTCGTACCAATGGGTTTTTCAAAAACTTATGTACGAATTATGACGTTGGCTTGGACATAAAGACGGCGACGGGCTCACACTGTCACATTGTCCCGAAAATATCTTCGGTGGTAGGAGGGTTAAAAGGACTTAATTGTCTAGATTAGACCTCTGTCTATCCCTGTATTGGGAATTGCGTGAAGATATTTATCATGTAACTGAACGATGTCTCTGCAATACAGGTAATTCGGTTTGAGCGTAGTTGAGTTTGAGTGTATGTTTGTATGATAAAAGTAAAAAAAAAAAAAAAAACAAGAGCAGTTTGCGTTACAATTAATTTTGAAGGAAATAAATTATAATACCATGTGCCTAAAATAATAGCTCCTATATCGAACGTCATGGGGGTCATTGTAGAAGCGTGCTCGTCGCGACCCCTGCCAGCCCTTTTCAGGGCTGCAATTCTACACAGCTGCGCACCCATGCCAACGAGGGTTAGGGCATCCCCCAAGACGACGCACACCAGTTCGTCCCCGTTGGAGTGAAATGCAGCGAGCAACGCGGCGATGGGGACCGCCACCCGTCACGCACAGCCCGACACGGCGGAAGGTGGAGGACGGAGTGCAGAGTTGGCACGTGGAATGTTAGAGGAGGCATGAAAGATAAGACGAATGAGTTGATTGAAATAATGAAAGAAAGAGAATTAGATGTCGTGTGTTTGTCGGAGACCAAGCGGAAGGGCAGCGGTACTGAAGAGCTCCCTGGCGGGGCGTTAGCTCTATGGTCCGGAGTCCCGGAGAGCGAGAGCGCCTGCCAGGGAGTGGGGGTGCTGCTGTCGTCTCGGTTGGTCGATGTTATGACTGAATATAAGGTTGTGAACTCGAGACTTCTCTGGGTTCGCTTTAAATTGGGACTGACGAAGTTATTCCTTTTGGCTGTTTATGCGCCGGTACCTTCGTCGTCCAGAGCTGAGCTGGAGGAGTTTTGGGAGAATGTAAGAGAAGTTCTAGACTTGGTTAGAGGAAACAAAAGAATTGTTGTATGTGGTGATTTGAATGGATGGGTTGGTACCGCTCGGCCAGGGTACGAGTCGGTGCTTGGAATGTTTGGCTATAAAAGGGTTAACGATGCTGGCAAGCTTATACTGGCTGTATGCAAGGAAAGGGGTCTTCTTGTGACAAACACTATGTTTAGTCACAAGAAAATCCATATGTATACTAGAACAAGAGAGAATGAGAGAAGTATGATCGATTTATTCCTGGTGGATGACCAACTGCGAAAACAGGTGATGGATACGCGAGTGTTCCGAGGTGCTGACCTGGGAACGGATCACTATCTAGTGATTACTAGATTTAGGGGTCTGTTCGCGGGTTGGCGCCACCGGACGGCGATACCAGAACCACAGTCGGTCGGTAGCATCCGAAGCTGGAAGCTTCAGGAAGCGGACACTAGGGATAAATATCAAGCAAGGGTAGCCGAAAAGTTGGACAGCATTGATGTCAGGAAAGAATGTGTGGAAGAAATATGGCAGAGCCTTAGAGATGAAATGGTTAGTGCAGCGGAAGATGTGTGTGGAACTGTGAAAAGAGGTAGTAGTAAAAAGGGTGATGCATGGTGGAATGACGAAGTGAAAGAAGCAGTAAATAAGAAGAAGAAAGCATGGTTAGACTACTTGGCCTCTAGTAATGATAAGGATATGAGAGAGAAGAGGAAAGAAAGATATAAGCTCCAGAAAGTTCACACGAAAGCATTGATTGAGGAAGTGCGTGAAAGGAGTAGAATGGAAGCGGATGAAAGGTTGTCGCACAACTTCAAGGAGAACTCCAAACTCTTCTGGAAAGAGGTTGGAAGGACCCGGAGTGGTGCGACAGCCTTAAGAATGAATAAAGTGCTTTCGGAAACCAATGACGTCCTCTCAGAAAAATCGGACGTCATGCAGCGATGGAGCGAATTTTATAGAGATATGTATGCGTGTGATGATCTTAGTGAGGGATCCGGGGGTGACGCCGTAACTGGTACGCCAGACTCGGACCTCGATGACACTGAGGTCATCAGTATAAAAGCGATTGAATGTGCGATTAGAAGTTTGAAATGTGGCAAGGCTGCGGGACTAGACAGAGTTACTGCTGAAATGGTCAAGTATGGTGGGCCACGCGTCTGGGACAGCTTTCATCTGCTGTGCAATTTGTGCTGACGAACGGGGGCTGTTTCGGATGATTGGCAATCCGCGGTCATTGTGCCTTTATATGAAGGTAAAGGTTCACATTATGACTGCGGGTGCTATCGGGCGATCAGCTTGACCAGTTTAGCAAGTAAAGTTTACTCGAAGGTTTTGACGCGTAGGATGTAAGAGAAATCGGAAAGATTTCTATGGTTGCACAATGCGGATTTAGACCTGGAAGAGGATGCACGGATCAAATGTTTTCTCTCCGCATGATCACGGAGAAGCTTCTAGCTGCTAACCAGAGGATTTTCTGTGCTTTTGTGGATCTTGAGAAAGCATTTGATAAGGTTATGGGGAAACAGAAAAGAATTGTTGTATGTGGTGATTTGAATGGATGGGTTGGTACCGCTCGGCCAGGGTACGAGTCGGTGCTTGGAATGTTTGGCTATAAAAGGGTTAACGATGCTGGCAAGCTTATACTGGCTGTATGCAAGGAAAGGGGTCTTCTTGTGACAAACACTATGTTTAGTCACAAGAAAATCCATATGTATACTAGAACAAGAGAGAATGAGAGAAGTATGATCGATTTATTCCTGGTGGATGACCAACTGCGAAAACAGGTGATGGATACGCGAGTGTTCCGAGGTGCTGACCTGGGAACGGATCACTATCTAGTGATTACTAGATTTAGGGGTCTGTTCGCGGGTTGGCGCCACCGGACGGCGATACCAGAACCACAGTCGGTCGGTAGCATCCGAAGCTGGAAGCTTCAGGAAGCGGACACTAGGGATAAATATCAAGCAAGGGTAGCCGAAAAGTTGGACAGCATTGATGTCAGGAAAGAATGTGTGGAAGAAATATGGCAGAGCCTTAGAGATGAAATGATTAGTGCAGCGGAAGATGTGTGTGGAACTGTGAAAAGAGGTAGTAGTAAAAAGGGTGATGCATGGTGGAATGACGAAGTGAAAGAAGCTGTAAATAAGAAGAAGAAAGCATGGTTAGACTACTTGGCCTCTAGTAATGATAAGGATATGAGAGAGAAGAGGAAAGAAAGATATAAGCTCCAGAAAGTTCACACGAAAGCATTGATTGAGGAAGTGCGTGAAAGGAGTAGAATGGAAGCGGATGAAAGGTTGTCGCACAACTTCAAGGAGAACTCCAAACTCTTCTGGAAAGAGGTTGGAAGGACCCGGAGTGGTGCGACAGCCTTAAGAATGAATAAAGTGCTTTCGGAAACCAATGACGTCCTCTCAGAAAAATTGGACGTCATGCAGCGATGGAGCGAATTTTATAGAGATATGTATGCGTGTGATGATCTTAGTGAGGGATCCGGGGGTGACGCCGTAACTGGTACGCCAGACTCGGACCTCGATGACACTGAGGTCATCAGTATAAAAGCGATTGAATGTGCGATTAGAAGTTTGAAATGTGGCAAGGCTGCGGGACTAGACAGAGTTACTGCTGAAATGGTCAAGTATGGTGGGCCACGCGTCTGGGACAGCTTTCATCTGCTGTGCAATTTGTGCTGACGAACGGGGGCTGTTTCGGATGATTGGCAATCCGCGGTCATTGTGCCTTTATATGAAGGTAAAGGTTCACATTATGACTGCGGGTGCTATCGGGCGATCAGCTTGACCAGTTTAGCAAGTAAAGTTTACTCGAAGGTTTTGACGCGTAGGATGCAAGATAAATCGGAAAGATTTCTATGGGAGGCACAATGCGGATTAAGACCTGGAAGAGGATGCACGGATCAAATGTTTTCTCTCCGCATGATCACGGAGAAGCTTCTGGCTGCTAACCAGAGGATTTTCTGTGCTTTTGTGGATCTTGAGAAAGCATTTGATAAGGTTGTAAGGAAGAAAATGTGGGAACTGTTGCCGGGGTATGGTGTGGATGGTCGTTTGCTAAGGGCTGTGCAGTCACTTTACTGTGACTGTAAAGCCTGTGTGTAGGTAGGGCATGACCTGTCACCCATGTTTAGCGTCCAAACGGGCGTAAAGCAGGGTTGTGTAATGTCTTCCTGGCTGTTCATACTGTATCTCGACAGCTGTTTACAGAAGCTGAAAGATAGCTGTTTGGGTGTGAAATTGGGTGATATAAAAGTAAATTGTCTGCTATATGCTGATGATGCAGTGCTTATTGCACCATCAGAGGCAGAACTGCAGGCATTAGTCACGTGTATGAAAGAAGAATGTGAAATTAATGGTCTCCGTTTGAATGCTAATAAAACTAAGGTTCTGGTATTTGAAAGGGACGAAGAAAGAACGAAGTGCGAAATTTGGGTAAATCAGAAATGTCTAGACGAGGTGAATGAAATTGTATACTTGGGGAGTGCGTTTAGCCGGGATGGAAGATGTGATTTAGATGTGGACAGGCGTGTCGCTGCCGGGAACAAAGTCAATGGTGCCCTGACTGCGTTAATCAAAAGGCAAGGCGTTGTGAAAAGTGCACGCCTTGCAATACATAACGCAGTGTTGGTACCGACTTTGTTATATGGCAGCGAAACCTGGGTATGCCAGAAGAAGCATAAAAGCAGGTTGAATGCAGTGGAGATGCGATCTCTTCGTAAAATGTGCAGCCTTGCCATGGCCGACCGAAAGCGAAACGAAGAGATTCGCAATATGGCAGGTTTGAAAGATGACCTTGTCACAAAAATGGATAAGGGCGTGCTACGATGGTTTGGGCACGTTGAGCGAATGAGTGAAGTTAATAAAAAAGAAAGTGAAAGTTAATATTAAAAGGTGTCGAGGTAGACCGAGACTAACTTTCGAAGACCATGTGAGCAAATTGCTCGAAGAGGGGAGGGTCAAGAGTACTCGGATACCTAAACGAGTATGTATGAAGAAGATGATGAATCTGAAAGAAGCGAAAGAAGTATGTAGGGATTGTGACACTTGGCGATCTGTTCTCTCTGGCTACCCCGTCAGGGATTGTGCGTGAAGATATGTATATGTATGTATATCGAACGTAATTTACTTTGCCGAAACTGTGCACACAATAAATGTGATAACACACAATGCGTATTATTCAACGACAGCGTGCGTTGAATAGACATAATCAGTGAGAACTATGCAATGCTTTGTGACAAGTATTGAGATTGAAGTATTGGTATGTTCAAATATGTATCATGTATATGTTTAGATTTTTTTATTGTTATTTTATTCATATCAAGAAACTAAGCAAATTTGTGATGGTCAATAGAAAAAATGTTCTAATAGTGAATTACAGTGAAGCGCATCAATATTTAATTACTATCAAACTTTATGAGAACGACTCTGTTTGGGCAATATATTTTTGTATTGCAGCAGTAAAACGGATATGTACAAAAAGTATTAAGGTACTTTACAACTATCTTTTTGATATTTTGTAATAAAATGCATTGTTTAAATAAGTAATTCTGGTTTTCACAGTGATTTTGTTTTTAATATGCAATTGGAAATGCAAATCGTTGTTTGGTTAATATCTTCACCACTCGATTTTAATAATGGTTCAGACATAGAAACACTAATTTCGCTTCAATAAAATATGGAGGAAAATTGACAACTCCACTAGATAGATAAGATAGATTTAATGTGCTGAATTGCTGTCATATATACACACATATACTTTTTATTTTAACATTATTTGTGTTGTTTGTTACGTTACTGCGGTAGTTCGAAAATGCCTTCTGTCCATTTTTAATGATTTAAGAAATCCCAAAGGCGTCCTAAAATTCAGTTTCTATCCAAGTATCAATTTATTTCACCACGATAAACGGTATTTTTATATTTTCATCCACAAAAACCCAACGCAGACTTTTACGACTGTTTTATACTTCCACGCAGGAGGAATTTTGTATTTGAAATTAACGACGGCCAGTGCGGAAAATAGAGCCTTAAAATATTTGTAAAGCTTCATGACGCGCTTATATAGCCTTCGGAACTATAAATACGGTATCCGTCTAATACCAAAATATGATCTTATTTTTTTTAATTGTATAAAAGGCATAAATGCCATACTTAAAAATAAATAATAATAATAAATTAACAAAGTAACAATTTAAGAAGAGACTATGTAATCCTGACGGTTACCTTGAAGAGATCAAGTTTAGTGATAAGGTCGCCCATTGCACCTTTTAATATTGTTTTTTGTAATTCCGCCTTTTGTAATTTTTTATTCCATGGTGCACAATATAGTTATATTTCATTTCATTCATTCTTATGTATGAGAAAATTATGTGATTTTTATGACTAAATAATAAAAACTTTAACAAATAGAAATAAATTTTAACTAGTAAAATTTTATTTATATTTGTCAAAAGGTTAAAGTAAATAAAGTTTACTATTTTTATCTCATTGTTAGCAATTTATTTTTGTTTATTACAAAACATATTGAAGCTTGTGTTGATCACAAAACTGAAGTATAAGCAGTTATGTTTTACTGCAAAAACAAGCAACAAGTTTTTTTTAAAGATTGAAATTGTTAGTTATAAGCAGTATTTGCAAACAATCTCAATTTTTATACAGAAAATTCTAATGAACAATAAAGATAAATCAAATTTTTACTCACAGATACTTATCAGTGATTTGAACATACTTAGCATCACACATCACGGGGTAGTCAGAGAGATCAGATCTTCGTAATATTTCCACATTTGTAATATTCAACCCGAGTTCGATCTCCAGTTGGCAGGCTCGGGTTTTTCAAAAACTCATGTACGAATAACATCGTTGTTTTGGACATAAAGACGGCGACGGGCTCACCACCTGTCACGTTATCCTGAAAATATCTTCGGTGGAAGGGACTTAATTGTCTAGACTAGACCTATGTCTACCCCTGTATTGGGAATTTATTGGGAATTGCGTGAAGATATTTGTTTATAAGTATTTTTCGAACAAAATTATTTTGTTAGGCGTCCCATTTTCCTATCAAATAAATTTTCATTCTTTCCTCTTTCTAATGGAGTTGTATTCAATTATTTACGACTGCCCGAGAGATGTTTTACGATTGTTTAAAACCATTGTATAAATCTTACATTGTAAGGACTCGTTACATTTACACGTAAGTGATTTGTATATTAAAAATTGATTTGTATATTGAAAATTAAATATAGAAACAAGAAACTATAAGATTTTTGGTTTTCAGTAACTACTTATTCTCCGTTTTAGAAATAAGATTCTTTCAAACCTGCCATATTGTGAATCTCTTAATTTTGTTTTCGGTCGGCTAAGGTAACGCCTCACGTTTCTACGAAGATATCGCATTTACACTGCATTCAACTTGCTTTTATTATTCACATCCAGATTTACTCAAAATTTTTTTCAAACATTTTTTCTAATGTCGCACTGCAATTTTATACGATGTTTTTTATATCTAATCAGCAAATATAATATTTTAGAAGTAACTTATTTCGCAAGTTGGCTTTTAAAATTTGCTGTAACATTTCGTATAAAAAGTCGTGGTTCTGTTTTGTAAAGTTGTTACAGTCTACAATAAATAATACAAAGCCGGATAAGCCCTGCTTTGTATTACTTTGGGGAAGTTTTTGTAAAGGTTTGACGTGTCCCGGAGGCTTAACATTTTAGTATCGGCCATCATTATCCCTCGCTAGAGTTGTGCTTCTATCTTTTTTATGTTTTCTTATAAGGTAAAACTAACGTCAGATATGGACTCTTTATTACACATTACAAAACTATTCAAAAATATACTATATACTTTTTAATCTTTTGTATGATCAAAAGATAAATATGGTCATTAATTTATAAGTTTAAACATAAAAACTATGTTTCTTGTAATCATCGTTACCACTTATATAAACAGCCTTTTATAAAAATACTCTACTGGCTTAAACTTTCCATTTAGGAAAATATACCGCATACTGCATGAACTACAAATGGATTGCTGTACCAATACCTGGCACGTTCTTTACCTTTTTTATGTTTTCTACATCGATATCTTTTTCTAGTTATTGAGATAATTTTCATATAATTTTAACAATATTCATAATAAATAAATAGATTGGGACTACATCACATACGTTGTTCTGATCCCAGAGGAAGTACCTTAAACATCTGTGATATGAAATCAGAATCAACGAGGGTACCAAAAACACCCAAGCATGAGACAGGGCAAAATAGGTATTTTCTCCATTGCTTCGACCAGGAATCGAACGAACGAACACACCGGTGTTTTCCGAGGAACTGGCGACACTATGTACAGCCACGCCAGTTAATATTGGTAGAGCCACGCATCAGCTTTTGTTGTTGCATGAATGGGCCGGGTCGACCGGGGCAGTACCACGACGTCACAGAATACCGGCGTGAAGTAGAAGTTTAACAAAGTTCTGCGTTTCGTCTGGTGAGCGCAGGTAACTGGAGGCCCACACACCCCTCTCCCCCAATTCTGGGGGGGGGGGGCACTCTAAGGCCGGCTGCGCATTTGCTATGCCTCTGGTATTGCGGGTGTTCATGGGCGGCGGTAATCACTTACCATCACGTGAGCCACCTGCTCGTTTGCCTCACTCCTCTATAAAAAAAAACTCGTCGATGGAGATCGTCAATACTATCAAATTGTAATTGTTTATAATTACAATGCTTAGTAATTACTATTATCTTATTTCCTCCTGTCTTATTCCTCCTATTTATTGAAATTATGTGCACCTAAATATCCGACGGCCTATATCAGCTCTTAGGTGCTTGAGCAGCCTAATCTGTTTATTAATGTAGATACGAGTACATGATCGAACGGGTTTGATAGCAAGGCTAGCACTAGCCTTTTAACAAAATACAAATTGATACTTAACTGGAGACAAGAGTAATCCTATATCTGTTAGATATAATTCTCCACGATAATCTGATAACGAGTTGTTGGGTGGTCGGAATTTCGAGTCGAGAGACCTGAGTTCGATCCCCAGGTGGCAGTACCAATGAGTTTTTCAAAAACTTATTTACGAATTTCATCGTTGGCTAGGACATAAAGACGGCGACAGGCTCACCACCTGTCACGTTATCCCGAAAATATCTTCGGTGGAAGGTGGGTCAAAGGGACTTAATTGTCTAGACTTGACCTCTGTCTACCCCTGTATTGGGAATTGCGTGAAGATATTTTTTATTTATTTATTTTATATAATTCTCTCTCCCTCCCTCTCTATTATAAGTATCTCACAATGAACTCCGAAATTATGAAACCGATTAATACGTTTTTTTTTTAATAATTCCAAGGCCGAACTACTCGTACGTCTGCCGGACCTGTGTCTGTATATGTAATTTGTGACCTACTACTATAATAATTCTATGTTGGTTATTATGGGAGATTTGTTTTTATGTTTCCTTAAAGTTGGCTTTATATACATACAAAATATAAAAGTAAATAAAATATCAAAAAATATACGGTATGAATACCGACAAATAACCTGATGGAAGCCCACGGCAAAGAGAATCAGGTATTACGATTATAAATAAATATATTCACGCAATTTCCAATGCAGGGGTAGACAGAGGTCTAGTCTAGACATTTAAGTACCTTTGACCCACCTTCCACTTAAGATATTTTCGGAAGAACGTGACAGGTGGTGAGCCCGTCGCCGTTTTTATGTCTAAGCCAACGATATAATTAGTGAATAAGTTTTTGAAAAACCCATTGGTACGAGCCTGCTACTTCGGGATCCAACTCGGCTCTTTTGACTCGAAATTCCGAACACCAAACCACTCGGCTATCGTGTCTTTACTACTGTGACTATACTATTACGACTTTACTATTATAATTATTACGCGTGTTACACATAAGCCACGCAAGCTGGTCAAGCATACCCAGGAATCTATCCATGGTGACGTTATAGTGACGATAAAGCCACTTCTGCTCCAGGCAGGTCTCCCGCGGCCGGACGTATTTGTCAAACATATAATGGCATGCCAATTAATGTGGAAATGCAGCCACCGTTCTGCTACCATGCCACGAGGAGCAGGACTATACGACATTTTTACTTTTTATAACTTTTGTAAATATAAACATAATTTTGTTTCCGTAAATAGTCACAATAGCCGAGTGGTTGGGTGATCGGAATTGGAGCTAGGAGACCTGAGTTAGATCTCCGAGGCTCGTACTAATGGATTATTTCAAGAACTTATGTACCATTTATATCGTTGGCTTAGACATAAACACGGCGAAGGGCTCAGACTGTGTCGTTGTTCCAAAAATGTCTTCGATGGAAGGTGGAACGAAAGGACTTAATTGTCTAGACCTCTGTCTATCCCTGTGTTGGGAAAGGCGTATTTTTTCTGTAAATAAAGTATCTTAAAAAATAAAATAGTTTATTTATGACTTATCGCAATAACTCTGTGTGTAAATTACTCTCAACTTACTTAATACACTCAGAGCTAAACATACAGGTCATACTTCAAATACTGTACATTACATTATTTCATATATTATTTAATATTATTTTTGTCTGTAGATAGGTCGTTATTTGCAAGTCATATTCAAGGGATTATAGCGTTGTTTATCTTGCATAACTTTTTGCAACAGCTTTGAGGCTGTACCGCCTTACTGTACCTTAACCTTAGCTGTACCTTAATTACGAATTTGTCAAGGCTGCAATACAAAGAAGCTTTTTACTGCAAAAGGACGTACCGTTTAGATTTAAAGTTTGTGAAAATCTATGAAATGAAGTCTCTGCCTCTCGCAAGTAAATAACGTAGTACTAATAAACGAGTTGCTAAAAGATACACTTCTTTTTCATTGGCTTGCATTAGTTCAGTGCGAAAAAACATGCCTGGCACATTCTTGTTAAGCATCAAGTTTGGTAACAGTTGATGCTTGAAAATAACTTCTACTCACCAACAACAAATTCACCATAGAAATTCTACATCTTGTACTAGGCTACTATTATTATTTAAAGAAAATTTAAAGAAAATATTGTTATTATTTAAAGAAAACAACCTATTGGCTCCCTAACAAAAGTGATTGCTGACGTGTGGCAGAAAAGGAATAATAGATAGGAATGGGAATGATAGAGTAAGCAAATAAGTGCACCTCGTTCACCTCGTTTACCTCTATATATTTTTTATTTGTTATTATTAGCCCAGAAGAACCACACAATATGTATCTAATTTATGTATGGTAATGTCTAAAATATTTTTTTAAAATATTAGAGAACACTATCAACGGGCAGAAGCTCCAGAGGTGTAATGTTGCGATTACCAACTTACATAAAAAGAGTGACAATTAAGGCAAACTCTCGGTCATGGGAGATACTTGGCTATCTATTTTGGAAATGCAGAAAGCGGTACTCCTGCATACCGCCCGTTTGTTCGCTGGTTTCCTCCCACACGAAACCTCGGCGGTCTGGCCTAGTACTATTCTAGAGAATATATTATTGAATCATTGTTACTGTCAATATTTCTAAGAATCATATCGCTAAGATCTACGTGGATCGTTGAGAAAGAAATCTTAACTTCATTGTATGACCTTGAAGAACCCACAGTTATGTCAGTTTTCTTTTTGTAAAACAAAAAAAAATTACTGACGTATACATTTTATAGCGGTCGATACTAAAATTTTATGTCCGGGAGACACGCCAGACTTTTAGCAAAACCTCTTTTCTCCGAGTTTTTGTTATTTATTGTCTCCACTAAAAAGGGGACATGCTACGCAAAAAAACCGCAGTAACAACGTTCTCTTAGTGAAATGTTAGTCTTACGTCTCAAAGGCTTAATTTTGCTGCCGATATTTTTTGTAAGCATCAAAGTTAGAGATTTATAAAAATTTCATTCTTACTTACGTTTTTGTTGCAATTTTTATTCTTTTACTCGTACAGTACCGTTCGTTCCATTCGTACAGTACAGGGCGTTTTCCGCTTAAAACTATAAGACTTCCTTACTGTGCCTATATTTTTAAGATGTGTTTTATATTAACTTTTTGTCATTTATTTGTGTGACTTATTTACAAAACCATCATTATGATAAGGGGCATCATAATATCGATAAAGGGCGTATTACAACTTATGTCATTTTAGAAATTTCAATATTTTTTTGGGTTAATCGTTAATTGTCTTCATCGTTGTGAACACTAAATTGATTGACCTAAATGTGAGTTCTTATGCAATCTCATTTTTCAGTGATGGGAATATCTTTCTTACTAGGTTCTAAATTATTATCTAAAAATCTTGTAAAATAGATTTGGAGTTTTTCGTAAGTCCGTCACATTTCTTCTTTAAATCAGAACCTTAGAGAAACCAGAGCCTTAGCTCTGTTCCTATTCATTTGCAAAATGTACAGGACATTGGCATTTGCATAGAATTTAATATTTTTTCTCTTTCTGCGATTCATTTCTGTTTTAAATTATTTCACGTCCTTACGCATATAATCGTTATTAAATTGACAGTTACCTGCTTGATTTAGTACTAAAATAGATATGTATACCTTCAAACACTAACATTTTATTAATTTAAATATCCATGACGCGAGTATAAGCAATAGTTTTTATTTAACGAATGTTTGCCTTAATTTAATTTTTTAGTTTTACGTGATATCTACGATATCGTATAAATAACTCTTGGTTAAGCAGTCTCGCACTTCAACTTAAGACATAACTTCGCTAAGCGAATGCAATGGATGCCTGAACTTTAATTAAAAGTTCACAAGAATTCCTTTTCTTGCGAAATATTGTGATGTTATCACTGACTTTCATGTGCTTCATATCTCTGTCTCTTAATTTTAGTATAATTTTTATGAATTAATAAGTTTGATGAAGTAGTTTTTGAGGCCATACTTAATTGTAATTTATGTATTAAGTAGATTATAATTGAAAATTTAGACACTTTAGAACTATCTAATATTAAATGTAAATAATAAATAAATATAAAAATAGATAGGCTCAACATCACATACATTGCTTTGTAAGTAGCTAAAGAACTTGTTATGAAATCAGAAAGAACAAAGAACCACAGACACCAAAACCCGAGAATATGTAGAAAAAGTGTTTTCTACATTGAGCCTACCGGGAATGGAACCCGGGACCTCAGAGATGGCGACACTATAAAAATCGGTGTGCACGCCACTCGTCCACAGAGGTCGTCAAAATGTATGATATATGCTAACCGTTTGTAAATAGATCATGGCAGGGTATAAAATTCCCCCATAAAATCCCCAATTGGCGATATCAGAATATTTATAAAACGGTTTTCTCAATATCTGTCAATAACAATACCGATTTCAAACCTTTCATCTATTGCTAGATTGTTACACAAATTCTACACACCGTATTGAACTTAACACTTAACAAAGCATAAAATTAAAAAAAGGAATTTAGGCTCTCAAGACTCAAGGCTCGATCATCTGCAGCCATCATGTCGGAGGGGTGCCGTGCACAAATTCTACACATCGTATTGAACTTTACGCTTAACAAAACATAAAAATAACAAAATTAATTTAATATATTTTAGATAGTTAATATGACGGACGCGCTCAAGGCTCGATCACCTGCAGCCATCATCTGCAATTATGTCGGAGGGGTGCTGACTTGGGCTCAATGTGCTCGCACGTTCAGCGCAAAAATCGGTTCCGTCAGTCACCTGCGAGCACATACAACGCTCGCAATAGGCCAAGTCGCTGTGGCCGAAATCGGTCGGGATACTATAAATATGTTGTTGTAGGTGGTTTCACTTGCGCCGATATAATTTGCTATATGCACAAAAATACAGCATCCGCATCTTTGTGGTTACAAAACTTTAAAATTATTCGATTGATTGTTTTAAAAATTTAACCGCTTAACACCCAAGAGCATTTATAAATGCATTGTATTACGAAGTTCTCGTGACAACGGGAAATTTTTTCTTAAAAATACAGCATTAAAGATATCTACTTTGATTTATAGATTACAGAGGTAATAGTTGTTATTGCCTTTAATAGAATAACTATTAAATTATGTAAAGTAATGTAATGTAAATAGTAAATACAAATGTTAAAAAAAATTTATAAAAACATTTTTTTTGTTGTTTTAAAGGTAACAGAAGTAAAAGCCATATAAAATTTCTGTCTAACCAGGGCGATACCTTTTTCGGTCTTTTGATCCACAAAAATCGCAATGTCGTTTTACGAATAGGTCCGTCTGTCCCGTATCGCAATTAATGGCCACCGATACTGAAATGTTTCCATAAAACATGTTGAACCCACACATCAATTATTCTCTTTGAATAGACGATATATTCCGTACAGAGTTTTCAAATGTAACAATATTTATGTAATGTGAAGGTAAGTTGACGGAGCGAGTTATTATTTGGATTTCGGCATCCCAATTGTTGTCTCGAAGGGAATATTTTCTTGGAAAAACTAGGCTATTTGTTAATCCAAGAGATAAGGTGTCTCCTTTTGGAATTCCACTCAATTCCACACACGAGACAGAAGGTGTGAAAATATAACTGATAAATATAAAATTTAACAACATCGCAGGTACTTTTTATTTTAATAATATAAAATAGTACATTTAGGTAATATATATGTAGATAAATAATCGTATATACATATAAACATCCTATGACTTGAGTACAAACATTTATGTTCATCAGACAAATTTGTGTCCTTAGCGGGATTCAAACCCCAAACCATAAAGAAGTTAAGATCACTACTAACTAGGCTATCAGGAATACAGGATAGATACATGATAATAGAAAAACCATAAACTACTAAATTCTTATAAAAACTGTAATTAAAAATTACATACAAGATATTCCTTGCCTTACCATCATTAAGGAAAATTTGAACAAAAATAATATAATACACGATTCTTTACAAAAAATACTAAAACTAGTTTGTTAGTTCCAAATTCCGTCGTAAGGATTCAGTTAATAATACAATAGTGTAATTTGACTTGTTCTAGTTTCTGCACACGACTTCGTCCGCATATTTCTCAAAATTATCGTGGGATCCTTTAATTTCCCGGGCGTATATGTCTCTTCGGTTACCTGAAACAACAAAATTTAGCAATTTCCACGATACTACGGAGATCACGAGATGGAATTCCGTTCGAAGTCCGCTTTTTTAAATTTGTTAATATTAAATTCTTTTGTCTTCACGCAATTCCCAATACAAGGGTAGACAGAGGTCTAGTCTAGAATTATAAGTCCCTTCAAAGATATTTTCGGGACAACGTGACAGGTGGTGAGCCCGTCGCCCTCTTTATGTCCAAGGCAACGATATAATTCGTACATAAGTTTATGAAAAATACATTGGTGTGAGCCTGCCACCTAAGGATCGAACTCGGTGTCTCTTTGCTCGAAATTTCGACCATCCAACAACTCGGCCATCGTGACTCAATTTGTGTGAATTTTTTAAGTGAATTTTTTTTATTTTTTTTGAAACCTTTTCAGCTATAAAAGCTTATGTATAGTCTAGGTTATAAACTATAACTATGCTAAATTTCGTTCACTTTAGGCTCACTTTTTTTTCATGATTAAATAAAAAAAACATCCATTCAACCATATATCTAAGCAATAAACAAATAAACTATCATATTCAGAAGAAAATAAGAAGTGTAATGGTAATATCAAGATACTATGATCCACACAAAGAAGATAACTGGCTTCTGTATTTTGTAGTTTTATATTTCTACTCGTCAAATGGTCATAAACCAAGTAAGGAAGTACCATATAAATTTAAACGCCTTATTACAGAAATGGTCTTCATTCATTTCTTCTAACAAATTCAATGCGCGTCGATATATAAAACAGTCGTAAAAGGTGTTTCGTGGAATGGAAACATTCAAGCCATGTAATATTTCATTAATAATTCTTTATTTGCAATTATATGGTACAGAGTGTTAGTATAATTATAATATCCATTATACACATTAGCCACTGGTGGCGTGCAAATATTTTTTGTAAAAAAAATTTAATTGTCAATAACACAACCACAATGAACTTAAAAAAAAATATCTTCACGCAATTCCCAATACAGGGGTAGACAGAGGTCAAGTCTAGACAATTATGTCCCTTTGACCCACCTTCCACCGAAGATATTTTCCGGACAACGTGACAGGTGGTGAGCCTGTCGCCGTCTTTATATCCAAGCCAACGATGAAATTCGTACATAAGTTTTTGAAAAACTCATTGGTACTGCCACCTGGGGATCGAACTTGGGTCTCTCGACTCGAAATTCCCACCACCCAACAACTCGGCTATCGTGACTTATGACAATGAACATAAAATAAAAAATACAAAAGTCATTGTTTGTCCTGTCAGTCTATCATATTATTCATTTTACTTTTGTATTAACTGCGATATGGTATAATATCATATAATTTTTTTTTTCAAAATACAAAATTATCTGTTTGTTAAGCCAATTTTTTATACTCGAGTTTAAAAATCACTTACAGAGTAAAACATTTTCATTATAAATTAATATGAAAAAAAAAATATCTTCACGCAATTCCCAATACAGGGGTAGACAGAGGTCAAGTCTAGACAATTATGTCCCTTTGACCCACCTTCCACCGAAGATATTTTCGGGACAACGTGACAGGTGGTGAGCCCGTCGCCCTCTTTATGTCCAAGCCAACGATGAAATTCGTACATAAGTTTTGAAAACTCATTGGTACTGCCACCTGGGGATCGAACTCGGTGTCTCTTTACTCGAAATTTCGACCATCCAACAACTCGGCTATCGTGACTTAATTTGTGTGAATTTTTTAAGTGATCTTTTTTTTTTTTTTTTTGAAACCTTTTCAGCTATAAAAGCTTAAGTATAGTATAGGTTATAAACTATAAGTATGCTAAATTTCGTTCACTTTAGGCTCACTTTTTTTTCATGATTAAATAAAAAAAACATCCATTCAACCATATATCTAAGCAATAAATGAACAAATAAACTATCATATTCAGAAGAAAATAAGAAGTGTAATGGTAATATCAAGATACTATGATCCACACAAAGAAGATAACTGGCTTCTGTATTTTGTAGTTTTATATTTCTACTCGTCAAATGGTCATAAACCAAGTAAGGAAGTACCATAAAAATTTAAACGCCTTATTACAGAAATGGTCTTCATTCATTTCTTCTAACAAATTCAATGCGCGTCGATATATAAAACAGCCGTAAAAGGTGTTTCGTGGAATGGAAACATTCAAGCCATGTAATATTTCATTAATAATTTTTTATTTGCAATTATGTGGTACAGAGTGTTAGTATAATTATAATATCCATTATACACATTAGCCACTGGTGGCGTGCAAATATTTTTTGTAAAAAAAATTTAATTGTCAATAACACAACCACAATGAACATAAAAAAAAATATCTTCACGCAATTCCCAATACAGGGGTAGACAGAGGTCAAGTCTAGACAATTATGTCCCTTTGACCCACCTTCCACCGAAGATATTTTCGGGACAACGTGACAGGTGGTGAGCCTGTCGCCGTCTTTATGTCCAAGCCAACGATGAAATTCGTACATAAGTTTTTGAAAAACTCATTGGTACTGCCACCTGGGGATCGAACTTGGGTCTCTCGACTCGAAATTCCCACCACCCAACAACTCGGCTATCGTGACTTATGACAATGAACATAAAATAAAAAATACAAAAGTCATTGTTTGTCCTGTCAGTCTATCATATTATTCATTTTACTTTTGTATTAACTGCGATATGGTATAATATCATATAATTTTTTTTTTTTCAAAATACAAAATTATCTATTTGTTAAGCCAATTTTTTTATACTCGAGTTTAAAAAATCACTTACAGAGTAAAAACATTTTCATTATAAATTAATATGAAAAAAAAAATTTATTTATCATTACGCACAGTCCCTGGCGGGGTAGCCAGAGAGCTTTTATCAGATTCTTAATTTTCTTTATACCTGCACGTCTAGGTAGGCGAGTACTTTTGACCCTCCCCTCTTCGAGCTATTTGCTCACATGGTCTTCGAAAGTTAGTCTCGGTCTACCTCGACACCTTTTAATATTAACTTTCAAGCTATATATTTTCTTCACCATTCGCTCTTCACTCATTCGCTCAACGTACCCAATCCGTCGATTCCTTGTCAATTTTAGTGATAAGATCATCTTTCAAACCTGCCATATTGGGAATGTCTTCACTTCGTTTAATTTATTTCCACCATAATTATTAATCTACTATTCTTAGATTATGTCGATTATCTTTGAAGTCACGGTAGCCGAGTGGTTGGGTGGTCGGAATTTCGGGTCAAGAGACCCGAGTTCGATCCTCAAGTGGCGGTACCAATGGGTTTTTCAAAAACTTATGTACGAATTACATCGTTGGCTTGGACATAAAGACGGCGACGGGCTCACCACCTGTCACGTTGCCCCGAAAATATTTTCAGTGGAAGGTGGGTCGAAGGGACTTAATTGTCTAGACTAGACCTCTGTCTACCCCTGTATTGGGAATTGCGTGAAGATATTTATTTATATTATTTATTGTCGATGATGATCTAATAATTCTATTGTAGAAAACACTTTTTCTACACTTTATCGGGTCTGGTTGTTTGTGGTACCTTCGTTGTTTCTAATTCCATAATACAAGTGCTGAAGCTGTTTTCCCTATTTATATATGTATTTATTTATTTATTATAGTATATACAAGTTGTTGCTCTGTCACACACTTACCAATTTCTGTCGCTAAATAGCAGTGTAACATCAGTCGTGATCCGGTTTGATCAGGTGTAGGAAGCAAATCTATTTACCGACTATGAGTCGTACTGTGTTAGTCCTCGGGGGTGGAAACACATCTATAACCTTATTTTTTTGTGGTTTGCGGGTGTTATGTGCTTTTCCCCCATCTCTTAAATAATATGTAGAATTACACATAAATAAAAAAATATATACATAGATTACAATACAATAGTTTATTTACAGAAACAAAATTTTGTTAATATGTACAATACTTATTAACTAAAAACTCCAACACTAGTACAGCCCTACTCCTCATGACATGGTACCAACAACCGTGAACATGAACGCTGAATGGCTAGTCATAACCGTTGCGCGAGAAAAGAACCAGCTCTCTTGTCACCAGTGGCTACGAACAGTCGCGGATACAATTCTTTTAGATAATGCATCACGTGAGGACCTCACGGACCGATCCTAAAGTAAGTAAGTAAGATCACTGACCCCATAGTAAGTAGCTTAAGCACTTGTATTATGGAAGCAGAAACAACGAACGCACCAAAAACACCCAGACCCGAGAAAATATTTAAAAAGTATTTTGTACCTTGACCCGAACGGGATTCGAACCCGGGGACCCGGGGAACTGCCAACACCAAAAACGGTGTGTACGCCACTCATCCATGGTGGTCGTCAAATTATTTGTTTATCGGTATAATTGGCGTACATTACAAACACCCATTGTAATTTTGTAATCTACCACCGTTTCGTAACGTGGATCCTCTAACGGAGAAGAAACAGTCGAAAGAACAAAAGATATACAATATTGAACAAACAACAATGGTTTACCATTGTGGACATGAACTCTAAGGTTACTATCATTTACCGTTTCATTTATATAATAATAACTCATTATGTAAAGATTTTTTCTTTTTTCTTGAACCTACTAAACGTAAAATCGCTTTAAAAAGTAAATTAAATGAAGCTTAAAAATGAAGCTTTAATTCCGATTACTTACACCTTTATACATTATTGTGAAATATGTGATCAACACTAAAAGCGTTTAGTAGAAAAAACCAGTACATACATAATGAATGATAATGCATGCTTCTAAAGATGACCGACCAACGAAGCAGGATATTTGGTTTTACTTGTTTTACGCGTTTTAAATATCTTCTGGTCTATGTACCATAGACCATGTATTAGTGGCTGGTTGGAAATCAGACTTTTTCACTATTTTACTCTTTTCGAAATTGGAACAAGAGCACTAAGCCGACACTATCAAACGGATGTACGCTCGCCTGGCTTCAGGGAGTAAGAGGTAAGGTTTCCAATGTACACAGAAATGTTACAGTACTTTGTTATGCGTCCAATTTTAGAGGAATATATTTTATGGTAAAACACATTATTTATTTATGTTCTATATATAATGATACCATACCTGCGATCTTGTCTGGTTTAGCTACAGGAACTATTAATGATTGTGTGTAAATATGATAAAATTTCTAGAGACAATTTAGAGTTTTTTTTTAATCTTAAAAACAAGTTATCATGATCAAAACTATCTTTTATTTAAAACTGTAACCAACTTTAATGGATATCGTTGAAGCAGGTTTAGAGGTCAGTGTGTACGAACAAGTGGTTTTCATGTTTCTTTGAACGAATTAAGTATATATATAACTATACATGTAGTGTTTTGTATTTCATACTGGGATTTTCAAATAAAGTTGAAAAATATATATACAAAAAAATGAACAACAGTGGTTTACATTTCTCTGTATTGCATTTAATATATATATATATATATATATATATATATATATATATATATATATATATATATATATATATATATATATATATATATATATATATATATATATATATATATATATATATATATATATATATATATATATATATATATATATATATATATATATATATATATATATATATATATATATATATATATATATGTCCCCATTCTAGCTAAAAAGGAAGCTCCAGAGATGGTTTAAGTAAATACAGTCCCTTCAGATGTCCGACCCACAGTCACACACAAACACAGCGTAATAATAACATACATCAGCAATAGAGTTAGGTGAATAACTTTTTCATGGTAAAGGGTGCCACAACAATGTAACCAAAAGGTCTGGTGGTTGGTAACTATTACCAACCACCGGACGCCTATCCACATTTCCACCACTGGAAGAGTAACAGTTGTTTGGCATCGAGCTCATTCACACGTACTCCCTCTTACTCCAATACCTTATATTAGGTATTAGCACAAGATCTACCAGGTCTACAAAACTATGTAATTAATATGGATGACTTCAGGTTTTTGTTTTTAAGTTTGTCTATTTGACATAGTTATGGTCTGATTGGATGGATTTTCAGAGGTACCTTGATAACCAGTGTGTACCGCACAAGTCCACGTAGGTCGTTTCTTCATTTTAATCTGGTATGTTTCGAGATGATGATCTTGTCACCTGTCAGTAGCCATTATGTTAATCAAGGCGTTTCTTTCAGTCGACTCACACACGACTCTTTCTACGGTCAATTCCTTCTTCACCTTCTTTTTTTAACAGCTTATCAAAATTCTACTGTTGAACACAGATCTCTTCCTGAAGTTAACACACACACAACAATTTAAAGTATTATACTTATAAACTTAAAATGGGCATCATCGAGTATAATTTATTATCTTTATAATTTACGATGCGTTTAAAAACCTAATAAAGGATAACAGCATTAACCCGCAATCAACATTCACACGAGCGTAATGAATGCGATCAATATCGGGTTGCACTCGAGATTGAATGTTTGAATAAGCTCGTGGATAATTCCTTTTTGTATTCCTCGACGAGAAATGAATTAAATAAATATCATAAAACATTATACACAATATTTTTTGTTCGTATTTGTCCGTTAATCACAAAATTTCTTTTTGGTTTGTGATAATGACATTTATCCCCCATATTAGCAATATAATAATATGCAGTTAATACAATCTTCAACAGAACGTATGTTGTCTATGCGATGGGTTATTTCAAAAACTTATGTACGAATTATATCGTTGGATTGGACATTAAGCCGGCGACGGACTCACCACTTATCACGTCCCGAAAATATCTTCGGTGGAAGGTGGGCCGAAGCGACTTAATTGTATAGACCTCTATCTACCTCTGTATAGGGAATAGCGTGAAGATAAACTAGACACCTTGCACCATAGACGCTGCGATGCGCGTCATCGGACGGTTACAGTTTTTTAAAAAATTGCTATGGGTATATCTGTAGGTAGCTATTGCACTGTATTATAATTTTAAAACCACCGTAAAAAAAGTCACGATAGCCGAGTTGTTGGGTGGTCGGAATTTCGAGACGAGAGACCCGAGTTCGATCCCTAGGTGGCAGTACCAATGAGTTTTTTAAAAACTTATGTGCGAATTTCATAGTTGGCTTGGACATAAAGGCGGCGACGGGCTCACCACCTGTCACGCTGTCCCGAAAATATCTTCGGTGGAAGGTGGGTCAAAGGGACTTAATTGTCTAGACTTGACCTCTGTCTACCCCTGTATTAGGAATTGCGTGAAGATATTTATTTATTTATTTATTTACAGTAAATGTGCAGAACCTGCCTATTAACAGGTGAAAGAAATTAATTAAAGACTAACTTTATATAAAGGGTTATTATACTATATAAATGAATATATTAATGACTAGGACACTTGGGAATGATATGATCGCTCCCATGCTGTTTCTTATTATTCTGTATTCAAATCCTTTAAAAAGTTATTAAAAGGGGGGTGAGGGTTTCTCTCGCCTGCGGAGTTTCTTTCGCCTATTTCATCTCCGTTAGAACACATTAACGAAACGGTAGTAGATTAAAAAATTACAGTCGATGAATGTAATTGTGTTACCTATATCGAAGAATATATGATTTGATTTCTATGTTTCAGGGTAATAATTCAATTTCCCTTAGCGGCCTACAAAAACACCCAGAAAAGAAACAAACATATATACATACATACTACATACATAACGGCCAGTTAAAGTCCACTGCAGGTCATTGGCCTCTCTCTTAGGGAAGATTTGTCATAATCGCCACGCTTGGCAAGCGGTTTGGCGATCGCAGATCTAGACCACTCGCAGCTCAGACGCTGCTGCCCATCTTCGGTCTAATTATTTCGGCCTGACATTTTTAGAGATGGTTATTCCGCCATATATCGGTAGCCATAACGATATCCAAGGCTGTTTCCCTTAGTCGCCTCTTACGACACCCACAGGAAGAAAGGGAGTGGCAATATTCTTACGCCGTCACTTCAGGGAAAAAATAGTATCGTAAATTATTACGTCGACACCACACAGTCCTGTTCATAGACTTATAAAATGCAAGACAGACAGATAGGATAGGATATACACAGAAAGCTAAAATGGTGCATGCTTAGTTTTCTTATTCAATACGACACCATAATCATAATTATACCTTCTTACATGTTTTTGTACGGTACCGAAAGTTTTGCAGGAATTGATATGAGCTATAATTGGATCCAATAAAATATTGAATATTGAAGATCGTCAACGTGAAAAGTTTTGAAGGAGTTTTATTAATAAAAACCATTTTACGGGCTTCCGAAACCCTTTTTATTTGTTATTTAAATTTGACGTATACTGTTAAACTGGCTACTGTATTATACTGTTTTTCATAAGATAATATTCCTTCTTTTTTTGCAACTTTATCAGTTTATATCGAGATAACTTTGTTACACGAAATGACAACAATATGTCATCGAAATACACGCTCGATGAATTTCCAATTTGCATGGTTTGGTGATTACGTTATGTTCAACGTATAGAGAGCTAGGCTAGAAACTCAATTTACAAACAAAGAAAACGCTTTTCTTTCGTACAAAAATGTTAATAACTTACGTATGCAATCTATCTTAACAGCTGAATATGGTTCCCTGTAAAACATAGGCCTCTCGGAATTTAAGATATTCTGTCGTTACTACGGTTGTTTTATTTATTATTAATTATAGGTATCTTTCTTGTTAATAACGTTTAATCTTAACCTTAAACATATTTTCTTATAAAACCGCCTCGACAGATTGACCATGGGTACTAGGAAGCAAATTGGAGTCAGCGGTTTTAGACCCCTGGTATGCCACCAGACAGCACCACCACGGACAACGGTTAGGATTGGTATGGACACGGGTTAGGATGTTTCAGAGGCTCACACACACCTATCTTCTGTAGGTTACACACCTAGCGTCTGTGCCTCTGAAACATCCGAACAAAAATCATAGGCTGTCTCTTCTTCGCTATCCTGCAAAAATATTCTGTCAAAATTACTTTCATCCTTCAGACTATATTAAATTTAATTGCAGAAACGTAAACAAGTTTAACTAAACATCAAGTCTCTTCTTCATACCGCTATCCTGCAAAGCCGTGGTCCGGTCCCGACCTAGCCAGCTTGAAACTACACTGTTTGTATGTTAATAAAAATATTAGTACATTTTATTTGTGAATTATTAACATGCGAATGGCTTATGCTAAGCATTCATTACATCATTATTTGAAAACATATTTATTTTAATTTTTATTTAGTATCATGAAAAGTATCACATTTGCATTTATAGTTATCATGGAAAGTCTTAATATACCGTAATAAATGATGAAGTTCTTAAATAGCAACAAAAATGTAAGTGTGTACTAAATTTGCAATTGATAGACGTGAATTGAGTGGAATTAATGTGAAATAGTATTTGTTACTCAGCAGTCTCAAGGAATTGTTGCTTTAACGAATAATTCTCCAACGAAACCCTAATATTTTTAAAAATAAACGCTATCTAAAATTTTAATTAAAATGAAGTCAGGCGTAGCATTTTCTTCGCAAAGTTTTATCGTAAGTCAAGGTATAAAACTGCCCAGTGCTTAAAAATACATAGTTATATTTATAAAAAAATTTTAAACACGTCGGTGGTTTATGAATTTCTTTTAAACACTTATTTAAGTTTATTATTAAGGTTGAATTAATATCTTCAAAATAATAGAGTTTTCATTTTAACCTGAATAATATTAACTACTTAATGTTACACAAATTAATTAAAAATTTCTGCTGAAATATTCTGTCAAAATTACTTTCATCCTTCAGACTATATTAAATTTAATTGCAAAACGTAAACAAGTTTAACTAAACATCAAGCAAAATATTCTAAATAACACCGAACACTCGAACAAATTATACGAATATGTTTAGGTGCTCAATGTTCAACAAACACATATAGCCCATATTCGTAGAAACACGCTCAATTTATTCGTCATATAAATTAGAATTCCAAAGGAGTTTGTGAATATTGTATAATGTAGCTATTAAAATATTTACTTGAAGCTATACATATTCGTTCAATATATGAACCTTATAATGAGACCCGCTTATAAATACTTTCTTACTTATTTGTTTACTTACTGTAACAACAGGAATTTTTAGTGCTTTGCTTTTTAATCGACATAAGTGGGCATCAATTAAGCATTATTATCTTTTAATATAAGACTTCGTGTTTTAAATGTATTATTTTATAAGTTTTAGAAGCTCACTGAATAAAGCTTGCTATAATACTTTATAACGTTTATTTTTGTGTTTATCCTATTTCTCATGTTAGCAAAAATATAAATAGAATCTTCATTATTTTGAACCTTTATGCAAACTTTGGTATCCGAAATGGGGAAAATAGTACAAAGGAAACCTCTTGAACGAAAAAAGACCAACGAAAATAATGATTTTATGAATTCTTACGAATTACAAAGCAAGTCGCCTACAAGTCAATGACAGAAGGCATTAAGTTCACCGTTGTTTATCGTGATTTTCATGTGAAAACTATAAAATATACAGTCGTGTCATGGCAATTTGGTAAATAGCTCTGTTATAAAATATGCACATTGGTTATCACTGTATTTTTTTCAGTGTATTTAATTTAATACATGAAAATAAGAATATTGGCGACTGATAAAAACGCAGTATACTTAACTTATTTAAAAGCCTCTAGATATAAACAGTAACACTGAACACTTTGCATTGTAGACGTTGCTTCCCTTCATCGGATCGGATCATCATTTTTCGAGATGGTTATCCCGCCATCTATGGGTAGCCGTAGACATTTCACCGCAGCAGTCGCCTCTCTCGACACTCACGAGAAAAGAGTAGGTGGTATTACTTGTGGCGTGGTGTAGGTAGTCTTACGCAAATGCTACACGACTATGTAGTACTATGTAGTATTACTATTTTTATTTCAGTTGTATGTGGGACTAAGCTATGCATGTGAAAACAGCTAGCGCGAGATAGCCGAGTAACGAGAATCAGAATCATGAGCAACGTCATTTAAGATCTAACAATCTATAAAAAAAATATCTTCACACAATTCCCAATACAGGGGTAGACAGAGGTCTAGTCTAGACAATTAAGTCTCTTTGACCCACCTTCCACCGAAGATATTTTCGGGACAACGACTACCAATCTGGTCACTCAATTCTTTATTCACTGGTAAACATTAAAAGGCTGATATCCTGTAATAGACTATGACAAGCAGTAAATTGAGTAGTTAAGTAATGTTAAAAACTAATGACATTAGTTGCAAAAACCAGTTAATGCAAATTTCAACACTTTATGGTAGTTAGCTTTTTCTGTAACGGGCTCATCCCCTATCCACTTGTCTCAAATAAAGCTTCCGTGAAATGTAAAAAAGAGAATTGAGTGTAAATATAATCACAATTGTATATGTAATATTTCAAAATGTATGATATTATTATGTATATAAATCCTTTTCCAATTTCCTGGTTAAATTTTCTTTACAAATATACTCCAAATCAATGAATCAGCAGAGATGTCCGATCGCATTAGCAGAACATGAATAGCCAATAAATGTGAATGTCAAGTGATCCGTATACTCTACGTAGGTGTAAATAATTTGATATTTGGACTCAATAGAACGTTATTGCATTATCATTTCAATACACACGTATTAAAATTAATAATTTATTAGGCAATAAAAATTGTAATATATTATATATAAATAAATTAAGATACATAAATTTCTGTTTCGCAATTTCACGCACTTTCCCATATTGGGTTAGGCAGAGGTCTAGACAATGAAGTCCTTTCAATACACTTTTTTATGTGATGGTGAGCCTATCGCAGTCTTGGTATGTAAACCAACGGAACAATATTATTCCAAACAACTTAGATTATTAAATTTATAAAAACACCATGAATCGAGTTCATTCCACTATTCATCACACAAAGGTATTGTAAGTTCTTTTCGAACCCGCAACAATTAGCTTAGAAAGCAGGGTCACCACCAACTCGGCTATCGGGTTGGACAGAATATTTTAAACATAATACTTTTATAATATAATACATACCTGTATGTAGAAGGCCTTTTCTTGCTTATTTTCCAATAGCTACTGTACTTCTAGAAATTCTTTTCTTATATGTTCATAAAAATAAATATATCTTCACGCCATTCCCAATACAGGGGTAGAAAAAGGTCAAGACAATTATGTCTTTTCGACCCACCTTACGCCGAAGATATTTTTGGAACACGTGACAGATGGTGACCCCGTCGGCGTCTTAATGTCAAAGCCAACGATATAATTCGTACATAGGTTTTTGAAAAAACCCATTGGTACGTGCCTGCCACCTGGGGATCGAACTCGGGTCTCTTGATTCGAATTTCGACCACCCAACCACTCGGTTATCGTGACTTCAAATAATATTCTTAAATATTTAATATTAAAAAAATATAAAGGAGGAGTAAAGCATTTAAAATAATATGCAAAAACTTATAAAACTGGCAGCAAATTTCAATAATGGACGGAAATTCATCAATTCAGTTCTGTAATTCTATTAAACTGGGACATGTCATGTTTGAAATTTGTACGCATCGGAAATTCATCGACTGGAGGCATCGATGAAAACATTAATATCACTATCATGACAAGCTTGTGGGAATAACAAATTTATTTTACAAAAGTTCTTAAATAAAATAATAATATCTCCATGCCATTCCCAAGACAGTGGTAGACAGGGGTTAGGGGCGTTAATTGCCTTGTAGACCCACCTTCCACCGAAGATATTGGTACTCGTATACTGGTGGTCGCCATCGTATTCGTAACTCGTCACACGTAATTCGTAACCCACTGCAACCCACTTTTAATCGAAGGTTTTTCTTCTAGAAATTAAGTCTAGTCTAGACCTCTATCTACCCCGTTATTTTCACTCATATTCTTAGGATGATGATCATCCTCTAAAGATTTATTTCGCTTAAATATCCTTTAAACAGGAAATCAAATCAAAATGTAATTAATAACACAGACGAGATTGGTTGATGCTTTTTAGATTAAAATTTTAATCGTACTCTTGACATTGCCAGTTGTCGGGCAAGAATTTTCCAATCTCTAATTGAAATTCCATTGCATATATTTAATTAATTACTGAAATCACAACATTCCAAAACAAAATACTGAAGATATCTTACATTTTTAAGATATTAACGTCTACGAATATTGTGACGAGCTATGTGATGAGAATGAATATCCATACTTTTTTAAGATATAGACTCGGGTGTTACTTTCCGGAAATTCATCATTATGGAGATGTTATTATAATATCTTAAATCCATTCCCAATACTGGTGTTGGGGTACCTTTGACATAAGAAATTTTTGGGACAACGTGACTGGTGGTAAACTTGTCGCCGTCATTATCTTTAACCCATCCATGTCGATAAATAAAATAAATAAATAAATAATGAATATCTTCACGCAATTCCCAGTAAAGGGGTAGACAGAGGTCTTGTCTAGAAATTTATGTCTCTTCGAACCACCTTCCACCGAAGATATTTTAGGGACAACGTGATAGGTGATGAGCCCGTCGCCGTCTTTATGTCCAAGCAAGCGATGTAATTCGTACATAGGTTTTAGAAATAGCCATTGGTACGAGCCTGCCCACTGGGGATCGAACTCGGGTCTCTTGACTCGGAATTCCGATCACTCAACCACTCGGCTATCGTGGCTTATCGATATAGATCATACAAAAATTTCAAAAAAACCCGTTGCCTAACATCTACATCAAACTCTGGTTTCTTGACTCGAATGCAGCCAACAATTCGGCTATCGCGACTTTTTTTAGAGATGTTATTTAAACATTGCTTTTTTATGTGAATTATACTGCATAGCTCTTGTTCTCTTCATTCCAAGAAACACTTACGATAAGTTTATTTTTGCCTATATGATAACATCTTTATATTTTTTTTATTCGACGACTTACAAATGTGCACAATTTTTTTTTCTGTAGGTGCGATATCTGTTGCACGTGATCATATACGGTGCTCTTTGGCCTTTTTTAACTCTTAATTAAGAAGAACGAAGTAAAAAGTCCTTTTTTGGTTATTCTACTTGGTTTTTTCTTGCGCTTACCACCCCACTCATCACTCAACTATTAGCTCGACCCGACTTCAATGCGTAAAATTTATTATTTTTTTATAAGTTTTACTTATATTTTAATATTTATGTCTTGAATTGCCGTAGTAATTAAATATATATTTACTGAAATTAAATAAAAATAAAAATTATATTTTTATACACCAAGAGGTAAAATATTGTTGATGTTGTTAAAAGTTTATAATTTTCACAAATATCCGTTTAATGTCCAAAGAAAATTTGTAGGGTACATCGTTTAAAACGTTTTTGTCGTTAACTGTATCATTCTGTAACCCGTAATTAATGAGGGTCAAACCAGAAATCAGCTTACACTTCTCCGTGACGTAAAAAAGCGACATAATGCTGATTGGGTATTATGGAATATGGCTATTTTCTGATTTATATCAGCTTAAATTATTTTAAAATAACACTACAATTTTTAAACTGTGTTCCATTACGCGGTACTTAATTTTAGTATCATTACGAGGGACAGGTTGAAGTTGTAGCGATAGGTTGTCTTCATTTGTGTTTTCAATTACTTGACTACTATATTTGATTACTCTGTGTGATCTGTTTCAGTCAGGGATACTCATCCTAACTTACCTGTCCGGTAGTTGTGGTATGGTATACGGGTATGCGACCCCGGCTTCCCTAGCTATTACTGTCCTATCCCTTGCCTTCCTGGGCGGTAATATCCTACCTTTCCTAATTCCCACCTTAACTTACCAATCTTCCTTTTCTCACAACCTATACTTCCCTTTCCTTACTCCTATTCTCTCCGCCAATCCAACGTCTGCCGTGCGGATGGATGCATGGCTAGGGCAAGCCTAGTCGTTAGCGTGCCACACTGCCCTGGGACCGGGCGACCCAGAATTAGGCTAGCCTTACCCTGGCATGCGGGGCTCTGCTGGGGTGGACAAACCTTTCCCTTGCTACTCGTGGGAACGCAATGGTGAATTTTACTTACCAAAATGGCGGCGATGTGGTTCGCCACCCATCACGTCTCGTTTCTCGCGGGGCGAAAAGCGGCCCATGGAGAGCCGCTTCGCTACGTTGAATGTAAGAGGAGGAATGGATGGTAAGGTAGATGAAGTATGTCAGATGATGGACGAACGATGTATAGATATCCTGTGCGTGAACGAAACCAAGAGGAAAGGATGTGACACCATGGTTCATGGTCCCTACACGGCATACTGGTCGGGAGTCCCCCAAACCAGCCGAGGCTGTCAGGGAGTTGGTGTGATTCTTTCCTCTCGAATAGTTGAATGTGTGATAGAGCATGAATGTAAGCCCAAGACTCCTCTGGGTTAGGTTAAAGTTGGACTCACCCGCTTGTTTATCCTTGGGGTTTATGCACCGACGGATCTGCGAGGGTGGGTCATTAAAAGCCCAAAAGAGAGAGAGGAATTTTGGGATAGCATGAGAGAGGTCTTGAATAAATGCGGAGAAAATGAACGGATCGTGATGTTAGGGGACTTTAATGGGTGGGTTGGAGTAAAGCGTGATGGGTATGAAGGAGTACTGGGTACATTTGGGGACGAGAGAGTGAACGAAAATGGGAGAAGCCTACTTGAAGTATGCTTGGAATGGAATCTGTGCGTGGCCAATACAATGTTTGATCACAAAAGATCCATTTGTATACAAGAATTGAGGGTGAGTCTAGAAGTATAATTGATTTTGTTATTGTGGATCAAAGATTGAGGAAGAACCTGCTAGACACTCGAGCATACCGCGGTGTAGGCATTGACACAGACCACTTCCTGGTCATAGTCCGAATACATGGCATCTTTAAACGGTGGCGACACCGAGGAGCCGAGCCTACGAGTGTTTTGGACAGAATAAAAGTGGAAAATCTACAAGAAAAGGATAAGAAAGACGAGTATGTAGAGAAACTGATAGAAAGTTTTAAAGGCATAGAAGAGATATGTGTGATTGAAGATTTGTGGGAGACATTTAAGAAAGGAGTCGTGAATGTTGCTGTTGAGGTATGCGGAGTAGCTAAACGGAGGAAAGGAAGAAAGAAGTATAATGTGTGGATGGATAAAGATGTACAAAAGGCTGTGCAAGAAAAGAAGAAAGCGTGGTTGGATTGGTTAGCAACAAAAGCTAACCAAAAACTTCAAAAGGCGACGAATGACGAGATAAAGGAAGCGAGAAAGAAGTATAAAAGATTCAAATCAGCTGCGAAAGATGTTGTGACTAGAAAGAAAGAAGAACAAAAGGATGATTTTGATAGGAGGCTCACTGAAGATTTCCAGTCAAACATCAAGTTTTCTGGAAATCCGTCAATACAGCCAGAGGAAAAACCTCTACCTCGGAGCTGAATACAATCAGGAGTCAAGATGGGAGCATTATAAAAGGAGAAGAATATGTGTTAAAGAGATGGAAAGAGTATTTTGAATGTTTATTTGAAAGAGAGGAAGTGCAGGTACAACACCCGGCACCTTCCATGGTTAATATAAATGTTGGTGACAGTGAGATAAGCGTGGATGAAATAGTAAAAGCGTTGAAAAGTATGAGATTTGGTAAGGCTGCCGGATATGATAGGATTACCGTCGAGATGCTGAGGACTGGACAGGGCTTAGTGGCTAGTCAGCTGTACCGCCTTTTCAATATGTGCTGGCAAAATGGGCAAGTACCGGGAGACTGGTGCAAAGCCGTAATCGTGCCATTATATAAGGGAAAGGGGTCACGGCAGGACTGCGTAAATTACCGCGGTATAAGCCTTCTCAGCGTCGTCGGTAAATTGTATGCGAAAGTGTTGATTGAAAGGGTTGTGAATGAAACGGACGAAAAAGTATGGGATGCACAAGCGGGATTTAGAAAGGGAATGGGGTGTACGGATCAGGTCTTTTTCCTTGCGGTGCATAGCCGAAAAGTGTCTGGCTAAAAACCAGAAGGTCTATTGCACGTTCGTGGATTTAGAAAAGGCCTATGATAGAGTGGTGAGGAATGAATTGTGGTCAGCATTGTCCGTGAAAGGTGTCAGCAGTATCCTCATACGAGCATTGCAATCTCTTTATAGGGATTCCTGTGCTTGTGTAAGGATAAACAGGGCGTACACTGAATGGTTTAATATCGAAAAGGTGTTAGACAGGGATGTGTAGCGTCACCGTGGCTGTTTAATCTGTTTATGGACAATTGCTTGACAGATTTAAAAGAGAATGAAAGTGGGTTGAGAATGAATGAGTTACTCGTCAAATGTTTTCTCTATGCTGATGATCAAGTATTACTTGCGTCTTCAGCCGAGGAGATGCAGGAGATGGTAACTGCTATGAGTGAAGATTTTGTTAGGAAGGGGATGAAGATGAATGTAAAGAAGACGAAAGTAATGGTGTTTGAAAGAGATGAGGTCATGACAGACTGCAATATAGTGATTGGAGATGAACAAATTGAACAGGTGAATGAGTTTGTGTATCTGGGTTCAAAGTTCACAAGAGATGGAAAGTGTGAGAGTGATATTGAAAGAAGAGTGAATGCAGGAAACATGGTGAATGGAGCTTTGCACTCCTTTATGAGCAGTCGGATGGTGTCTAACAAGGCTCGTTTGGCTGTGCATAGGAGTTTTGGTTCCGACACTCATGTACGGAAGTGAAAGTTGGGTATGGCAGAAGAAACATGAAAGCAGAGTAAATGCAGTTGAGATGAGAGCATTAAGAAGTATGTTAGGAGTTAAACTGAGCGACAGGATAAGGAATGGTGAAATAAGGAAACGTTGTGGTCTGAAAGAAGATGTAGTGACTAAAATTGAGAAAGGTATGCTGAGATGGTTTGGCCATGTCGAGAGAATGAATGAAGAACGATTGACGAAAAAGCATATAAGGCGAGTGTGAATGGAAGTGTAGGAAGGGAAGACCTAGGCGGACGTTTCAAGACCAAATCAGGGACGTCCTGAAAAAGGCCAGGTCAAGAGTACCCTGAATCGAAGAGAATGTATGAAGGAATAATGAAAGTGGACGAAGCGAAACAAGTATGTAAGGATCGTAGCAAGTGGAAAGAAGTGGTCTCTGCCTACCCCTACGGGAAAGAGGCGTGATGATATGTATGTATGTATGTATGTGTGATCTATCACCTTTCTGCTGATAACCGTATGATTTCTTCCTGTGCACTTCTTTATGGAGAATTGTCTATAATCCTCATGGTAGCCAAGAAGATTGCTAATCAAATTTTCTTGTATCCAAAACACTGCTGCTTATTCTTGGTCTACCGATTCTGAATCTAACATTATTGAAAGAGGTTATCTTGCCATTTCTACTAGCTTCAGTAGTCGAAGTTTGAGATTGGTCCCCAAGGTTTTTTCAAACCTTGATTTCATGGATCTAAATTATGTAAATTTTGACAAAAGAAATATAAATAACTTTGCATTTCTATTTATTCTAATACTCCGGTAATAAATATCCGGTCTCAAATGTTAAGTTTCAATTACAGTAAAGCTAAAACCACATCCAATTAAAATGATACCTTTACTGTGACATACTTCTCGTCTTAGGGAATTAGTAATGAACGCTATCTCGATTTCAAATTTAACATACGCTAAATCCGGTTAATTAGTTAAAATTTACGCACACACATGTACGTGTACGTGCTTAGGGAATTATTCCTTTTATTAATATAGCAGATATATTTATACAAGAGTTTTCTTTTCTTAACTATACCATTTACTAAATAAGATGTGTTTACCTAAATATACTCTTAAAAATATACCTAATTAGTAATTTAATGACCGAAAGCGCAACGAATAGATTCACAATTCGAATGCTTTGGAAGAGGAAGAGGACATCATCACTAAGACGGATATGGATATTAGATAGTTTGGGTCACATCAAACGAATAAAAAGACGAGCAAAGTGAAAACTTATTATTGAAAAACAAAATACAACACAAAATTAGTTACCATTAATTTTTTTTTAAATACAGTACACAATACAGTTGTAGCTAGAGATCTATTATAGACAATTAAGTCCCTTGGACCCATCCTTCACCGAAGATATTTTCGGGATAACGTGACAGGTGGAGAGCCCGTCGCTGTCTTTATGTCCAAGCCAACGATATAATTCGTACAGAAGTTTTTAAAAAACACATTGGTACAAGCCTGCCACCTGGGGATCGAACTCAGGTCTCATGACTCGAAATTTCGACCACTCAACCACTCGGCTATCGTGACTTTTTTTAAACTTCTTGAGTACAAATTGCTAGAGAAAAGGAAAGTCATGAGCATCATGATACCCTGATGCTTCTGCCAAAACAAAATGAAATCGAGGACTATAAGAAACGTGACACTTTGTAATAAAGGTATGTATATACGTATGTATTAAGCATTAACTCACTGAATCAGTGCATCTAAACACCGAAATTGGATATTTGCTTCAGTTATGTAATCCGCTTTTACTAATGAGAACAAAACGATCTTGTAGCATTCAGTAGCAATTCATTTCGAGCTATAAGCTCGTACATTGCTCCTGCAATATACAAAAAGCAAATAAAGAGGTACGATTTAATTTCATATTTGAACATTATATAATATCACTCAATTTCATAAATGAATATTCTTGAACAAATAATGCTTTAATCATAATACAGAACAAATTGAATACTTATATAATTTATTGTACAGTTATATAATAAATATTATTTATATTCCAGGCAAATGCTATTTTAAAATTTCCATTTTAGAGTGTTGATAAGAGTAACATTCGAATAGTGTTTTGAAAAATATTGACACGTATTTTCAACGTACGTCGAAGTTATATTTCCAGGATTGGTTGCTACCTGTGGTTTTCTACAGGTATATCGTAAACTGTCGGGTTGATTTGTAGAACGCTGGAAAAAATATTTCGTGTGAAGATTTATATGCGATTTTTAGATGGAAATTTTAAATTTAATATTTTAACATTTATATTCGTTCTCGAATTATCACTTTGTAATTTATACATTCCCAGTCATTGGATAGTCGGAGGTATAGATTATTTTAAGAGCATATTCAAATTATTTTATTATTAGTATATATGTATTTAAGTGAGAATTTCATGTCAAGTACAACATCTACTTTTCCAAAGATTATGACAGACTACTTCGGAGATATCATTATTTAGCTACTGTGTACAAATCTGTGATCACACTAATCGTGATACTAAAGGTACTCTTTGTAAAATTCATCATACAATATTTAAAAAGAAGTGCATGAAAAAGAGGGAGGAAGCTTAATCGTTATAATTTTTATATTTAGCACGGTAGCCTTGGGGTCATATTAAGTAATGACTAAACATAAAAAAAAGAAAGTAAAAATAAAATATTAATTTAAAGTTATATAAATTTAAAGACACTTTAAATTTTAATTAAAATTTGCAGACACTTATTTAAAAATAAGAATAAATAAATAAATGTGGACACATTTACATTGCTTTGATCTCAAGTTAAGTAGGTAACATTGTTATGGATTAAAAAACAAGGTAGATGCAAAAAGCACGAAGACGAGAGAAGATATAGAAACGTGGTGTTCTACATTGACCCTTTCTAGATTGTCAATAAATACTATATTTTATTTCGCAATTATTTAAGCAATATTGAATTGATGCAGTATAGTCGAAATGATATCTAGAGCGGTTGCCGAATTTAGTATTTAAATATTCATGACAGAACATGCAACATTCATTTGCAACATCATCGGCTAATGCCTTTGAATTAATGAAGTCAAAATATTTTATCAAAATATTTCCTACTACAACTACTCATTTATAAATTCACTTGTGTGTCTGTTAAAGGTAAAAAATAAGTTACTCTTAATAAATTAAATTTAAGTCGAATCGAAAGAAATATCATTTTATCATAGTGAAAAAAATATATAACAAATATTCTATATCTCTAGTCTAACAAATAAGTTGCGATGACAGCAATTCAAAAAGTCACGATAGCCCAGTGTCTGGGTTATAAGAATTCGAGTTAATAGACCCGAGCCCAAACTTACAAACTCCTATACGATATATGGTCGGTTTGTACATGTAGACGGCGACGGACTCACCTCCTGTCACGTTATCCCATAAAAATGTCGAAAGGATATAATTAACTAGACATCTGTCGACCCCTGTATTTTGAATGGCGTGAAGATATTTAGCAATATGATATATATAATAGGAGTAATGTTTTCAGTATGAGAACTTCCCAATTTGTACTACCTGTAATTATGAAGGTGCTGCCGAATAAATGGCAGTACATAATTGTAAATTCGGAAAACCCAACTTAAAATCATTTAATCTCACAAATCTGCCGGGGTGGCCCAAACGATTGATTATTTTCATTTAATTATACTTTTGTAGTTGTTTTTTTTTTTTGTGTATTTTAAATATGTTAATTTAACGTTTTTTATCATGTAACTGTACTGTAAGTAAGTCACGATAGCCGAGTGGTCGGGTGGTCGGAATTTCGAATCAAAAGACCCGAGTTCGATCCCCAGATGGCAGGCTCCTACCAATGGGTTTTTCAAAAACTTATGTACGAATTATATCGATGGCTTGGACATAAAGACGGCGACGGGCCCACCACCACCGAAAATATGTTCGGTGGTAGGTGGGTTAAAGGGACTTAATTGTCTAGACTAGACCTCTGTCTACCCCTGTATTGGGAATTGCGTGAAGATATTTATTATTATTTATCATGTAACTGAACGATGTTTCTGCAACACAGGTAAATCGCTTTGAGGGTAGTTGAGTTTGAGTGTATGTTTGTATAATAAAAGTAAAAATAAAAATTAAAAATAAACAAGAGCAGTTTCGCTACTCTTAATTTTCAAAAAAATAAATTGTAATACCATTTGCCTAAAATAATGGCTCCTATGTCGAACGTAATTTACTTTGCCGAAACTGTGCACACAATAAATGTGATAACACACAATGCGTATTATTCAACGTCAGCGTACGTTGAATAGACATAATCAGTGAGAATTATGCAATGCTTTGTGACGTAATGAGATTGAAGTATTGGTATTTTCAAACATGTATCATGCATATATTTAGATTTTTTATTGTTATTTTATTTATATCAAGAAACTAAGCAAATTTGTGATGGTCAATAGAAAAAATGTTGTAATAGTGAATTACAGTGAAGCGCATCAATATTTAATTAATATCAAAGTTTATGAGAACGACTCTGTTTGGGCAATATTTTTTTCTTTTGCAGCAGCAAACTGATACGTACAAAAAGTATTAAGGTACTTTACAACTATCTTTTTGATATTTTGTAATAAAATGCATTGTTTAAATAAATAATTCTGGTTTTCACAGTGATTTTGTTTTTAATGTGCATTTGGAAATGCAAATTGTTGTTTGGTTAATATCTTCACCACTCGATTTTAATAATGGTTCAGACATAGAAACACGAATTTCGTTTCAATAAAATATGGAGGAAAATTGACAACTCCTCTTGAAATCATATATTATTTATTTATAAACATTATAAGATAGATAAGATAGATTTAATGTGCTGAATTGCTGTCGTATATATACACACACATATACTTTTATTTTAACATTATTTACGTTGTTTGCTTTCCGTTTGATTGAAATTGAATACTACACTGTCGTGATATTAGTTATTGCGGTAGTTCGAAAATACCTTCTGTCCATTTTTAATGATTTAAGAAATCCCAAAGGCTTCTTAAAATTCAGTTTCTATCCAAGTATCAATACATTTCACCACGATAAACGGTAATTTTATATTTTCATCCACAAAACCCAACGCAGACTTTTACGACTGTTTTATACTTCCACTCAGGAGGAATTCTTTATTTGAAATTAACGACGGCCAATGCGGAAAATGAGCCTTGAAATAATTGTAAAGCTTCATGACGCGCTTTTATAGCCTACGGAACTATAAATACGGTAACCGTGTAATATGATCTTATTTTTTTTAATTGTATAAAAGGCATAAATGGCCATCCTTAAAAATAAATAATAATAATGAATTAAAAAAGTAAACATGTAAGAAGAGACTATGTAATCCTAAAGGTTACCTGGAAGAGATCACTTTTAGTGATAAGGTCGCCCATTGTACCTCTTAATATTGTTTTTTTGTAATTCCTCCTTTTGTAATTTTTTTTTCCATGGTGTACAATAAAGTTATATTTCATTTCATTCATTCATATGTATGTGAAAATTATGTGACTTTTATGACTAAATAATAAAAACTTTAACAAATAGAAATAAATTTCAACTAAGTAAAATTTTGTTTATATTTGTTAAAAAGTTTATTATTTTTATCTCATTGTTCGCTATTTATTTTTGTTTGTTACAAAACATATTGAAGCTTGTGTTGCTCACAAAACTGAATACATAACTGAGTATAGCCAGTTATTGTTTACTGCATAAACAAGCATACAAATAATAAAATAAATGTATTGGAATGTAAAATACTGGTTACCAAACTTCATTTGTTTTATGTCAGTAATATAAATAATAAAAGATTGAAATTTTTAGTTATGAGTAGTATTTGCAAACAATCTCAATTTTTATACAGAAAATTCGAATGTACAATAAAGACAGATTACATTTTTACTCACAGATACTTATCAGTGATTTGAACATACTTAGCATCACACATCACGGGGTAGTCAGAGAGATCAGATGTTTGTAATATTTCCACATTTGTAATATTCCACCCGAGTTCGATCCTCAGTTGGTAGGCTCGTACCGATGGGTTTTTCAAAAACTCATGTACGAATAACATCGTGGTCTTGGACATAAAGACGGCGACGGGCTCACCACCTTTCACGTTGTTCCGAAAATATCTTCGGTGGAATTGCGTGAAGATATTTATTTATAAGTATTTTTTGGACAAAACTATTTTGATAGGCGTCCAAAAATATACAAAAATATTTTCCTATCAAATAAATTGTTATGCTTTCATCTTTCTAATGGTGTTGTATTGAATTATTTACGACTGCCCGAGAGATGTTTTACGATTGTTTAAAACCATTGTACAAATCTTACATTGTAAGGACTCGTTACATTTGTTTGCACGGAACTGATTTTTATTAAAAATTTATTTGTATATTGAAAAATTAAAAATAAAAAAAAAATAAGATTTTTGGTTTTCAGAAATTGCTTATTCTCCGTTTTAGTAATAAGATTCTTTCAAACCTGCCATATTGTGAATCTCTTAATTTTGTTTTCGGTCGGCTAAGGTAACGCCGCACGTTTCTACGAAGAGTTCGCATTTACTGCATTCAACTTGCTTTTATTTTTCACACCTAGATTTACAAGTTTTTTTCAAACATTTTTCTAATGTCCCACTGCAATTTTATATCATATTTTTATATCTATCTCAGCAAATATAATATTTTAGATGAAACTTATTTCGCAAATTCGCTTTTAAAATTTGCTGTAAAATTTTGTATCAAAAGTCGTGGTTCTATTTTGTAAAGTTGTTACAGTCTACAATAAATAATACAAAGCCGGATAAGCCCTGCTTTGTATTACTTTGGGGAACTTTTTGTAAAGGTTTAGAGTGTCCCGGAGGCTTAACATTTTAGTATCGGCCATCATTATCCCTCGCTAGAGTTGTGCTTCTATCTTTTTTATGTTTTCGTATAAGGTAAAACTAACGTCTGATATGGACTCTTTATTACACGTTACTGTAAAACTATACACATATATACTATACACTTTAAACTTTTGTATGAACAAAAGATAAATATGATCATAAATTTATAATTATAAATATAAAAACTATATTTATTTTAATCATCGTCATCACTCATAAAAACACCCTTTTATAATAATACTCTTCTGGCTTAAACTTTCCATTTAGGAAAATATACCGCATACGGCATGATTTATAGGAGATCGTCAATACTATCAAATTGTAATTGTTTATAATTACAATGCTTAGTTATTACTATTATCTTATTTCCTCCTGTCTTATTCCTCCTATTTATTGAAATTAAGTGCGCCTGAATATCCGACGGCCTATATCAGCTATTAGCTGCTTGAGCAGCCTAATCCGTTTATTACTAAAGATACGAGTAGATAATCGAACGGGATAGCAAGGCAGGTGCTATTAACAAAATATAAATTGATACTTAACTGGAGACAAGCGTTTTAATGCTATATCTGTTATATATAATTCTCTCTCCCTCCCTCTCTATTATAAGTATCTCACAATGAACTTCGAAACTATGTAACCGATTAATACGTTTTTTTATAAGTTCCAAGGCCGAACTACGTCTGCCGGACCTGCGTCTGTATATATAGTTTGTTACCTACTACTATAATGGTCCTATGTTGGTTACTATGGGAGATTTGTTTATATGTTTACGTAAAGTTGGGTTTATATACATACAAAATATAAAAAAAAGTCACGATAGCCGAGTGGTTGGGTGGTCGGAATTACGAGTCGAGAGACCCGAGATCGATCCCCAGATGGCAGGCTCGTACCAATGGGTTTTTCAAAAACTTATGTACTAATTATATCGTTGGCTTGGACATAAAGACGGCGACGGGCTCACCACCTGTCACGTTGTCCCGAAAATATCTTCGGTGGAAGGTGGGTCAAAGGGACTTAATTGTCTAGACTAGACCTCTGTCTACCCCTGTATTGGAGATGCCTTGGATGGAAATGCAGAAAGCGGTACTCCTACATACCGCCCGTTCGTTCGCTGGTTTCCTCGCACACGAAACCTCGGCGGTAGTACTGTAAGAATATATTATTGAATCATTGTTACCGTCAATATTTCTAAGAATTGTATCGCTGAGATCTACGTGGATCGTTGAGAAAGAAATATTAACTTCATTGTATGACCTTGAAGAACCCACAGTTATGTCAGTTTTATTTTTATAAAACAAAAAAAACTGACGTATGCATACTATAGCGGCCGATACTAAAATTTCATGCCCGCGAGACACGCCAGACTTTTAGCAGAACCTCGTTTCTCCGAGTTTTTGTTATTTATTGTCTACACTAAAAAGGGGACATGCTATGCAAAAAAAAACCACAGTAACAACGTGCTCTTAGTGAAATTTTAGTCTTCCTCTAAAAATTTTGCTGCCGATATTTTTTGTAAGCATCAAATTTAGAGATACATAAAAATTTCATTCTTACTTACGTTTTTGTTGCAATTTTTATCCTTTTACTCGTATGTTTCGTACATTTCTCTATGTTGTCCATTCGTACAGTACAGGGCGTTTTCCCTAAAAGCTATAAGACTTCCTTACTGTGCCTATATTTTTAAGATGTGTTTTATATGAACTTTTTGTCATTTATTTGTATGATTTATTTACAAAACTATCATAATGTCGACAAAGGGCGCATTAGAACGTATATCGTTTTAGAAATTTCAATATTTTTTGGGTAAATCGTTAATTGTCTTCATTATTGTGAACACTGAAATGATTGACTTAAATCTGATATGAAGGCTTGTGTTAACAGCTAAGTTAGTTTGGAGTCTATCAGCTAAATTAAATATAAGTTTTTATGCCATCTCATATTTCAGTGATGGGAATGTCTTTCTTACTAGGTTCTAAATTATTATCTAAAAATCTTGTAAAATAGATTTGGAGTTTTTCGTAAGTCCGTTTAAGTTCTTCTTTAAATCCGAGCCTTAGAGAAACCAGAACCTTGGCTCTATTGCAATTCATTTGCAACCTGCATAGAATTAAATATTTTTTTCTCTTTCTGCAATTCATTTCTGTTTTAAATTATTTCGCGTCCTTACGCAAATAAACGTTATTAAATGGACAGTTACCTGCTTGATTTAATACTAAAATAGATATGTACACCTTCAAACACTAATATTTTATTAATTTAAACATTTATGACGCGAGTACAAGCAATAATTTTTATTTAACGAATGTTTGCCTCATGCGGGATTCGAACTTAAACTCTTACCCCTGCTTGGAACGCCTCCACCAACTAGGCTATCGAGTTGTCTACCAGATAAATTCCAAAGCTTATTTATAAATCTTAAATTAAAAAAATACGCAATTCCCAACAAATGGGCAGACCGAGGTCTTGTCTACCTCATAGTCTAGTTTACCTCATTTATATAAAAATAAATAAATATCTTCACGCCATTCCCAACACCCCCTGTTTTGGGAATAGCGTGAAGATATTTATTTATATTCCCAATTATATTCAAAGATATATTCCCAATACAGGGGTAGACAGAGGTCTAGTCTAGACAATTAAGTCCCTTCAACCCACATTCCACCGAAGATATTTCGGGACAAAGTGACAAGTGGTGAGACCGTCGCCGTCTTTATGTCCAAGCTAACGATATAATTCGTACATAAGTTTTTGAAAAACCCATTGGTACGAGCCTGCCACTTGGGTACGAACTCGGGTCTTTAGATTTGCAATTCCGACCACCCAACCACTATAACTATCGTGAATCTTGTATATGTAATATTCATTTAACAGTTTTATAAAGACGCCTGTTGTAATAAAATAGCATTATGTACAGTAAGTATTTTTGCATTAATATTAACATATTAATGCAAAAATATTTAATTTCTCAGTTACAGTAACCTCTTGGTTAAGCAGTCTCGCACTTCAACTTAAGACATAACTTCGCTAAGCGAATGCAATGGATGACTGAACTTTAATTAAAAGTTCACAAGAATTCCTTTTCTTGCGAAATATTGTGATGTTATCACTGACTTTTATGGGCTTCATATCTGTCTCTTAATTTTAGTACAGTTTTTATGAATTAATACGTTTGATGAAGTAGTTTTTGAGGCCATACTTGATTGTAATTTATGTATTTAGTAGATTATAATAGACAGCCCGACGCTTCGAAAATTGAGACATTAACTAAATGTAAATAATAAATAAATATAAATATAGATAGGGACAACATCACATACATTGCTTTGTAAGTAGCTAAAGAACTTGTTATGTTTATGAAATCAGAAAGAACGAACGACCACAGACACCCAGATCCGAGAAAATGTAAAAAGAGTGTTTTCTACATTGAACCTACCAGGAATCGAACTCGGGACCTCAGATATGGCGACACGATGAAAACCTGTGTGCACGCCAATCGTCCACAGAGGTCGTCAAAATGTATGACATATGCCAACCGTTTGTAAATAGATCATAGCAGGGCATAAAATTCTCGCAAAATATCCCCAATTGGTGATATCAGAATATTTATAAAACGGTTTTCCCAATATCTGTCAATAATAATACCGATTTCAAAACTTTCTTCTATTGCTAGATTGTTACACAAATTCTACACATCGTATTGAACTTTACGCTTAACAAAACATAAAAATAACAAAATTTATTTAATATATTTTAGATAGTAAATATGACGGACGCGCTCAAGGCTCGATCACCTGCAGCCATCATCTGCAATTATGTCGGAGGTGTGCTGACTTGGGCTCAATGTGCTCGCACGTTCAGCGCAAAATCGGTTCCGTCAGTCACCTGCGAACACATACGACGCTCACAATAGTCCAAGTCGCTGTGGCCGAAATCGGTCAGGATACTATAAATATGTTGTTGAAGGTGGTTTCATTTGCGCCGATATAATTTGCTATATGCACAAAAATACAGCATCCGCATCTTTTTGTGGTTCCAATACTTAAAAATTATTCGATTGATTGTTTAAAAAATTTGACCGCTTTACACCCAAGAGCATTTATAAATGCATTGTATTCCGAAGTTCTCATGACAACGGGAATTTTTTTCTTAAAAATACAGCATTAAAGATATCTACTTTGATTTATTAATTACTCAGGTAATCGTTGTTATTGCCTTTAATAGAGGAACTATTAAATTATATAATGTATTTTTAATTCTAAATTGTAAATACAAATGTTAAAACAAAAATTAAAAGAACATTTTTTTATTGTTATTTTAAAGGTAACAGAAGTAAAAGCCATATAAAATTTCTGTCTAATCAGACCAGAGCTTTTTCGGTCTTTTGATCCACAAAAATCGAAATGTCGTTTTACGAATAGGTCCGTCTGTCCCGTATCGCAATTAATGGCCACCGATACTGAAATGTTTCCATAAAACATGTTGAACCCACACATCAATTATTCTTTTTGAATAGGCGATATATTCCGCACAGCGTTTTCAAATGTAACAATATTTATAAGGTACTTTATGTAATGTGAAGGTACGAGTACGTTGGCGTAGCGAATTATTATTTGGATTTCGGCAAACCAATTGTTTTCTCTAAGGGAATATTTTCTTGGAAAAACTAGGCTATTTGTTAATCCAAGAGACAAGGTGTCTCCTTTCGGAATTCCACTCAGAGTCAGAAGGTGTGAAAATATAACTGACAAATATAAAATTTTACAACATCGCAAGTACTTTTTATTTTTATAATAAAAAATAATACATTTAGGTAATTTATTTAGGTAATATATATAGATAAAGATTCGTATATACATATAAACATCCTATGACTCGAGTTCAAAAATTTATGTTCATCAGACAAATTTGTGTCCCTAGCGGGATTCGAACCGCACCTTAACTTTAAAGTTGAGATCACTACTAACTAGGCTATCAGGATATATACAGGATAGATACATTATAACAGAAAAAAACATAAACGGAAAAACCATAAAAACCATGTAATTCCCAATACAGGGTTTTTTACAGAAAAGGGAGGCAAACGAGCAGGTGGTTCACGTGATGGTAAGTAATTACCGCCGCCCATGAACATCTGCAATACCAGAGGAATAGCAGATGCGTTGCCTACCTTAGAGTGCCCCCCATCCAGAACTTGGGGGAGGGGGGTGTGTGGGCCTCCAGTTACCTGCACTCACCAGACGAAACACAGAAGTTTGTTACTTTTACTTCACGCCGGTATTCTGTGAGGTCGTCGAGCCGGCCCATTCATGCGACAACAAAAGCTGATGCGTGGCTCTACCACTGTTAAAGACAGGGTAGACAGAGGTCTAGTCTAGACAATTAAGTCCTCCCACCGAAGATATTTTCTGGACTACGTGGTGAGTACGTCGCCTTCTTTATGTCCAAGCGAACGATATGATTCGTACATAAGTTAACCCATTGGTACGAGACCGCCACCTGATGATCGAATTTGGGGCTCATGACTCAAAATTTCGACCATCCAACCACTCGGCTATCGTGGCTTTTATCGTGACACAAAAACTATAAACTACTAAATACAAAAACTGTAATAAAAAATTATATACAAGATATTTGTTGCGTTACCTATTATTTCATTAAGGAAAATGTGAACAAAAATAATATTATACACGATTCTTTACACAAAATACTAAAACCAGTTTATTTGTTAGTTCTAAATTTCGTCGTAAGGATTCAGTTAATAGTACAATAGTGTAATTTACCTTATATGTAGTATAGTTTCTGCACACGATTTTGTCCGCATATGTCTCCAAATTATCCTGGGATCATTTAATTTCCCGGGCGTATGTGTCTCTTCATACACCTGAAACAACAAAATATAGAAATTAATACGATGCGACGAAGGTCACGGGTTCTTATTCCGCCCGTGTTATTTTTTTTTTAGATTTGTTTAAATTGATATCGTTGGCTTGGACATAAAGACGGCGACAGGTTCACCACCTGTCACGTTGTCCCAAAAATATCTCCGGTGGAAGGTGGGTCGAAGGGACTTAATTGTCTAAACTAGAACGCTGACTACCTCTTTATAGGGAATGGCGTGAAGATATTTAATTATGTTTCATTTAAAATTTTTTGTATCCTTTTTAGCTATAAAAGCTTATGTATATAGATATGTGTATGGATATATTATGAGAGTTAAGGTTATAAACTATAGGTGTGCTAAATTCGTTCATTAATATGAAAATGGCTAATGCCATTTTGCATGATTTAATAAAAAATAAAATACATACAGCCAAATATATTTACATCCATACATATAAACTGTCGTATTCAGAAGAAAATAAGAAGGATAATGAGAATAGCAAGATACTATGATCCATACAAAGAAGATAATTGGCTTCTGTATTTTGTAGTTTTATATTTTTACTCGTTAAATTGTCTCGTGTAATTGTCGTTAAATTGTTTCTACTCGTAAAAAAAATACAAAATTAATAGTTTGTCCTGTCAGCCTATCATATTATTCATTTTACTTTACTATTAACTATCATATAATTTATTATTTGTCTCATAATTCAAAAATATTTATTTGTTACGTCAATCTTTTCTTGTGCTTTTATTCACGTTTTATTCACGTATTTTAGTCACATTTAATTCAAGTTTAAAGAATCACTTGCAGGGTAAAAACATTATATTTGTAAATAAAAACTAAAAAATTACGGGTTGCACTCCGGGAGTGCCGACAGAAGTATAAAAATAAATGTTTTTTTTATTTATCTGCGTCTAGATAATCCACCCGAGAAAGTGTAGAATAAGAATTTTCTCACACATTTTAAGACCAGACCTCAGAACTGGCAACACCAAAACCTGTGTTTCGTTAAACTCGTCCACGGAAGTCATGAAATCATTAAGATTGAATCATGAAGAATGAATGAAATCATGAAGAGCTTATCGGTATAAATAGCATAGTTAGAGGAACCACATTACGAAAAGGTGGTATATTAAAAATATATTTTCATAATGTGGTTCCTCTAACGGAGAAAAAACAGACGAAAGAACAAAAAAAATATATTGAACAAACAACAATGGGAAAGACTCATAGATCCCTATAATTTATATTTATATAATTTATCGTTTCATTTATGTAATCATAACTTATTTTATGAAGATTTTCTTTAATGAGTTTTTGAAACTTCTATCCAACTATCCAACTTGAAATTAAACAAGCTAAAAATTTTTCTTTTTAAATTTAGATTAGTATTCACAATTACACAAATTATATATAAAATGTACACAATAATATATAAATATTACACAATGTCACGATAGCCGAGTGGTTGGGTGGTCGGAATTTCGAGTCAAGAGACCCGATTTCAATCCCCAGGTGACCAAAGAGTTTTTTAAATACTTGTATACGAATTATATCGTTGGCTTGGACATAAAGACGGCGATGGGCTCACCACTTGTCACGTTGTCCCGAAAATATTTTCGGTGGAAGGTGGGTCGAAAGAACTTAATTGTCTAAATTAGACCTCTGTCTAATCCTGTATTGGGAATTGCGTGAAGATATTATTATTGTATTACTATTATAGTTATTACACCTTTAAACACTATTTTAAAATATCTGATCAACGCTAAAAGTGTTTTGTAAAAAAAAAACCAGTACGTACATAATGGATGATAATGCATGCTTCTAAAGATGACCGACCAACGAAGCAGGATATTTGGTTTTACTTGTTTTACGCGTTTTAAATATCTTCTTGTCTATTAACCATAGACCATGCATTAGTGGCTGGTTGGGAATCAGACTTTTTCACTATTTTACTCTTTTCGAAATTGGAACAAGAGCACTAAGCCGACACTATCAAACGGATGTACGCTCGCCTGGCTTCAGGGAGTAAGAGGTAAGGTGCCCAATGTACACAGAAATGTTACAGTACTTTGTTATGCGTCCAATTTAAGAGGAATATATTTTATGGTAAAACACATTATTTTCTTATATCCAATATATAATTATACTATATAATACCTGCGATCTTGTCAGGTTCGACAGGAACTATTAATGATTGTGTGTAAATATGATAAAATTTCTAGAGACAATTAAAAGTTTTTTTTAATCTCAAGTTATCATGATCAAAACTATCTTTTATTTAAAACTGAAACCACCTTTAATGGATATCGTTGAAGCAGGTTTAGAGGTCAGTGTGTACGAACAAGTGGTTTTCATGTTTCTTTGAAGGAATTAAGTATATATATAACTATACATGTATGTATAAATTTGTACGGAACTCTAACGATTTGGAATTATTTTGTATTCAATACTGGAATTTTCAAATAAAGTTGAAAAAATATCTTATTATATATAAACGGCTCAACCGAATCTCATGAAATTTTGTGTGCATATTGGTTAGGCCTGAGAATCGGACAACATCTATTTTTCATCCTCCTAAATGTCAAGGATAGTTTTTCCCCATTTTTTATTTTTAGAATTTTTTTGAAGTGAAACTTCTTTAGAATCGTTGTGATTTCAAACCGGATGCAACGGAAAAAACGACAGGTAAGAGACACAAATGCAAAAATGTGTACGATGAAGCCGTAAAAGAATGAGACAGAAATATACATACTATTTTATAAATAAACTTTGTAATTATTCTACTCTTGTTATAATTTAAGTTAAATTAAGATTAAATTATATGTATTCACCTCATTCTTTTGTTGATTTACTGAAGTTTCACTTCTATCGTGTGTGAATCGCACACATCATTCTTTTTTTTATTCTATATAAATTTTCACCCTCCTCCCTGTTTGCTGGGTCAGCTAGTATGTATATAATTTTGAATAACAGCGGCTTCCATTTCTCTGTATTGTATTTAATATCATACATAATGTAAGTTTGATTGGAATTCCTTATTCGTATACTTTTAAGTAATCGATAAGTTATATATATGTATGTCCTCATTCAAGCTAAAAAGGAAGCTTATGAGATGGTTTAAGTAAATACAGTCCCTTTAAATGTCCAACCCACAGTCACACACAAACACAGCTTAATAATAACATAAATCAGCTATAGAGTTAGATGAATAACTTTTTCATGGTATAGGGTGCCAAAACACGTGGTTGGTAACTATGGACGCCTATCCACATTTCCAACACTAGAAGAGTAACAGCCTTATAAGAAAGAAAATAACCAAGAAAAATAAGACGGCAATAATATGGAAGGGGAAGTTCCCTCTCTGTCTTATTCACTCAACACAGCTTTGAACGCACAAGATCTAAATACAGTATCCCGACCGATTTCGGCCACAGCGACTAGGACTATTGCGAGCGTCGTTCATGTGCTCACAGGTAACTGACGTAACCGATTTATGCGCTGAAAGTGCGAGCGCATTGAGCGCAAATCCGACAGCACCAGAGCACCCCTCCGGAGCACCCCTCCGACATAATTGTGGACGATGGCTGCAGGTGATCGAGCCTTAAGCGCGTCTCGTTTGGCATCGAGCTCATTCACACGTACTCCCTCATACTCTAATACCATATATTAGGTATCAGCACAAGATCTACTAGGTGTACAAAACTACTTAATTAATATGGATGACTTCAGGTTTAAAATCTAAAACTTTTGTGTTTTAAGTTTATTTATTTGACATCGTTATGGTCTCTAATCGTTAATTTGTATTCTGCTTTTGTTCTTGAAAGATTTTAGACTTCTTCTTCAGAGACTTTCTGCCACATAAATTTTCAAATGAATTGATTTATTATTTGAATACTTAAAACACGTTAGTTCTATTTCAATTAAAATATATAGTTTCGCAATTCATTGCGTTATTTAGAGCATGAAAATAAGACATTTTGGTTGTTATTTAGTTGTTCATAAATTGGATAAATATAATGATACATAGAGATCACACATCACATAAATTGATCCGATACCAAAGTGAGTAGGTAAAGCACATGTGTTATGAAATCAAAAAGAACAAAGGTTCCAGAAAAATCTAGACCCGAGAAAATGTAGAAAAATATATTTTTTATGCAAAGGCCCATCTGGGAATCGAACCTGTGACCAGAGAGCTGGCTACACCAAGAAAACAGGAGTGTAAGCCACTTGTCCGCGGAGGTGGTCAAACGATTGAAACGTTTGATTGATTCATTTATTTTTGTAAGGGGGTTATTTTTGTAAGACTTATAAGAACTCAATCACAATTTTAACTGCTGAATGTATGACAATCCAGACTGAGAAGGATAAACTCTTGAGAAAAGCAACATGTTTAAGCAAAAATAGTAAAACATTATTTCGATGACGTATGAAGTTGGCTAACTTAAACTAGATCAGCATAGCTGGCGTAACTGGACCGGTTCCCATCTCTCTAAAAGAATATTTTTGGCCTTTGTCCAATACTTTGCTTTTACAGGCCTTTAATTTATTCAATGGCGTATACAAGATAAACAATTTTTTGTCAAAATTAATTCAACCGAAAATAAATTCATTGTATTATTATCACTCACTCATTCACACACTGACTAATCAAGGAAACAAATTGGCATTTATATGCCATTTATAATTTAATCACTATCCTTATGGATAGTGATTAAATAAAAGAGAAAAAAGTTAAAATTTCAACTGACACGGGCGGGATTCGAACCCGCGACGTTCGCCGATCCGTGGCGACGCCCTTATCTCCGATCCACCAATATTATTTATAATTTTGGATATAGAAAAGTCACGAGTAGAGTAGTTGGGTGGTCGGAATTTCGACCCGAATTCGATCCCCAGGTGGCAGGCTCGTACCAATGGGTTTTTCAGAAAGCAATGTACGAATTACATTGTTGGCTTGGACATAAAGGCGGCGACGGGATCACCACCTGTCACGTTGTCCCGAAAATATCTTCGGTGGAAGGTGGGTCGAAAGGACTTAATTGTCTAGACTAGACCTCTGTCTACCCCTATTCTGTATTGGGAATATCTGTATTGGGAATTGCGTGAAGATATTTATTTATTTATATTTATTAGGATAGTGTCTAAAATTATAAATAATAAGTTCTAATATTTTCGGAATAACATCCCTTGGGCGCTACAATGAGGATGAAAATATGTAGAAAAAAAACGTTATTTTGAAGTTCTTTAAAAAAATCTTCACGCTATTCCTCATACCCGGGTGAGCCCGTCGCCGTCTTATTGTCCAAGCCAACGATGTAATTCGTACATAAGTTTTTGAAAAAACCCATTTGTACGAGCCACCTGGGGATCGAACTCGGGTCTCTTGACTTGAATTCCGACCACCCGGCTATCGTGTCTATAAACTTCTTTAAAATTTAACATATGGAAGTTGATAAATAAACTTCTGATCAAGTCATTTAGAATTGCCATTTATATAGTCATTAGTCCATGTGGGCATAGCCGCGTACAAAAGCATAGTAAATTATATATCTTTTATTATTTTTCAGGAATGCTAGGTAAATTGAGGCTTATAAAAGTCCATTGCTGGTCCCGTGAGGAGAATTTTCTATAATCATTGCGTTTGGCAAGCCGATTGCCAATCACAGAACTGACACGTTGTAACGTAAACGCGCCTGCCTGGTGATTTTCGTCATATGTCACTACTCTTCTTTTTTTCTTCACCATTAGTCACCTCTTACGACATCCACGGAAACAAAGGTAGTGGTACATATTAACGTCGTTATCTAGTTATGTTTATTGCACTATGCAAAATATATGTGAAATGAGTAAACTAAGGGAAAAGAAAAAGGTTAACGGCAATCATGACCATAACTATTTATAGGTAATATAAATATTGTTTTGTATTATAAAGCTGTTTTTTTACAAAAACCACGAAAGGGGTGTGGTTGGGTGATTGGAATTCGATTCAAGAAACCGGAGTTGGGTCCCCAGGTGGTAGGGTCATACCAATGGGATTTTTCAAAAATTCATATACCATCATGTTTAAAAACAATGTCTTTGATGAAAGGTGGATTGAAAAGAATTGTCTAAAACTCCGTTTACCGTTGTATTGGGAATGGCTTGAAGATATTTTTTATAAAAAAATAATACAAAGGAAAATACAAATGAATTTTCGGCGACACCTGCAAACCTTGATCTATTTCCGTAAATCTAAATTGGATACCGCGTTGAGAAATCAAGGAAAACTTATTTAATTTTATTAGCATTTCGAAGTTTTTATAATTCTGTTTGCTGCCGAGAAGATATTTTAAATTGCGTATAGTGGTCCATTTTGTAACAGTTAAATAAAAAATAAAATTAATTTATTATGTTTCACACGAATTTCATATTGATGAAATTCCTGTTTAGTTACGTCACTAAATCTGCCTCTTCGATTCTTTCCGCTAGAAAATTCCAACTAATTAGCTGAGACAGCTGCTCTATGGATGACCTTAGATAATTGTCAAGTATCTGGTCAGGAGCGACGATTTTTTTTGGCCTGTGTGAGTGACCTAGTTAGGATCCCCTGGCCAGTAAAACTAAAATTAATTATACTTTGAGCAAACGAACATTTCTTAGGTCTTATTTTTATGAAGCGGTCTTTTGCTCATTTTTAAAATTTATACATTTATACAATTGCATACAATTTTACTTAGTATAAGTCAAACTTTTACGTTACACTTTTCACAGGCTATGTTAACATGTTAATGCGAAAGTAGACACATATTACTTTATTCACAATACTTTTTTCTCCCTAAATGTTACTTTAACACCTTAAAGTGACCATGATAAAATTGGATAAAAATTTAGACCTAGCTGACATCTTAGTAAGTAGTGAAAAGCGTCAGTAGTAGGTGGTGCTAGAATGGATTGTCTCGATTTTAACAGAAGCACTATGTATGCGTGTAGTACTGTGAATTACATCGCTAACATTTCATTTTTTTGCACGTTTCTTCTATATTGGGAAGTCAGATTAAGTATATAGCTTCACGTGTTTAAACGTTATAACTTAGAACTGATTTTTGTCCATGTTTACTATTTGTCGTTGAAACGGCGGTCTGATAAGCTTGATTGTAATATATACATACTAATGCAAGTAATGCCTGTAATGTCTGCATCCAATTTATACATAATAATGACAGCTATGATTGTTATGCCTATTTATTGTAGGAATGTTGAAGAATATGATAACAGTCTACCTGATGATTAGTGGCAATTGCAATACATTATAACACCTGCAGCCATTAAAAAGGTTACAGATGGGTCGTCACCACCGATTTTACATTACATTTGACATTACACTGACTGTACAGATTTATACCCAAAATACGACAGTTGTTAGAAAAAAGGAGAAGCAATATGTAATAGAAGAGTATTGTCTCCTGCAGAGGACTAACAAAAGAGGTATAAGTAAGTATTAACTCTATCCATTCCCTTATTCTATTAGTGGTATATGTAAAAATATTACACAGATAAAACTTATGAAGCATAACAATTGCATACTTGAATTTATCTGATTTTTGCTGAGTAATTTATTATTAATAGGGGTAGTAAAAGAAACCAAGATTACTTTGAGAAACTTTTCTTTACTTTATGAACGAGCGACTAGAGATTAATTTGATGGGCAGTATACTAGCTATTTCGACATCTGGGATTTTTTTTAAGATTACTTATAATCTAATATTTTCGCTTAAAGCCTCTGTGGTTCGGGCTTGGAGTGCAGTCTGTTGTACTCGATGGCCCGCAGGATGTAGTCAGGGATTTCTTGTGGTGGGGGAGGGGTGGGAAGGTGAGCACCCTGGAAAAAAATTTGATTAGGTCTCATCAATTCATAATCAAATAAGTTTTACTGAATATTGTGATTATTAAACAAAATTGTTTGTGGCAACTAGTTATATGTTTTTGAAGGTTTTGATTTCGAAACTTTGTATGCATATTTCTTTCTGTTTAAACTTGACTATTTGATGCAAATTTGTTATACGTTACGTTAAATTTACCATTATGATGTAAAAATATTTTAAAAATTTCATTTTTATTTTTGATACCCCGGATTTCGTAGTGCAAATTCTTTTCTTCTTACCTGGGCTACGTATCCGTTCTCGTTGGCAACGTAAACTGTTTTGTAGACAACACCATCGGGGCCGGTGTATTGGTTACCACCCTCGACTTGAAGTGCTTCGTCCTCCTATAAAACATTTAATTATTTTATTACGTACATATTTTCGTTAGTCTTTAAAATAACAACGTACTATAAAGAATGAAGTTCACGTGTACTGACACGTGAAACAAGGCGATCAGTAATTACAACATTATAAAAAATCTGTTAATTGATAAGTATATATAAATAGATGAGATCGTCTCAACATAATTAATATTTTTTATGGTCTAATGTATCTAACCTTGGGTCTTTTGGAATTTAGTCATGTGTCTGTTAATAGCAAAAATGGTATTAATAGTAGACAGTCAAGAAATAATAGCGTTTAATTATCAAATTCGGTATAAAAAGGATTGTAAACTTGAACTTTGAACTTTAGTAATGCAAAAACATAATAACCGAAAAATGAAGGTCATCATTCCATTTTAACATATTAATTCAAATTTTGTCTAGTTGAGAAGTAATTCATCATGTTAAGACGTGTAATTGCTAAATAATTATAATTGAAATTAAGTTCAGAGTTGCAGTTCGAAATACTAAGAAGCGTTAATGAAACAATATCTAAAATTTGTTAAACTTTAACTAAATAAATAAATAATAAATATCTTCACGCAATTCCCAATACAGGGGTAGACAGAGGTCAAGTCTAGACAATTAAGTCCCTTTGATCCACCTTCCACCGAAGATATTTTTCGGGACAACGTGACAGGTGGTGAGCCCGTCGCCGCCTTTATGTCCAAGCCAACGATGAAATTCATACATAAGTTTTTTGAAAAACTCATTGGTACTGCCACCTGGGGATCGAACTCGGGTCTCTCGACTCGAAATTCCGACCACCCAACAACTCGGCTATCGTGACTTCTTAAACTTTAACTAAAGGTACTAAAACCCTTTTTCAAAGAATGTCTATAGAAGAGATGTTGCGAAAAAGTTTTTTTCAGTCGAGCGAATCAGCTATTTTTAGACAATACTTACGCGACCAACGTTCTTTAAAACTCCCTTTTCATAGGCTTGAATGTTGTTTCCGGTCGCATAGGAATATTCATATCCATCAGGCAACACATCAACGCTTTGCTCCAGGATTGGGGCGTCAGCCTCAGGGGACCTGTAGCTGACCTCGGCCAAAGCAACGGCCACGAAGGCAAGGATAGCAACGAAGTACTTCTGCAATACCAAAAATTCCCATCGGTCAGTGTTAAAACCTAAAGGAACCTTGAAGGCTAAATTGGACTTACTTTTATTTAAGGTACATGTGATGGTGATCCTACTTAATGTTGGAACAAATGCACTTTATGCCTGATTATGCTCTGAATCTTGAAATAAGAATCAGATTGCAAAAAAACTGCGTTTTGAATTTTACAATAATTAAATCCTTCTTCGACCCACCTTCCACCGAATATATTTTCGGGACAACGTGACAGGTGGTGAGCCCGTCGCCATCTTCATGTCAAAGTCAACGATTTAATCATACATAAGTTTTTGAAAAACCCTATAGGTGCAAGGCGGCCACCTGGGGATCGAACTCGGGTCTCCTGACTCAAAGTTCCGATCACCCAACCACTCGGCTAGCGTAACTTAAAAAACCAGACAAATATAGTTTTACCAATCTAAAATTAAAATTAAATCTAAATAAATTTAAATAATATCTAAATCAGTTCAATATGTCTATCACTTTTTTGACATTAGACATTTCCTTAAACGTTTCGAAACAGTTTTCGTTAGTAAACATGCAAATTTATATTCTCCAATGAAATATCACAATACTATCAAAACAATAGGTAATGATTGTATACAAATTTTAAAACAATTGAGTTGGAAACATAATAAACATTACGAAATTTAATCATTGGATTGCTTAAGAAAATGCCCTTTAATCTTCATTACAACGTAGACATTGAGATATCGGTCATCTGAAAGCTCGTTTGTATGTTGCAACTAAGTATGACTTAACTCACCATGTTTAGTGTGTCAAAGTTAACAGACTACGTGTAACTGTATTTTAAAATGAACGAGCCTCCGTTTATATACTGCTAGCATCACTTCGAAACAGCTCTACGAATCGTAATTTGCATTATTTTGTAACAAAGCTCGGATATTCCATATGAATCGGATTTTCGCAAGGTTACTTATACTTGAAACTTTACTGAATATTAGTATTTTTTTTTAATTTCTCATGCTCTAGTGTATAAATAAATATAAATAAATAAATGTCTTCATGCAATTCCCAATACAGGGGTAGACAGAGGTCTAGTCTAGACAATTAAGTCCCTTTGATCCACCTTCCACCGAATATATTTTCGGGACAACGTGACAGGTGGTGAGCCCGTCGCCATCTTCATGTCAAAGTCAACGATTTAATCATACATAAGTTTTTGAAAAACTCATTGGTACTGCCACCTGGGGATCGAACTCGGGTCTCCTGACTCAAAGTTCCGATCACCCAACCACTCGGCTATCGTGACTTCTTAAACTTTAACTAAAGGTACTAAAACCCTTTTTCAAAGAATGTCTATAGAAGAGATGTTGCGAAAAGTTTTTTCAGTCGAGCGAATCAGCTATTTTTAGACAATACTTACGCGACCAACGTTCTTTAAAACTCCTTTTCATAGGCTTGAATGTTGTTTCCGGTCGCATAGGAATATTCATATCCATCAGGCAACACATCAACGCTTTGCTCCAGGATTGGGGCGTCAGCCTCAGGGGACCTGTAGCTGACCTCGGCCAAAGCAACGGCCACGAAGGCAAGGATAGCAACGAAGGACTTCTGCAATACCAAAAATTCCCATCGGTCAGTGTTAAAACCTAAAGGAACCTTGAAGGCTAAATTGGACTTACTTTTATTTAAGGTACATGTGATGGTGATCCTACTTAATGTTGGAACAAATGCACTTTATGCCTGATTATGCTCTGAATCTTGAAATAAGAATCAGATTGCAAAAAAACTGCGTTTTGAATTTTACAATAATTAAATCCTTCTTCGACCCACCTTCCACCGAATATATTTTCGGGACAACGTGACAGGTGGTGAGCCCGTCGCCATCTTCATGTCAAAGTCAACGATTTAATCATACATAAGTTTTTGAAAAACCCTATAGGTGCAAGGCGGCCACCTGGGGATCGAACTCGGGTCTCCTGACTCAAAGTTCCGATCACCCAACCACTCGGCTAGCGTAACTTAAAAAACCAGACAAATATAGTTTTACCAATCTAAAATTAAAATTAAATCTAAATAAATTTAAATAATATCTAAATCAGTTCAATATGTCTATCACTTTTTGACATTAGACATTTCCTTAAACGTTTCGAAACAGTTTTCGTTAGTAAACATGCAAATTTATATTCTCCAATGAAATATCACAATACTATCAAAACAATAGGTAATGATTGTATACAAATTTTAAAACAATTGAGTTGGAAACATAATAAACATTACGAAATTTAATCATTGGATTGCTTAAGAAAATGCCCTTTAATCTTCATTACAACGTAGACATTGAGATATCGGTCATCTGAAAGCTCGTTTGTATGTTGCAACTAAGTATGACTTAACTCACCATGTTTAGTGTGTCAAAGTTAACAGACTACGTGTAACTGTATTTTAAAATGAACGAGCCTCCGTTTATATACTGCTAGCATCACTTCGAAACAGCTCTACGAATCGTAATTTGCATTATTTTGTAACAAAGCTCGGATATTCCATATGAATCGGATTTTCGCAAGGTTACTTATACTTGAAACTTTACTGAATATTAGTATTTTTTTTTAATTTCTCATGCTCTAGTGTATAAATAAATATAAATAAATAAATGTCTTCACGCAATTCCCAATACAGGGGTAGACAGAGGTCTAGTCTAGACAATTAAGTCGTTTCGACCCACCTTCCACCGAAGTTATTTTTGGGACAATGTGACATGTGGTGAGCCCGTTGCCGTCAAGACAATGATATTGTTCCTACATAAGTTTTTGAATAAAACCCACAGGTACGAGCCTGCCACCTGAGGATCGTACTCGGGTCTCTTGACCCGAATTCCGACCAAGCAACCACTCGGATATCGTGACTTTCTCTAGTGTACAAGCTTTTTCATTTTTATTTCCTTTTTATATTAGAGGTCTAAACAGCCAAAAGCTATTTAAGGCACCGCAACTGGTGGTAAGCCTACCGCCGTCTTATTTTTCAAGGTAATAGTACAGTATACTTAAATACATGTTAATAGATACATATTTATATACTCATATAAAAATCCGTATTCATCACACAAATATTTGCACCTGGCGGGACTCGAAACCACAACTTTTAGCTTCAAAGGCAGCACTAGCAACTGAGCTATTACATCAGCTTGTTGACTTTCAGAAATTTTATGTTTTAGCTATTCAATATTCCCAATAGTCACGATAGCCGAGTTGTTGGGTGGTCGGAATTTCGAGTCGAGAGACCCGAGTTCGATCCCCAGGTGGCAGTACCAATGAGTTTTTCAAAAACTTATGTACGAATTTCATCGTTGGCTTGGACACAAAGACGGCGACGGTCTCACCACCTGTCACGTTGTCCCGAAAACATCTTCGGTGGAAGGTGGGTCAAAGGGACTTAATTGTTTAGACTTGTCCTCTGTCTACCCCTGTATTGGGAATTGCGTGAAGATATTTATTTATTTATTATTATTTAATATTCCCAAAAATGCCCTCGCTAAAAGGAGCGTCGAATGGACCTAATTGTTTAGACCACTGTGTAACCCTGTATTGGTTATAGCGTGAAGATTTTTTAGATAGTAATTAGAATTTTTTTATAATTAAGAGGAAGGAAAGTCACCTAATGATAGTAATAATAATACGAGTGCGAATCCCAGGAAGCCAGCTCCTGCCAATGGGTTTTTTCAAAAAATAACTTACGTAAGATTTATATCGTTAGATTGAACATAAAGACAGTGACAGTTGTCCTTAAAAAGTTTCTTCCATTTTTTCCTTTCATGATTTTTCAAAAACGAATTATATCGTAGGGATATTATATTGTTGACTGCAACGGGCTAACCACCTGTCACGTTTTCCCCGAAAATATCTTCGGTGGAAGGTGGATCGAAGGAACTTATTTGTCTAGACTAGGCCTCTGTCTACCCCTGTATAGGTAATTGCGTGAAAATATTTATTTTGTGTAGAGATTACTATAAGCATATATACTTTCAAATTTATTTTATTTATTTTTTTATAGAAAAGGGAGGCAGACGAGCAGGTGGCTCACGTGATGGTAAGTGATTACCGATTAGCAGATGCGTTGCCGCCCTTCGTGAGCCCTCCCCAGAAATAGAGGGGGGGGGGGGCCTGTTACCTGCCCTATTTTTATATTGCCCTGTTACCTACTCACCAAACGAAATGCAGAAGTTTGTTAGACTTCTACTTCACGCCGGTATTCTGTGAGGTCGTGGTACTTCCCCGGTCGAGCCGGCCCATTCATGCAACAACAAAAGCTGATGCATGCCCTACCACTGTTACATGTGTCCTAAACATTATTTCATATTTTTGTATGATGGCCACGATATCCAAATGGTTGTGTTATCGGCATTAGAATCTGACTAAGACTCAAGTTCAAACCACTAAAAATTGTCAATATTTTTTTTTTTTGGAATCTTATGTAGTTCCAGTGTAGTGTGTAGTGTAATAGTATCAAATTGATTGTTTGCATACTAGAACGCCGATAGGATCACCACCTGTAACGTAGTCCCAAAGAATATCACTTAGGTCGAAGGAGTGCAATATCTGGACTTTTGGTTACTCCATTGGGAAATGCGTGAGGCTAAAAAGGCAAAAAAATACCATAAACATTCTGAAATATTTACCACGACGCAAAATACTCTTTTCTTATATCCGTTAACATAAATAATGGTTTGAAAAATCGATTGCAGGTTTTTAAATGTTATACCAGTATTTTGTATAATAATGTAGTTTTGCATTATTTATATTCTTTCTCGTTATTTATTGTATGTAACCTAATAAATGAGAATATAAAAGTATTTAAATATTTCCTTTTGTCACTGGCAACATGTGTGGGCATCGTTTGACCTTCACCTTTGACACGAATCATAAAATTCATTTTAAAGACCATCCATATAAATATAATATGTTTCAAAACCTGTCTTTTTTACCACTCTCATTCTACGTAGAATATCTATGCCTTAAAAATGTATCCTTTTTTTAAATAAGTTAATTGCTTTTTTTAGCAACGATTGCCAATTGAATTAATTAAATTCTTAAATGTTAGTTTGAAGAAAATTTAAATTTTTGGCGGTTTTAATATTCCTTTTATGTAATAAATAAAAATTAAAAAAGGCATTTTGAAAAAAAAATCAATGTCCAAAGATAAGTCCAAAGAATAAGGAAAAAAAATTCTTTATTATTTCTTTTCCCTATATAGAGATCTAGACAGAGGTCTAGACAGTTACGCGAAGTCAAAAGTCAACGATAGCCGAGTGGTTGGGTGATGGGAATCCGTCGATGCAAAAGACCCGAGTTCGATCCTCAGTGGTAGACTCGTACCAATAAGGTTTTCAAAAACTTATGTACTATTTACATGCTTGGACATAAAGACGGTGTCTGGCTCTCTGCCTATCATGTTAAGAATGTGTTCGGTGAAAGATGGGGTGAAAAGACTCAATTCCCAATAATCAAAATCTAGTCAATGATTGACATAACTTCCCCCCCCCCTCCTCCTCTCTTAACATATAAAATAAAATAATACAAGTTAGTATGACGCGATGGTCGTATCGATGCTTGTTGCGCTTGAAACGGCTGTGTGTAAAATGCAACTTAAAGCTAATATGGTGGTGTTCTACGTCTCAGCAAATTTCCTCCGTTTTAATATATTAAGACAATTACTACTGGACAAACACTAAAGACACAATGAGACAAACTCGATCGAAATACATATATACTTCACATCTGTTACACTGATTCACTCAGATGACAAATTACATTCATTTCTGGTTGGCTAATTGCTAATTGCGAGGGTTCGTGGAGCATAAATGTTTACTACACGCGGGTACTATCTGGGAGAGGCTCTACTACTCTCAAGGCTGCGGCCGAAGGCCACCGAGTGAGCAGCAGACTCACAACAGGCTCTACGCCAGATTCGCAGTTGCCAGTTGCCTTAGTGGTCTGCACATTGCCACTTCAGCGTGCTGATCCTTATGGCTATGTCGACTACTCCCGTTCTGTTGCACATAACATAATTACGGATTCCGTATACTGAAGCATTATTAATTAAAGTAATAAAAATGCAAAGTTGTACCATTTAGGTCACGATAGCCGAGTGGTTGGGTGGTCGGAATTTCGCGTCAAGAGACCCGATTTCGATCCCCAGGTGGCAGTACCCATGAGTTTTTAAAAAACTTATGTACGAATTACATCGTTGGCTTGGACATAAAGACGGCGACGGGCTCACCACCTGTCACGTTGTGCCGAAAATATCTTCGGTGGAAGGTGGGTCAAATGGACTTAATTGCCTAGACTAGACCTCTATCTACCCCTGTATTGGGAATTGCGTTGTACTTTGTAATAGAGACTTTTCCATGATACTTTTCGCACGCAATTTTCTGGGGAGACATTACATACAGGGTTTATGCAATTTGAAAAAAAAATTAACTATATTCCGAGTGTTGGAACATTTTATATTCTGATTTAAATTCAACTTGAGAAGAATTTTAAAAATTATTTTAATTAAACTATGATTAATATTACGACTGTAAGAATAGATGATGACTTTTTTGTTTTACTCGCTGTACGGTTTCAGATACTTCCGTGTCAACTGCGTATAATTGTGTTTTTGTTTCAGTTGTAGTATTGTTTCATAATATTTATGTTATTTTATTTACTATTATTATTTATTTATACTTGATAGTAATTGAAAGGTAGGTAAATAAGAATCTTTACCATTAAATTCATGAGAAAAAAAAATTAAATTTCAACTAACACGGTCCGTATTCGTCGTAACGCTCTTACCTCTGAGTTCAGAGGTAAGAGCGTTGCCACAGTACGGCAAAGGTCGCGGGTTCGAATCCGGCCCGTGACAGTTGATATTTAAATAAAAATCTCTTTAATTTAATAACAATAAGTTCACCATCACTTACATTCTTTAAAATCAATAAAAATTTGCATAGATAATCTTTATTGTTAAAGAACAATATTTTTAAGTAAGGTGTAATAATCTAGCAACCCTTTTCTTGCCGTGAGTGTCGTAAGAGCGACCAACGCAAATAGTCTAAAAATGCTACGGATAGATGTCGGGATAATCGTCTTGATAAATACCAGGCCACAATTAAATAGACCAGTGAAAGGCAGTAGAGTCGAAGATTCGTGGTCTGGTAAAACCATCGTTTAGCGTGGCGATTATATTAACTCCTCTTTAAAGCAGTTCTTTTAACTGACCTCTTTGAGCTTCTAGTCATGTACAATATCTTTTCACGGGTTAACAATGACAGGAAAGTAATAAGGACTATTTTAAAAATAAAAGTGATCATGAAATAATTTTTTGAATCTTTCTTAAAAATTAATCCATTATGCTTAACTTTCAATATTCCCCTCATATTCCCAATACAGGGGTAGACAGAGGTCTAGTCTAGACAATTAAGTTACTTCGACCCACCATCCACCGAAGATATTGTCTGGACAACTTTATAGGTGGTTAGCTGCTTTTATGTCCAAGCCATCGATATAATTCGTACATAAGTTTTTGAAAAAGCCATTGGTACGAGCCCGCCACCTGCGAATCGAACTTGGGTCTCTTGACTCGAAATTCCGACCACCCAACCACTCCGCTACCATGACTTATAAAATTTAACATTCCTAATATTCTTATTACTGTACGTACGAAATGGGCAAACTGTTTATCTGTTACTTTTACACAGTTCACACATTAAATGATTATCTTATCGTATAAATGCAAGTGGGACCCAGAGACTCGGAGGCAAGTGTATCGCTACAGCGAAGACCACAAGTTTCAATCTAGCCCGTATAGGTTGGTGTAATGAGGTTTGAAATTACTGATTGTCTAGACCTTTGGTTACTATTGAGAAAAGTGTGAAGATAAAGAAACCAGACCCCTGCCGGTACAAGTACCAATAATAGGCTTACGTAATTTTCATTTGTTTTATATTTTTATTACATTTTACACATTACATTACTGACAGAGTTTCAAAAATATCTTCGGTGGAAGGTGGGTCGAAACGACTTAATTTTCTAGATCTCTGTCTACCCCGGTATTGGGAATGGCGTGAAGATATTTTTTATTACTTACAAATTGGCCAGAGGGAACACCTGTTCTCACCAGGTGATCTCACCAAATGTCACAAGCCTTAGCTATATCTTTCGCATCTGTGAATTTCGTCATTTCCTTTAGACACTCACACCGAGATATCCGGTTAACATAAGTTCTTTATCATATAAATATCGCAAAGCGGTCATATACTCGTACGATGACGTCATTTTACTTTCTATTATACGTTGTCTGGTCATAGACCTGAAATTATCTAATAAATTTAAACCAGCTCCATTCGATTTGCTTTATGAACTCGTGACCTGCTAAACTTGTAGACGGCATGCTAACTACTTGATGGATATTATTACGAATTTATATAGAGTGTGTTTAACGAATTTTAGTTGATGTTTTTAACATAATTTAATATTTATTTCACGCTTATTATACAATGCAATTGGTTCTTTTTTTAAATTATATATATTTAACAGTATAAATGTTATATTGGTATAGATTTTGGCCACCAATTTCTTGTATACCTGCCTTAAATAAATAAATAAATATCTTAACGCGATTCCCAATACACGGGTAAACTGAGGTCTAGTCTAGACTATTAAGTATCTACGACCCACCTTCCACCGAAGATATTTTCGGGACAACGTGACAGGTGGTGAGCCCGTCGTCGCCTTTATGTCTAAGCCGACAATGTAATTCGTACATAAGTTTTTGAAAAACCCATTGGTACGAGCCTGCTACCTGGGGATCGAACTCGGGTCTCTTGACTCGAAATTCCGACCACCCAACAAATCGGCTATCGGTACTTTAAGGTATTTTTAATGACAAGAATTTTAATTTGAATTAAGCATTTTAGATTGTTATTATTTTAATGACAAGGATGATGATACAAGAGTTTTCGAAATTGTTAACGATGATTCATAAAAGAATATTAAAAGTATTTTAAAGTTTCTAATAATTAATAACCCTATAATCCAATAACCCATACTATGGTTCTCTAAAATATCTAAAAAATCTCAGGCGCCAAAATAAGTTGTCACTTCTGTCACTTTGACTTTCAATTTCAATTGATTCATTGTATTTTAATGGGCATTATTTATATGTATTAGACGTATTCATTTTTTTACGTTACTGACGTCACCGATTTTTGCGATGAACGTGCGAGCACATTAAGCGCAAGTCAAACAAGCTTTATGTAATCAAAATCTAACATAACGGCCAGATACTGACTTGAAATTGTCAGAATTCTGAAAATAGAGGCCATAAATTTAAGAAAGAAGAAGAACAGCCAGATAAAGCTCACTGCAGGACATCGGCCTCTAGCATAAAGGATAATTTGATATAAAAGCCATGTTGTTAACATTGTTATAATATCCATGCAAACGGATAATTTATACCATAGACGATGCTCCTCATCACGATTCTGTTTAATTTTGGTCTCTATCTATAGATAACCAATGACATTTCGAATATTCGAGTATTTTGAGTATTCTTATGCCGATTCAACACGACGTTATTAATAGATAACAAGTCAGTTATGTAACTGCTACTAAAAAGATACAAACGGAGTTACGTTCGATTTTATAACTCTACTCCAAATATTAATAAATTATTTCTTTCTTTCTTATCTTAACTGCCAAATAAGCCTCCGCTATTTGTTTTTTTCAATTATGATTAATTTTAGCTACGAACGTTTTTTTGGATTTTGCACTGATCACAGCACTGATTAGAGTTAGAGCAAAATATTCGTAAATGTTTGAAAATAAAAAAATATGAAAAAGACAATTAAATATTTTCACGCAACGCCTGTATTGGACAGGGGTAGACAGAGGTCTAATTTACACAATCTAGACAATTAAGTCCCTTCGATCCACCGAAGATATTTTCGGGACAACGTGACAGGTGGTGAGCCCGTCGTCGCCTTTATGTCTAAGCCGACAATGTAATTCGTACATAAGTTTTTGAAAAACCCATTGGTACGAGCCTGCTACCTGGGGATCGAACTCGGGTCTCTTGACTCGAAATTCCGACCACCCAACAAATCGGCTATCGGTACTTTAAGGTATTTTTAATGACAAGAATTTTAATTTGAATTAAGCATTTTAGATTGTTATTATTTTAATGACAAGGATGATGATACAAGAGTTTTCGAAATTGTTAACGATGATTCATAAAAGAATATTAAAAGTATTTTAAAGTTTCTAATAATTAATAACCCTATAATCCAATAACCCATACTATGGTTCTCTAAAATATCTAAAAAATCTCAGGCGCCAAAATAAGTTGTCACTTCTGTCACTTTGACTTTCAATTTCAATTGATTCATTGTATTTTAATGGGCATTATTTATATGTATTAGACGTATTCATTTTTTTACGTTACTGACGTCACCGATTTTTGCGATGAACGTGCGAGCACATTAAGCGCAAGTCAAACAAGCTTTATGTAATCAAAATCTAACATTTCGGCCAGATACTGACTTGAAATTGTTAGAATTCTGAAAATAGAGGCCATAAATTTAAGAAAGAAGAAGAACAGCCAGATAAAGCTCACTGCAGGACATCGGCCTCTAGCATAAAGGATAATTTGATATAAAAGCCATGTTGTTAACATTGTTATAATATCCATGCAAACGGATAATTTATACCATAGACGATGCTCCTCATTACGATTCTGTTTAATTTTGGTCTCTATCTATAGATAACCAATGACATTTCGAATATTCGAGTATTTTGAGTATTCTTATGCCGATTCAACACGACGTTATTAATAGATAACAAGTCAGTTATGTAACTGCTACTAAAAAGATACAAACGGAGTTACGTTCGATTTTATAACTCTACTCCAAATATTAATAAATTATTTCTTTCTTTCTTATCTTAACTGCCAAATAAGCCTCCGCTATTTGTTTTTTCAATTATGATTAATTTTAGCTACGAACGTTTTTTTGGATTTTGCACTGATCACAGCACTGATTAGAGTTAGAGCAAAATATTCGTAAATGTTTGAAAATAAAAAAATATGAAAAAGACAATTAAATATTTTCACGCAACGCCTGTATTGGACAGGGGTAGACAGAGGTCTAATTTACACAATCTAGACAATTAAGTCCCTTCGATCCACCGAAGATATTTTCGGGACAACGTGACAGGTGGTGAGCCCGTCGTCGCCTTTATGTCTAAGCCGACGATGTAATTCGTACATAAGTTTTTGAAAAACCCATTGGTACGAGCCTGCTACCTGGGGATCGAACTCGGGTCTCTTGACTCGAAATTCCGACCACCCAACAAATCGGCTATCGGTACTTTAAGGTATTTTTAATGACAAGAATTTTAATTTGAATTAAGCATTTTAGATTGTTATTATTTTAATGACAAGGATGATGATACAAGAGTTTTCGAAATTGTTAACGATGATTCATAAAAGAATATTAAAAGTATTTTAAAGTTTCTAATAATTAATAACCCTATAATCCAATAACCCATACTAGGGTTCTCTAAAATATCTAAAAAATCTCAGGCGCCAAAATAAGTTGTCACTTCTGTCACTTTGACTTTCAATTTCAATTGATTCATTGTATTTTAATGGGCATTATTTATATGTATTAGACGTATTCATTTTTTTACGTTACTGACGTCACCGATTTTTGCGATGAACGTGCGAGCACATTAAGCGCAAGTCAAACAAGCTTTATGTAATCAAAATCTAACATTTCGGCCAGATACTGACTTGAAATTGTTAGAATTCTGAAAATAGAGGCCATAAATTTAAGAAAGAAGAAGAACAGCCAGATAAAGCTCACTGCAGGACATCGGCCTCTAGCATAAAGGATAATTTGATATAAAAGCCATGTTGTTAACATTGTTATAATATCCATGCAAACGGATAATTTATACCATAGACGATGCTCCTCATTACGATTCTGTTTAATTTTGGTCTCTATCTATAGATAACCAATGACATTTCGAATATTCGAGTATTTTGAGTATTCTTATGCCGATTCAACACGACGTTATTAATAGATAACAAGTCAGTTATGTAACTGCTACTAAAAAGATACAAACGGAGTTACGTTCGATTTTATAACTCTACTCCGAATATTAATAAATTATTTCTTTCTTTCTTATCTTAACTGCCAAATAAGCCTCCGCTATTTGTTTTTTTCAATTATGATTAATTTTAGCTACGAACGTTTTTTTGGATTTTGCACTGATCACAGCACTGATTAGAGTTAGAGCAAAATATTCGTAAATGTTTGAAAATAAAAAATATGAAAAAGACAATTAAATATTTTCACGCAACGCCTGTATTGGACAGGGGTAGACAGAGGTCTAATTTACACAATCTAGACAATTAAGTCCCTTCGATCCACCGAAGATATTTTCGGGACAACGTGACAGGTGGTGAGCCCGTCGCCGTCTCAATGTCCAAGCCAACGATAAATTTGTACATAAGTTTTTGAAAAACGCATTGGTACAAGACTGCCATTTGGGGATCGAACTCGAGTCTCTTGACTCGAAATTCCGACCACCCCACCACTTGGCTATCGTGACTATAAAAATATGAATATAAATTTTTCAATTATGACAACAAGTATAATATTTGAGTTATTAGCGGGTATATATATTCTATAGCGAAAGAAGATAATAAAAACAATAATAAATACATATATAGATAGGGACAACATCACATACATTGCTCTGATCCGATCTGATGAAAGTAAGCAGCTTAAGCACTTGTAATATGAAATCAGAAACAAGGAGGGTGTGTTGTGAATCACCAACACCAAATTCCGAGAAAATGTAGAAAAAGTTTTTTCTACATTGACCCCACCGGGAATCGAACCCGTAATTTAAGAGCTGGCAACATCATGAAAAGCGATGTGTATGCCACTCGTCCACGAAAGTTGTAGAAAAGAATAGACAAGACAGACAATATCTTCTTCATGAATACACTTGTGTTGTAATTATCAGCTAAGTCAAAAACTTTAAAATTATTTAATCATGTTTTACATATGAAGACATGACCTTCTCAAATAATTTTAGAACAAAAATAACTGACGGGCGAAAGTGTCAAAAATGCAAGACATGTGGTAATTGACAGTACGTTTGCCAAGCTTGACGATTATGCCACATCCTTCAAAGTCGTAATTTATATTCTGATTGATAGTCGAAGGAATTTGAGAGTATCTTATCGACTATGAATAGGTGCGTTTACTTTTAGACACATGATACAAATAGTATTAAAATTTTAAATAAATTCACAAGTTAAAGGGTTATTAAAGTGATATTCAAAGTTTAACAGCTTAAGGTGGAGTGAGTTTATGAATTTGTAAAGAATGTTTGATATTTGATAATGATTTTATCATTTTGAAGAACATTGAATGTAAATAAAAATATTTTTTAAGTAAATCTTTGCAGTGAAACTTTCTTAGGCGCGATAAATTTAAGTAAATTAAAGTAAATTCTGACAATGATAATGGAAAAGCGTGATAGAATTTCGTTTCCTCCGAGAAGTTGTGGAAAAAGAGTGAGGAAGAGTGTCGAACTTCCATGCAACCATCATTTTTACGCAATCTTTCCCGTGTAATACCTTCTTAATAACAGCGTATAGAGATATTTATGTATGAGCCCGTCGCCGTCTTTATGTCCAAGCCAAGGATATAATTCGTCCATAAGTTTATTTGCAATTTTTCCGACCAACCAACCAGTGGGCTATAGTTACTCTTCTGTTTTAATATTTTAATGATTACGTAACATAATAGTGTATATCCTGATATAATGATGTCATTTATTCATCGAAATAAAATTTTATTTGTTTTCATTTCATAATAAGGTTCTATCACTGGAGAAGAGACACTGGCGTAACAAGAGACGTAAATCTCACGAAAATGGTTTTCAATAAAATCAAAATATAACAATGAAAATAAAATATTTGCGAATAGCATGGAAGTGATTAAATTTATTTACCTTTTAGGTTGACTTTTTCCCAGTTACAAACTAACCAGTAGTTACATTGTTACTAAATAAGCTTACAGCTTGCTAACCAGTAGTTACACTGTTACTAAAAAAGACTAGATTTGTTGATTTTAAAATATAAATATAAATAAATATCTTCACGCAATTCCCAATACAGGGGTAGACAGAGGTCGAGTCTAGACAATTAAGTCCCTTCGACCCACCTTTCACCGAAGATATATTCGGATTTGTTGATTTTAGATGATTGATTTGAAGATTGTTGACTATCCCTCTGACTACCACAGTATAAGTAGTGTTAAAATAAGCATATGTTCTGAAAATATTTGTTAATAGTTCTCGTGGTTTTTTCTCAGAACATTTATCGTTCCTTCATATTGTAGGTAGAGAGCTGGCGGGCAAAATGTTGTCCTAATAAGCACAATGCCATGTTTACGACAGCGTTTTAAAAATGTAAAATAATATACGGTTTACTACATGAAGTGGCGGAGTGGTACTAGGCGGAGCTCAATTGTTCGATTAAAAACAATGAGAAGGAACACTGAAAAATAGTGTACAAGCGTGTTGCCCTTGCGTTATCAATTGACAGCGCTACAAAACTAAAAATAAAATGTAATGTGCACTAATGTTCAGATTTCTTATAAAACCAAGAAAATAGACGAGGCAGACATCATGGCGTCTTATATCCCAAAGGCAAATCATTTGAATTTTTTTTAACTACGTGCAATAAGTACAAATTCTACGTCTACTGATAATATCATAATGTACTTATATTATCAAAATAGTTAATATTACATAATATTTAAGCAATCTGTAGGACCACGGTTCGACAAAGGTCGCGGGTTCGAATCCCGCCCGTGTCATTTGAAATTTTAAAAATATTTTTTTTCTTTAATTTAATCACAATCTGTAGGAAAATAATATTACAAATATTTATCTTCAACCCTAGTCGCAGACATGTGCAAAGGATTCTATATTCCCTTTTTTAAGCGATTTCAATAATACGCTATGACGCCAAAACGCAGTGACGCAGGACCTTTATCAACTGCACCTGAATCAATTTGTACTGATGTAAATTGCAATCTATCTCGATGTGAATCTCGTGCAAATTTTATGCCAAAATTCTCACCAACTCCCTGGCTATTAGTTTCATGGCCCTAATCACGCCATTGGTTGTCTTGAAGAGATAGCTATGAAGCGATAAGGCCGCCAAATTGTGCATTTCATTAAATATTGTATCCTATGTTACTTTTGTGTATCCTACTATTTGTGATGGACAATAAAAGTATATTCATTCATTAATTCAATGTATGTGATGTTATATGGTATTTTTTATTTAATTTTTTATAAATTAATAATAAATATTAATATACAAAAAAATAAAAAAATACCATATAACATTAATCAATTCGGGCTCATTTCTTGAAACTGTCACAGTGAGTTCATCAATTTAATATTATACAAATCATGTTTGTATCATAATTATAAATATTACATTTTATTTATATATTTATATTAGTAAAATTTAATATTTAGAATTATGATACGGTTACAAAATAAATGTATTTATACTTTATGGTTTTTGTAACCGCCTAAAAATTTTTTCACCACCTTATGTTTAACTGATAAAGAATTTGTATAATGCATTAAAAATTAAATAAAGTGATATCTGAATTAGTTTTATCAAACAATGCTTGCTGCTTTTTGCATAAACGCAGCGAATTATCATCATCCCACATGAAAATATTCCAAAATAGTTCATGCATAATACATAAATTAAACACTAATTTATAGTATTGACCGAAACAGGTAGGTTACTGCGTTTAGAATTAACATAAAAATGTGATTTAACTGCAGAGCTTGATGTAAATTTCAAGATCTTGTGGATCAAATTTATTATTTTTATTTGATATTTAGATCCTAGTTTGGAAATCACCAAATGCGTTATATTTTATATAAAGAGCTTGTGAAATGTAATCAAAATCTAGCATACAAATATTGAATATTTATTCTAAATATTCTATGTAGTTGTGTTCACATGACAAAATCACATTGTTCATTTCAGATAAATTTCCTTGATTTAAACAATTTGAGTTTGTAAATACCTAATGAAATTACAAACTTAATATGTATAGGTGTAAAGGACTGTTATAAACCTAGTATTAAGGACATAATGGTGAATAAAAAAGAAAGAGACTACAATATTGCTTCTTTATCCAGGCGAAATTTACAAGGATCTAGTGCTAGATAATAATTGAGTAAAAGTACCTTTCATGGGAATGTATCCTATAAATATTTAACAACACCATGAATACAAGCCGAAGATATGTACTAGCAACGCAATAACAAAGAAATACCTTCAAAAAAAACGTTGTAGCAAAAATATATTGGCCAAATAGACATTTTGAGATTAGATTAAAGGAGCATCTCGACCGATGCTCAACATTTAATAGACGACAAACACGTTTGAGAAGTTCACTAATTTTAGATTACTGCATGTCACATATATGGTAGAACACGTCATTGCTTAGAAACCTTAGAGATTAATTAATTAAACGAACTCCTTAACAAAAAAAAACAAACTTGTCAAATTCACCATTACTGCAATATATTAGATAATGGATATCGTATTTGACATTATGTTTTATTGTAATTTGTTATTTTAGTCTTGACCCCAAATACATTATAAACATATAAAAATGTAATCGAACATAAGCTGACATTTTTAATTATGATTTAATACTAATATTTGTATTTTAGATTTTATGTATAAAACATTATGTTTATTTCAATTTTAATTTCAATTTTGAAATTGACTTTATCGTTGTTATCCTACATAATTGTTATTTATTTCATCTCTTCTTTTTTAATTAAATATTGTTATCTTCACGACATCTGGGGATAATTTTTGTCCAGGCAACACTAAAATTATATTTATCCTACCAATAAGTTGTAAACTTGGTTTCTACCTACATGTTGTTATTTGTTTATTTTTGCGACTTTTATGATAAAATGTTTAGACCTTTGATCATGCCTTGATACGTGAAACCGGCCTGTATTGTTACTTATATTAATAAAATAAATATAAGAATACAAGTGTTTGTTTCACTCAATTCTATAGAATTCTACTAAACGATGACAATTATGAGTTTAAAATAAATTTAAAGGCAACATAGCCCATTTTTAACCGACAATAAAAATGAAATTCTTAATTTGGTTGTACTTTTTTCTCATTGGTAAATATTATTATGTTTAACACCAAGTAATTGTCAATCCTCTTAATATTAAATAGTACTAACAGTGATCTTCGTCTTCATTGTAATCGTACGAGACGTTACAACGTTACTAAAGGGAACAACAAATAAAAACCAAAACAATGATTTTTTAAGGTATACTTAATATCTTATTGCTATTCGTTTTTACATTTTATGAACAAAAACAAAAACCTAAATCACAATATCAACATTTTTTACAGGCAGTGGTAATTTTGTAGTGGGTCGTCTTCGAGTACTAGCTTAGGCGGTCTTCTTGACGAACTCCGCTGGTGGGGGGTGGGCTTCGATGTAAGCCAAACCACGGAGGATGGCCTCTGGGATTGGTGGGGGTACGGGGAGGTGGCTGCCCTGTAGCAAAGAAATATAAGCATTAGAATTTTAAACAATAATACTTACAAATTCTGTAAATCGTTGAATTTTAGATTATATAGATGTAATAAAATTTATTATAGGGGATTGTGATTATAATGTAAAGGTATAAGTTAGGCATTAAGTCCACCATTTTGTAATTTTTTTTAATAAATAAGTACAAAACGTATCATTATCTTGCGGTAGAATTATAAATTGATGATACCTGTTTTGATATTAAAGATCAAGGACTAACCAGTTATGTTTATATTCTGGTTTATGTTTATAACATCTTATATCTTTTTAATCATGAATCGCTGCCTCAGCCAATAATTTTATTATTGGTTTGGAAACAAGTCTCAATAAGTTATTTTTCTTTGTCAAGAATCATTATTACTATTAATGTTAATAGTAACTGAATGTTAATTTCGCTAGGTAAGAAATAGACGGCGCTTTAATAATTTTGAAAGAAATATTGCCTAATTTTTTTATGTAAACTATGATTTTCTTGATAAACTTGGAACGTAAATCACCAAATACAAAATAGTGTCCAAATCCTATCAAATTGTTTCCAAGATACCTGTATGTAAATTTATATACTTGATACAAGATTGAATCGTATAAAATAATTAGATAATATGAGATTTATGATGTTAAATTAGGTAAGAAAACTAAAATTTGTAAAAAATATTACCGAGGGACGGTATCCATTTTCGTCACTGATGTAAGTCAGTTGAACAACTTCACCCTCGGGAGATGTGTAGCTTGATGATCCCTTAATCTCAAGGGTAGCTTGTTCCTATAAAAAAATGTTATAAGTATTAATTATATCGATGTTTCATCTAAAATTTAGTAGCTGAAATTTTTAAAAAATGATAATATTTAAATATAAATAAGAAAGATCGTGTGATTATAATTGAGAGAAACCAAAAAATAGTTAGTAACAATTTTGTTTTAAAAATTCTAAAATTCTTCGTAAACTGCTATCAATAATATGTGCAAGCTAATACACAGCACGATGTTTAAACAAAATTTTCATGGTATATCTATCTATAATAATAATAAATAAATATCTTCACGCAATTCCCAATACAGGGGTAGACAGAGGTCGTGTCTAGACAATTAAGTCCCTTCGACCCACCTTTCACCGAAGATATTTTCGGGACAACGTGACAGGTGGTGAGCCCATCGCCGCCTTTATGTCCAAGCCAACGATATTCGTACATAAGTTTTTGAAAAACTCATTGGTACGAGCCTACCAACTGGGGATCGAACTCGGGTCTATTGACTCGAAATTCCGACCACCCAACCACTCGGCTATCGTGACTATCTGATAATCATATATTTTGTAAAAATATAAATAAATAAATATAAATATCTTCACGCAATTCCCAATACAGGGGTAGACAGAGGTCGAGTCTAGACAATTAAGTCCCTTCGACCCACCTTTCACCGAAGATATTTTCGGGATAAACGTGACAGGTGGTGAGCCCATCGCCGCCTTTATGTCCAAGCCAACGATATTCGTACATAAGTTTTTGAAAAACTCATTGGTACGAGCCTACCAACTGGGGATCGAACTCGGGTCTATTGACTCGAAATTCCGACCACCCAACCACTCGGCTATCGTGACTTCATATTTTGTAATAATTGTAATGTAAATTAAAAATAAAATACTTACGGAGTTGGGGTTCTTCACTACACCCTCGACCTGGGAGACGATGCCATTGCCGGTTTCGATTCCGTATTGGAAGTTTCCTTCGGGGCTGGTCTCGAAATCGCTTCGGACGATGGGAGCCTGGGACTCATCGTTCTTCACGACGTGGGATACGTCGGCGCTGGCCAAAGCCACGGCGGCGAGGACGATTAAGAATTTCTGAAAGTGAAAAATAGTTATAGAAAAAAATCAAATAGCAATTAAAGAATGTTTGTAATAATGTTATAAAATAATTGATGATTATTTATAAGAGGAGCATAAAATTATTAGAAAAGATATATTATACATAATTTATTAGAGGAGCTTACCATCTTTGTAGTGGTTTGCGGAGTCCGATACAGCGACAGTCTGATTTCAAACGGTGAAACGATGTCTTTATATAGGTAGGCTACGTCCAGAATCGAAATGCGAATTCATTATTTTCTTGTTTTTTTTTTCTGTGAACTTGTCGCGTTGATGATAGGCTACATTTAAATATGTGCAGAATTACAAATTAAGTCAATCACTTCAATGGTTTCCGTTTATTCCAAGATAAAGGTTTAAGGTTTTATAAGTAATCAATATCTATTATATTTGTAATTCATATCTGACTTTCATTGTATTTATTATGAGTTTTCATTGTTGTATTCATTGTAGTTTTTTTTTTTTTTGGTTGACGATCCAATAGTGAACCTAGTAGATCCAATAGAGCATTGGCCTTCGAAGCAAAGGGTTGGGGGTTTGAATTCCAAACATTTATGTGATGATGTGTTTGTACTCAACTGATCGACATTAATATGTCCATATAAATATATAAGTATATTGACGAAGTTATACATGTAAGTATATTGAAGCGATGGTTTGAACACTAAGACGTCAACAGGCACTTTATCCCAAATATGCTATGGCGAAAGGACTACATTGTCTAGACTTCTGATTACCCCAGTATCCAGGGCTTACCACCTGTCCCGTTGTCCCGAAAATATATTCGATAAAAGGTGGGTCGGAGGGACTTAACTGTCTAGACTAGACCTCTGTCTACCCCTGTATTGGGAATTGCGTGAAAAAATTTTTTTTTTTTTTTTATGTATCTTGCATGTTTTTGCTTTTGATGCTAGTAAGGAACAACTTCACATATATTGCTCTGATCCCAAAGTTAGCAGCTAAAGCACTCGTGTTATGGAATCGGAAACAATGCAGGTACCAGAGACACTCTTACCCGAGAAAATGTAGACAAAGTGTTTTCTATATTAACCCGTTCGGGAATCGAACCCGGGACCTAAGATGGCGATACCACGAAAACCGGTGCACGCCACTCGTTCACGGAGATCATCATCGCAAAAAAACGACTCAAATTTATTGAAAATACTCATACAACTACTCAAACAACGGTTTAGGTGTACTTTCAATAAATTTGAGAGGGGTGGAAATCGGGGTGCAATTAGAGACCTCTACCCCTGTCTACCCCTGTATTGGGAATGGAACATAGAACGGCAGCATTCATATCCTTGTTTGTGGTGACCCTGTCTTGTAAGCTACGGATTGCGAATCACAATGAATACAATTAAGTCCTTTCGACCCACCTACCACCAAAGTAATTATTTTGGACAGCGTGACAGGTGGTGAACATGTCGCCGTCTTTATGTCCATGCCAATGATATAAATCGAACCTAAGTTTAAGAAAGAACCCATTAGTCTCGTACTAATGGGTTTCAGAAGATTGAATTTGGGTCTCTTGACTCGAAATCCGAAAACCCAACCACTCAGCTATTGTAACTACTTGTATATAGAATCACTAAATGTATATGGGATTTAAATATTTATTAATCATCATATCACAATATCTATGTATATCTATGAAAGTAAATAATAAAGAAATACATTCATAGACTTAGATAACATCATATACATTGCTCTAATCCTAAAGTTAGTCGCAAAAGCACCTGTGTTATGGAATTGGGAACAACGACGGTACCACAAACATACAGCTCCGAGACAATGTACAAAAATTATTTACATTGACCCGTCCGGGAATTGAAACCGGGACCTCAGTACTGGCGACACCTTGAAAACCGGCGTTACTTTAGGATCAGAGCAAAGTATGTGATGTTGTCCCTGTCTATGTATTTATTTGAAAATATAAATAAATATCTTCACGTAATTCCCAATACAGGGATAGATCCTTCAACCCACCTTCCACCGAAGATATTTTCGGGACAACGTGACAGGTGGTGAGCCCGTCGCCGTCTTTATGTCCAAGCAATCGATGTAATTAGTGCATAAGTTTTTTAATTAGTATATAATCGTACATAGGTTTTGAAAAAACCCATTGGTACGAGCCTGCCACCTGGGGATCGAACTCGGGCCTCTCGACTCGAAATTTCGACCACCCAACGACACGGCTATCGTGACTTACTTTATTTAAATTAATAAAAGAATTACTGGTAAAATCTATGACGACAGATTTCTGTGCCATCATTGTCCGCACATCTTACGGCACTTCATTAAAGTTAGTTGTGTTTTAAAGTTCAAGGTTGTTCTTGTATGAAATGAATACGTTATTTCTTACCTTGGCTTTTAAAATATTTGTTAGGTAAATAACATATTTTATTAGTTTTGTAACCTTAGTTTCAAACTATGCGAGTGAACTGGGTTCAGATCCCGACATAAACAGCACTGAAGCTGTTAATTGATATTTAATTATATAGAACTTTTGTACTTTTTTTACAAGAAGCTACTTAACGTTGTTTTCTGTACAAACAGAACTGTTTACAGTTTGGGGCTCTTGGAAGAATCATTCACAGTTAAAAAAATACAAAAGATTATTAAACATTATTTAATACATGTCTGCTTATATCTTATATGTCTTATATCTTATATGTCTGCAAATAAAACATTATTACTCTTATTGTAATGAAAGTCAGTAAATGTCTCCTTAAAACATAGGCGATCGCCTTCCAGTTTGGTCTGAGAAGTGGTCATTTTCCAGTTTGGTCTGAGAAGTGTTTGCTATTTATCAGTTACAATTGTCATCTTTACTAACCCTCATGGTCTACCCTAAATGGTCTCTTAGGACATCCTCTAAAGGTCGAAGGGGAGGGTGGTGAGAGAGGATAGACTTCTTCGAACCGGCAAATTATTACTAGTTCAAAATTTTATTAGTCACGATAGCCGAGTAGATGGGTGATCGGAATTGAAGTCAAGAGACCCAAGTTCGATAACCAAGGCCTGTACCATTGGATTTTTTCAAAAACTTATGTACGGTTTATTCGTAGGCTAAGACTTAAAGATGACGACAGGTTCACTACCTGTCACGTTGTCCCAAAAATGACTTTCGTGGAAGGTGGGACGAAAAGACTTAATTGTCTAGACGTCTGTCTATCCCTGTATTGGGAATGGTGTGAAGATTTTTTTTATATTTTGGCTGTTATTGTCATACAGTCAATTTCAAGTTTTTATAGAGTGTACAGCAGTGGCTAAAGATCTTTATAAAAATTTTGTCTCCCTTTTCCGGATAATTTACGTTAAACATCGTCTTTTTATTTTCATAGCCTACTAAAATTCCATAACTGAACATACGCCACTACACATACACTACACATACAAATACAAAACAAAGCACGGTTCTGAGTCATACCTGAATGCCCGTAACATTGTGCATTGTAAAAATTTAATTTACCTTTAAAAATTTTGCCACTCAAGATCCTTTTTCACACCGGTAACTTTTTCTATACATCCATATTGTACACGATACCGTGAATGCGCGATACATATGCTATCTTAATTACAACGTTATATTTAAATGGTCACCATTTCCCGTGGTTGGATGATCAGAATTCGAATCAAATGACTCGAGTTCGATGCCCAGGAGGTAGGCCACAGAGTTTTTTTTTTTTTTTTTCAAAACTTATGTACGATTTGTATCGTTGCCTGTGACATAAAAACAGCTTCAGGGTCATCACCTATTAAAATAGGATCCGTAGTGATGTGTTGGTAGTCCGGTTGTCATAAAATAAGATTCGGTGAGATGTGGCTCAAAAGGACTACATTGTCTAGACCGCTGGCTGCCCCTGAATTGGTGAATGTGTAAAGAAAAAAAATTATAAGTTAACTCCTTTTATTATTATTTACCCTAACACTTTGCTATCATTACTCTTACATGTGTAGAGTAACGATAGCCGAGAGTTTGGGTGTCAAGAGTGTGTTTCGAGTCAAGAGACCCGAGTTCAATACTCAGGTGGCAGGCACGTACTATAGGGTTTTTCAAAAACTTATATACGAATTATATTGTTGGCTTGAAAATTAAGACGGCAACGGGCTCACTGCCTGTCACGTTGTCCCGAAAATATCTTCGGTTGAAGGTGGGTCGAAATTACTTAATTGTCTACACTAGACCTCTGTCTACCCCTGTATTGGGAATTGCGTGAAGATATTTATTTATTATTTATTTGTAATCAATAAAAATGATATCGTGCTATACGCATACAAAACATTCCAAATAAAAATAAATGAGATGAAATGATATAACCTAAGTTAGGCATTAGGCACAAACGTCAGAGAAACAGTGGCTATCGCACATACTTAAGTGCTTGAGTTTGTGTCTTATCGATTGATGGTAATGTGTGTGTCTAGTTGAAAAAGGCAGTATGATGATTTTGGTAAAATGGTTGGACAGTTAATTTAAATGAAATTTGAACCCGTATTACATGTAAATTTTAGAGTAAGCTTTATATTTAAACATATTGTAATAAACCTAATAATATGTTTTATAGCCATTCTTCAGCACTAAGATAAAGTGGAAACTCCCAATAATAACGCAGAAAAAAATAAAACCTATCGTTTTAGTGTTCCCAAGAGTAGTCTGACCGTAAACTTCTTACAACAAATTTTATAGGTAACCTTTGATATTAGCAATGAGCCGTGACATATAAAGATGCTTTTTTAGTGTTTGTATCATTATGTTAATTTCAAAAAAGAGATATGCCAGAATTTAAAAGTAAAGTCATCAATAGAGTTTTTTATTTGGAAAATGTGGCAAAATATAATTATATACATAAAAATATAGTCACTGCTAGAGTTTTAGTTTTTGGAATATGTGTGCAAAAAAGCAACCATTTCTTGATCATAAGTAATACGTCATATGTACACTTCCGTATACAATTTTCCGCTTTTTGAGAAAGGGATGGCCGAAGAAGGAAAGGGAAAGGAAAAAATACTCAAGTAAACGAATGAGTCAGAAGATGTAGACAGGTAGTGCAAGAATGTATTCGTAGTGTTGTGCTACTACCAAAATTCCAGTCGAGCCAGTTTATTCCTGAGGCAGCAAAAGCTAAGCGCTCTACCGCAATATATTTATTACAAAACCTTTACTATTTTTTTAAAATATTATTTATTACAATAACATTAATGTCACGATAGCCGAGTGCTTGGGAGATCGGAATTCGCATCAAGAAACCCGAGTTCGATCCCCAGTTGGCAGGCTTGTAACAGTGGGCTTTTTTTAAAAAAAACTTATACACGTCTTGTATATTTTTTTATATAGAAAAGGGAGGCAAACGAGCAGGTGGCTCACGTGATGGTAAGTGATTAATGCCGCCCATGAACATCTGCAATACCGGAGGAATAGCAGATGCGTTGCCGGCCTTTGAGAAAAGTGTGGGCCATTGAGAAAAGTGTGGGCCTTTGAGAAAAGTGTATATCGTTGGGTCAGATATAATTACAGAGACGTGTTTTGCACGTCTAGACCTCTGTCTACTTGAGTATTGAAAATAGCGTGAAGGTTTAGTTTATATATTTTCTACTACAATTAAATTTGTTTTTGTTTCACATGACTCATCCGTCGCGTCCAGATCCCAGGTCACTCCTTTAAACCAATTTTGAAAAAACCCGGTTTTAGATGAAATAAAGTTGTTCGTGTCTTACAAAAACGTGAAACCACTACAGTCCTTAACTGTTAGCTGGGGTTAGGCATTAATATACGTTGATAGACACTGTCCGGTACATAGGTTGTTAATGATAAGGGACGAATAGGGTGTTAAAAAGTTTCCACCGGCTGATTAGATAGGCATCGTGCCTATCTCCAGGTGGCAGGCTTCTACCAATCGGTTTTTCAAAAATTACGTACGAATTATATCGTTGGCTTGAACATAAAGACCGCGACGGGCTCACCACCTGTCACGATGTCCCGAAAATATCTTCGGTGGAAGGTGGGTCGAAGGAACTTAATTGTCTAGAATAGACCTCTGTCTACCCCTGTGTTGGAAATTGCGTGAAGATATTTTGGCCTCTAAAAAGCTTGGCGTGCTCAGTAGAGCATGACAGTACTTTACGCCGGCCCACCGCTTGCAACTTTATAAGGCGCAGGTTCGGCCGCACACGGAGTACTGTTCTCATCTCTGGGCGGGAGCACCCCAGTGTCAGCTCCTTCCATTTGACCGTATCCAAAGAAGAGCGGCTCGAATTGTCGACGACCATACTCTATCCGATCGGGTAGATCCCTTGGCTTTGCGAAGATGTTGCATCTCTTTGCATTTTCTATAAGATCTACTACGGGGAATGCTCCGAGGAAATGTTCGGATTAATCCCAGCCGCTGAATTTCACCATCGCACCTTACGGCATAACCAAATATTTCATCAACACCACCTTGATGCTTGGCATTCCACCACAGTGCGTTTTTAGCGGAATATTCTGCCACGCACTTGCACTTTGTGGAATGAGCTGCCGGGTTTTTCCGGTCCGATACGACTTAGGGACCTTCAAGAAAAGAGCCTATACCTTTCTCAAAGGCCGGCAACGCATCCGCTATTCCTCCGGTATTGCAGATGTTCATGGGCGGCGGTAATCACTTACCATCACGTGTGTCACCTGTTCGTTTGCCTCCCTCTTCTATAAAAAAAAATTATGATTAAATTTATCAGTCCACCTTTAATTGTATCACTATCCGCTATTGACCTGCTAATACTACTTATTCACTTTATAGCGTAATTAAAGATAAAATACGTATTTCCACATGTATCTTCACATATTTAAGGGAAACCCGTCTTATAATTTTTATAACATACCCGTATAATAATATAATATACCCGTGTAACAAGCTGTTGGTTTTCTTAATAAAATAAAATAATACCATACTTTCCGTACGCCCTTGCCTCATAATATACCTATGATACAGTACCAATACATTGACTGAGTATTAATGTAGTTCTACATTATACGAGAACTCCGTGTGAATCGATGTAATCATACAGCTTTTTTTTCACACCCAAGATATGATTTGATTTATTAAGGTTGAATTAATTTTGATTTAGGGTTTTCGATATACCTTAATTAAATTTCATGTAATACCGCGATTAAATTTGAGTTTATTTTCACGCATTCTCCAATACTGTGGTAAGCAGACATCATTAAAAGTCTTTATCTTGTACACAATTATACGAACACAACTAAATGGAAGCATAAAATTTTAAGAAATAGTGGGAAGGCCAGGTATAAAATAGAATAATATTTAAAGAGGCATGATTACCTAGATCAGGGCGTTTGCTTTATACGTGTGTGACCCAGCTTCGATCTCCGGGCCGACACCACTAAAGTTTTCCAATGAATTTTAAGTGCCGAGTTTACCATGAACTTGACGGTGAGGGAAATAGTGGGGAAACCTGCCCTACTAAGAAATAATAAAATAATATCTTTTCAAGGACGTGTGAAGTTCGGATATCGGATATATAACATACAGGAGCAGCGTTGTGGACGTTCCTTTGCTCTAATATGTTTTAAATATTTTGAACAATGTCTTTACCCAGCAGTGGGCATTTACAGGCTGCTACTTATTAACGGAATGTCTATACCTTATCAATGAAGAAACGGATTGCTTGATATGGCGTTTTTTGGAGCTTTAAGGAATTTACCTTTACTAAAAACATAATTAAAACAAAAATGTATACCTTTATTGCATATTGAACATTGCTTAAACATAAGCAAAACAAATATTGTCAGTATTTGACGTTTACATAAGTATTACATATACGTTTATACTAACATTGTGAAGTTTTTAGATTTGCAATTTAAAAAGCGCAGTAGTCTCGACGTAGGAATCGGTAGAAATCTCTTTAGTTCTTTGTTTTGGTGACCTCTTTGTAAGGATGTTCGGCTATGTATTGCAGAGCGCGTAAAATGTAGTCTGGAATAGGGATCGGCGCTGGCGTGGTTGGAAGGTGATCTCCCTGTTGAATGTAAAATAATTATAACATTTATATTCCAATGTTATTCAAAATCGTAAAGGAAAAAAATAGTTTATTTTATAGCATGTAAGCCGTGCTGGGCCATTTATAAAGAAAGAAATTTAAAAGTATCAACTACTCCCGCCCCAGTGTAAAGTGAGCTTGTATTCAAGCTGCAAAAATGTCAACTGATTCCACCCGTAGGGGAATCCATAACACATAATATTATTTTAAAAAAATCAGATGCGTTTTTACCCCCCAGGATTAAGATAGAACACGTCATATTAATTACATTGGCTTTCTTCAACCATCATGTTGTTACGCTGCTTGGCAGCAGAAATAGGTTTGAATATAGTACGGACTAAAACGACTCCTAGACGGAGAAGGTAGCCTTTGAAATTCACGCTTCATATATATCTATCATGTATGTATAAAGCAACCTCTCCAAAATAAATTTATAGTATTGGCGTTGACACGCATGCGGAAAGCTAGTGAGCAATAAAAGTACACTGATCAAAGACATTTTGAACTCCTTCATAAAATTATGACAATATCACATAAAATTAATAATGCCATATGATAACAGCGATAAATTTACCTGTCCCCCTTCTTACGGTGTTTGTTGTAAGAAGCGACCATCAAGATTTTTAGCAGATATAAAGTAATTAAACTGTTACACACTACAAACTTGATACACACTACACTGTACAGCAGCGTATATTGAGCTAGGCTGTATCGACTATCTGCTAACCAAGCGTGGCATAGCAAAATTTCTTTATGAGAGAGTCTATCTTGAAGTGGATTTTCACAGGCTATTAAGTAAAGTACAAGAAAGCATAAAAAAAAGTTTATGTACTGTTGGGTGGTATCCAAACTCGTCTGCTACGTATGAAGTCTCGATTTTCTGTCCCTCGGGGGACACATACGAGACAAAACCTTGAACTTGGTGGGCGACCTCATCCTGTAAACAAATTTGTTTTATTTAGTATAACTGTATAGATAGTTAAAGTGCTAATTGTATAGGCACTGCGTTTTAAACATCGTTTGATTTAAAAGAAACTGAAAAAAAATTAGGCTTCATGCAAATGCTAACAATAAATTTATAAAGTATCAATTCAATAGTCTGATTACACAAACATTAATTTGACTACATTTACATTAGAAGCTTGCTAGTGGTGGACAATACACAACAACATCCTACATCTCGCTAACGATGTTCTCACACTTACACGCATATGCAAGTGCTGGCTATCTGACGGAGGAGAAGTCATCCCCAGGTCATGATCACCAAACCTGGGTAGCTACTTTTTTGTGTAGCATATAATCCGCTGAAGGTTTTTATCCTTACATATGTGGCAGTATATGGGTTGTTTTTACTCTGGGAATTGTAGTTGCGTACAGAATCTAGTAAGGCAGGGTCATTACCAACCAGCGCGATAACGCGAGACCAGCATTAATCATAAAAATATTACAACACTATGCAGAATGACCTTGACTATTGCTTCAGAAAAAACGATGTAATACCTTTATGATGCATTTTTATGGATTTTTGAAGAATGTAATCCATGCAAGACTTTGTTTTTAAATTAATAAGAAATTAAAAAAATTGTTACGGACGGAAATCGAATCTGCAACCTTTGCCGTTCCGTAACGTTTGATTTTTTTATTTCTTAGGAATTTATTAAATTTTACCTTATTTAAGACTTTTATTTTTCCTTCTGCTTGCGCTGTGATACCATTCTCTGTCTCGTAGACGAATTGGTAACCACCCTCAGGTTCTTGACGGTAATCACTTCGTACAACGGCAGCCTGTGGGTCCGGTACCGCGGCAAACGCGCAACCAACGGCGCATAATACTAGAAAGAGGCTCCTCTGCAAAAAATAAAATAATTACATAATTGACATTCACTAATGAGATTGTTGAATGCTTTGACAGCAATTACCTGTTCTTCTATCCATGATTGAAATCTAAATCTATTATCTAACGACATTATAGATTAGATAAACATGGTCCTATTAACCTAGAAATAGCGCAATAAGTAAAATGAAGGAGTGACTATATTTTGTAAGCTTGATGCACTCTGGCATTTTATCTTAATTACATAATAGTTTCCTTGCATTATGAAGAAATTTGTGAATTAGTCATGAATTACCATTCGTAATGATATTAGACAAGCATACTCGAAATTCCTTATATAGATATAATATAATATATTTTTAATATTTATAACGGAATAATTTTTGTCATATCATCATTCATATAGTTAAAATTGTATTTTAAATTATGTGTGTGGAATAATTAAAACATATAATATCATTTGTATTATTTTAATACATAAAAAGGCAATATAGTGAAACCGTAAATTTAAAACTTTGAATCAAAAATTACATTTGAAATCAATATTTGAAACGTCATTATAAATATATTTAAGTACACAAGTTCAGCAAAAACAGATCAACTTTTAAGGGCCTATTTTTAATTGTAATTATTAAAATGTATTATATGTTTATAATCACTTTACGAATGTGAAAACACTTTTTTAAATGCTTTCCACATTACTATTTTAAAATTATTTTGCTTACCATATTGACTTGCTTCACGTTCTATTGATGAGACGTTATAATTGTTATTTTGAGAATAAATTCCTTATATATCCTTAGATGTGTACAATATTATAAAATATTTATCGATGTTTGTAGAAAAGGTCATTTTTTTTGTCTTTTTCTCATACTTTTTACCGACTCTAAACACTTGACATTTAGCCGACGACTCCTATCATGTTTAAGTCATTAATACTTACTTCATTATTGCAGCTCGGCTTTACTTGTTCATAACAATAAAATATAAAACTATACTAGATATTTTTTAACCTGAGATAGATTAAAACTAAACAATAACACTAAACGAGTAAAACTCAAAGTCACGATAGCCAAGTGGTTGGGTGGTCGGAATTTCGAGTCGAGAGACCCGAGTTCGATCCCCAGGTGGCAAGCTCGTATCAAAGGGTTTTTCAAAAACTTATGTACGAATTACATCGTTGGCTTGGACATAAAGACGGCGACGGGTTCACAACCTGTCGTCACGTTGTCCCGAAAATATCTTCGGTGGAAGGTAGGTCGAAAGGACTTAATTGTCTAGACGAGACCTCTGTCTACCCCTGTATTGGGAATTGCGTGGCGTTTTTTAATTATTATTTTTGTTGCATGAAGGGCTTGACATTACGTAGATTTAACTTCTGTACCTTACCTAAACGTTCACTGCATGATAAATTATGCCAAAAACACAACAATATATAAACCGTACTGAATTTTTAATTATTTCTGCTGTATGGGGGATGTGACATTATGCGCTTATAACATCCGATACTTACATAATCGCCCATATTAAAGTCCATATAAAATAGGCATTTACCATAATCGATTACATTAGCAACGGTATGACGATTGCTTTATTATAAGCATTAGAACAAGCATTAGACGACGCTGAACGTTATTAGTTTGCATATTTATAATCTGTATTATCCGAGATTGTTATACCTCAATCTTTCGATGGCTATTGCGATTTTCAAGGTTCTTCTCTCAGTTGCCGCTTTCGATTGCCTAAAAAAAGAATGGGGTTGGGAAATTTTTATGGTACCAGTATAAACTATGTGGCAAAACTCCATAACTTTTGACGACCTCCGAGGACGACTGGCATAAACACCGGGATTCAAGGTGTCGCCATCTCGATGTCGCGGGTGCTATTCCCGGTCCGGTCAATGTAGAAAAAGCAACACTTTTTCTACGTTTTCTCGGGTCTGGATATTTGTGGTGTCTCCGTAGTTTCCGATTACCATACCTCAAGTGCTTTAGCATCTTACATTGGAATCGGAGCAATGTATGTAATGTTGTCCCTATCTACATATGTATTTATTTATTTATTATTATTATTTGCTTTTATCTTAAACCATAGCGCCCAGAAGTAATTCCCGTGAAATCACTCTTATAAAACCAGTGATGTTCTGTATAATTTACTAAAACAAGGCATTGTTATAAGTAAGTGAAAAGGTGTCTTAGATTTGAGCACAACAGCAGGACGTAATTCTACTTTTGACAGAGTTTACACGGGATTTTATAAAAAAAAGTATATACGTATAAATTTATACATTGGTATTACAGAACCTTCTCTAACGATTTTAATAACATCTGTCTAAATACATATTGTACATGTCATTACTGATATAACAAGTTAACCTACAAAATCCATCAGGAGGGTCTTAACTGACTCGACTGAACAGCGAGTGATGAGATCTGGATATGAATCTTAGTGATTCAACTCCGCTCACTTGCAGATCAACTATCGCAGATCTGTAAATTGAATAACTGACGCTGATTGACAGCGGAAGAGGCACACATCAGCTTTTGTTATTGCATGAATGGGCCGGCTCGACCGGGGAAGTACCACGACCTCACAGAATACCGGCGTGAAGTAGAAGTCTAACATACTTCTGCGTTTCGTCTGGTGATTGCAGGTAACCGGAGGCACACACACCCCCTTCTCCCAATTCTGGGAGGAGGGGGGCACTCTAAGGCCGGCAACGCATCTGCTATACCTCTGGTATTGCGGGTGTTCACGGGCGGCGGTAATCACTTACCATCACGTGAGCCACTTGCTCGTTTGCCTGCCTTTTCCATAAAAAAAAAAATATTTTCTTCATAAAAAATCATAAGGAAATTACTCCTATTATGAACTTTGGCAACGGTGGCGTAAAGGGAAATACTTTAAAAGAGGGTTAATATGTCCGTCAGATGACCTATTCCAAACTAAAAATCAAAAAACACTAACATGTAAAAATGAAACAGAAACAACATACACGTTTCAATATTTTATATATGTATATAGTAAAATAACAAAAAAATAGTTATTCAAATAAGAATCTCACACAGGGCAAAGGCCTCGCTGGAACTAATAATAATGTATGGAAAGTGGATTTTTCCAGGAATAATTTTAATTATTCAATCGAACTATCAATAAAACTGGATTGTAATAATAAATAAAGCTGTGAGGTAGTATAAAAAAGGAAACTAATGGAGTTGAATAATAAAGTGACATTAATTATTTTACAACTTTTTTATAGATGAATCTAAAACCTGTTGTTACAAAAGAATTTGTTATTATGTAACATTTATAAATAATATCTTATACGCCATTCCCAATAAACTCCGTGTGGTAACGGCGTAAGAATATTACAACTCCTTTTCTTCCCGGGGATGTCGTAAGAGGCGACTAAGGGAAACAGCCTTGAATATCGTTTTGGCAACCGATAGATGGCGGGATAACCATCTCTGAAAATACTAGACCGAAATGATCAGACCGAAGATGGGCAGCAGCGTCAGTAGTGCGAGTGGTCTGGTACTGGGACTGCAAATCCGCTTGCCAGGCGTGGCGATTATGGAAAATCCTCCCCATGGGAGAGGCCTATGTCCTGCAGTGGACTTTAACAGGTCGATATGTATGTATGTATGCCAAAAAATTCCCAATACTGGGGTGGACAGAGGTCTAAACAAATAAGTTGTTTCGACCCACCTTCCACGTCTTACGAGCCCAGGGGATCGAACACGGGTCTCTCAACTCGAATTCCGATCATCTAAATACTCGGAAGTTACGATAATAACTTCTATTTGTTAATTCTGATTATGATGGTGTGGCGCACGAACAATGCCACCCTCTCTCTACCCGTGGGTGTTGTCACTGGCGGCTAAAGCCTTGGAAATGCAAATAAGTAACTACCGACATAAGACGGAATAACATCGTCTCGATACATCAAAATTCATCAGACCGGTAACTGGCAGCAGTATCGCAACGTATCTGATATTAAGATCGCCAGTCCATTTGCCAAGAGTGGCTATTATAACAAACTCGTCTTACGGGAGAGGCCTACGTCCATCTGACTTTTATAGGCCTATAATACCTGTAGTTCTCTTATTTAAAGTCTTGTAAAAGACAACAGCAAGGCAAACAAGATGGAGGAAATACCATAATCGCTACGATTGTCAAGTGAATTGCCAATCACTGTACATATAAACACGCATCTTTGACGGTTCTGCTCATAATCCACCTTCTCAATTATGATATGGTATTTTTCGAGATGGTTTTCAATGGTGGTAATCTCTAGATAGCTATCGAAATTTCAAATTACCCTTTTTAAGGTTCCATTAACCGCCTCTTAGGATACCCAACAAAAAAGGGTGGTAAATTTCTTATGGATGGATCTGAAGATAATTTTGTTTAAGTCTATTTAATTAAAATTTTCAATGATTCCATTTGTGTCTAAACCCCTCTAGGCCCTTCTGAAAAAAGGTAGTCGACATCGCGGGATGTTATGATGCGCAAACATAGTCGCAATGAGAATCTAGTTCTAAATAAAATTTTTGGTCACATACAGAGTAATGTACGTTATAACGTATAAGATGAACACAGTATTACATCCTTTGACTATGAATGATTAACACTCAATGAATACAAACAATTCAATGAATTTGAATTAATTTAAGTTCTTGCTTGCCTTTGGTGAGGTCATGTCTACAAATAACGAGATATATGTAATGTTAAAAGTCTTGACACACAAGTCTGGGTTCGTATGGCGACTCTTCACGCAATGAACACGTGTCACATTTTATTAAATCGAATATTTCATTGGCATTTCGGAGGTTATTTGCATAAATTATTTCGTATAAATATGTGACATCAATTAGGAAGACCAGCTGCAATCAGAGCAAATTGAACGATTAAACTGGTTTGTTATTTAATAAACAACTTGCGAATTTTAATTCGCCCACAAAAATAAAAGTAAAATATATTTTTATTGGTATTAAAAAAACAGATACGTCAATATAGAAAATAGAAAAAAATATCTTCACGCAATTCCCAATACAGGGGTAGACAGAGGTCAAGTCTAGACAATTAAGTCCCTTTGACCCACCTTCCACCGAAGATATTTTCGGGACAACGTGACAGGTGGTGAGCCCGTCGCCGCCTTTATGTCCAAGCCAACGATGAAACTCGTACATAAGTTTTTGAAAAACTCATTGGTACTGCCACCTGGGGATCGAACTCGGGTCTCACGACTCGAAATTCCGACCACCCAACTCGGCTATCGTGACTTATTTGAAAAATAAATTGATCAGCGACTCTTCGTAAAGCAATGAAAAGGCATGAGCTATGCAATTTGATTACAAACTAGTGAACTGGGTCTACTGTTCCACATGAATAGCACTACAATAATACAAGATCTACAGATAGATGGATTTTAATCAATTTTACACGCAGTTTCAACTTTTATGTATAAGTATGCAAACCTCACGATTGTGGTCTTTTGGTGGAACTTCATCTTTAAATAAATTCAAATTCACTTTTACTCATTCCACTATTTATAGTTTAGAATAAATAGTGAAAAGTAAAAGTGAATTTCAATTTATTATGATATGTATAATCACTTACAGTCTACGTATCAATAGATACATCACTCTTTAGATTAGTACAGCCTTCTACGGGATACTTCACACCTTAGACGATTACTTGTATAATACATACCAAATTGATAAAAGAATTATCAAACACCTTCGTCTATTCTGAATGGACTATAATGTAAAAAAAATACTTAAAATTGAAACATTGTTTAAAAGCATATAGTACAGTACATAAGCTGATTAAGTACGCGTGTTAGAGATATGTAATCATTTTTTATATTTACATCACAGGTATTCTGGGTTCTTATCCAGTTCAGGCTTCATATCCAGTGTTGACTTCAGCACTTTGTGCTTTATTGTGAAGCAAATGTACAGATAACTAGGCTTCCACGAAATGATTTAAGTCACGATAAGCCAAGTGGTTGTGTGATCGGAATTCAAGTCATACATTGATATGATAAGTATTATACTCTTACGTCTCTTTGTTTTTTTTTTTAATTTAAATGTTAATACTTCTACTATACAAAGTTAGTAATCTATGAAAATTATAAGATGTATACATTAAAGAAAAATTTATTGATAATGTCTGTGGATGCATATATTCAAGACTGAGGCTGCGATTACACTTGAGCTGCATAAGTTAGATAAGCGATTAAAAATAATAGTAGAGTCTTTATTTATCTTGTCACATAACATAAAATAAGGCAATGTAAATCTAGTAGTATACAGAATTTTATTATGTCAAAAGCTGGTGCCTGGAGTAGGCACACGTAAGTTCAGTACGAAAGAAGTCACGAAAGCCCACGAACGCTAGGATATTGTATCCTGTTTTTGTTTGTCCATATTTATTGTAAAAATATATATAGCTTTTTATTTATTTTATTATACAATAAGCCACCCATACAACAAAAGAAATTAATATTTACAAATCGGTTAACTTTATTTTCCCAGGGTGGTTCAGAGCAGATCTGAAAGAAAAGTACTTAATGGAGCTATACATTTAAAAACTATGTATAACTGTCTACGATGAATTCATTCCAAGAATCACTGCAAATGAGCAGTGGACTTTTACAAGACGTTATGTGTGTATGTATATTTATGAATATACATAAAAATAAAGTAACTGTCTGTGAATTAAAAAGCTGAACAAAGCGGGTTTGTTCAGATATATGTATTTGGTAAAAATCAGAGCAGGAGACTACAAAACTATGAAAACATTGATATAACGATTGTTTTTAGTACTTTATCAATTCATTTTATTAGAATAATTTTGTTTTTTATACTCTTCAAATATAACAGATTTATTGTTTAAGTGTTTAATTAGTGTTAAATTCTTGGTATTCTTTCAAATAATGACTTTTCAGGTTTGTTCAGTTTTAGATTATTACATTTGTCAAAGTTCATAACATTTCAAAGCGCAAAAATTTCAAGCATTCGGCAGATTATACGTTATGACTTTGCATTTTAACTCAAGAAGATTTACTAAAAAAAACTGATTTAATTTTTGCTACTGCAAATTTCAAATGTTTTTTCATAGTTGCCACGCAGGATACCCACAGGAAGACAGAGCCACTCTTCTGCATAAACCTGTACCTACTTTGGATGTTTCTGTTGTAAACGCACCCTAATATGAGAAAGAAGTCGTTATCAACATTTTTATATTGTCAGATTAAATCGCTTTTCTATTAATTATTAAACTTTATTTTAATAAAAAAATAATGCCGGTATTCATAGATAGCATAAACTTATTACACGTATTTGCTTACATTACATACTAATACTAAAATTTGTCTGTTTGTCTATCCCTCTGTTACGCTTTCAAACTTAAACGTATTTATGGTAACCAAAAAAGCCAGAAAAGTATCCATAGCTCCACAGGCTTTGCGTATGTACATAGGCGTCAGGATTCCCAGTGAACGGATTACTGTTCCCTGCCTTTATCATAATAATTAAATGCTATATATAAATATATATGTATAACACCATAATCATAACGGGCTGCAAAAGTCCACTCCAGGACGTAAGCCTCTTCCGGGAGGGATTATTGATCTGCGGAATTTGGTCTTGTATTTTTCAAGCTATCCATAGTAACTAATCAGGTTATATTCATTGCATTCGTAGCTAACTACATTTCCAAGTCTTTTCCCTTAGTAGCATCTTACGATACCCATTTGAAGAAAGCGGGTGGATGTATTGTGACACATTTAGGAATATTTTTTATATAGGCACAACATCACATTCATTGCTCCGACCCCAAGGTAAGCAGCTTAACAACTTATATTATCGAATCAGAAATAACGAAGGTAACAAAAACACCCAGACCTGAGAAAATATTGAAAATGTGTTTTCAGATGTTGTCAAATATTCCATTATAGCTAGTGATAAAAACAGTAAAACTAGCTCCTAGTTTTATGATAACAATGAATATACTGCAGGCCCTATACAAACGTACACCGTCGTAGACTACATGCAATGTTTTCATCCCTTTCAACCCTAACAAAAAACTCTTTAAAATTAAGCAATGCACGCAGCAGACAAGTCATTCATATAGGACATTCCTGCTTTTTTTATATTTTTAAACTTTTAAGTGGTTGGGTTATTGAAATCTGATTGAATCGAGTTCGATCCTCGGGTTCGAACCCAAGGCTCGGGCAACGGGCGACAATACAGACGGCAACGGGCTCACCATCTGTCACGTTGTAACAAAAATGTCTTTGGTGGTAGTTGGATCGAAAGGACTTAATTAACTAGACCTCTGTCTACCCTTGTATTGGGAAAAGAGTGAAGGTTCATTGTATTTCATTTGTGTATATTTTTTAAATATCGCTACTTTACCTTAGTCATTAGGGGACTCGGAAGGAAAAACAGGAGAAAAGAAGGATACTCGATTCTATGACGTATAATTTTAACACTACTTATTCATAACTAAAAAAAAATTAAGCATTGCTTATGAATTGAAATTAATATTTTCTGTATTGAATTTTCCAGCGAGTGACTTCCATAGAAGCTTTTATAAAAGACAGAGAGAAATAAAGCACACTTGATGTTATAGCAATGAGAAATAACAACCGCAAAGAGCAATGAACAGAACCAATTACTTTTGCAGAGGAATTCTGTATATCTTAGATAATAGGGAAACAAATCATAAACTTTTATAATCACAAAATACAATTGAAGTTTTAATACTAATTTCTTTTACTGAATTATATTTTATTTTACATATAACATCTTCACGCATTTCCCAATAATAAGCTAGACAGAGTTTGTGAAATTTAGTCCTTTTTTGACGCACTTTTCACCAGAACGTATTTGTGACAACGTGATAAGTGGTGAGCCTGTCCCCGTCTTACTTACATTACATTACATTTTGAATATTTGCCCCTAGTGGGGTTTGTATTCGAAAGGCTTCTACTACGCACTAGCCTAGTACGTAAAAAAGGTGTGTAGTGCGTAAAAGGTGGTTATTTCGCTGCAGTCGACGACGACCCGGTTCAAAAATAACAGACTAAAATTCATGATACTGACAGTGACTTATAAGGTCCGAGATTTCCAATCTACTGTAACAATAGATGTATTTAGGTAGATCCTCCTTACGGTAGTCTTTTATATGTATGTGTGTATGTGTATTTATATAGATGTCAATAATTGTTTACCGTCATGCGAGCTGCTATTTCGATTACCCTTATTCCTTTAAACCTTATTTTTTAATACGGTACTTAAATTTATATTTAAGAACAAAAGATTATTAAGGCCTCTCTCGCTACGGAGAATATTTCTTAATCGCGACTCCATAGCAAGCGAAGTGGCGATTGCAATATCAGACATACTCAAACGCTGCCGCCAGTCACCAGTCAGGTTAATTTTTCAAGATGCATGTCATACCAACTATCGTTAGACCATGGGATATTCAAGGTATATCCTTAATAATAAATACGTCTGACTAATTATAGGAAGCCGTCGAAGTCAATGCTGTAAAATATTTAGACCGAAATATTTTTGTTATCCACGGTTACACTATAACATGAGAACCTAAATATATTTTTTATTATTGTTTTTAAGCTTAGTACTATACGTACGTGTTATGAATTAAATTTAGATTTTATGTAAATTTAACGCTTAGTCAAAGAGTATATAAGAGTCGGCCAAACAGGACATGAACACTACGTTTCTATTATCAAACAGTCTTACAGAGTAGAAAATGCCAGTAAATAATTTCAACATGTTGTCAATTAATAATTAATTAAATTGCGAACTACTAAACTAGGCACATATATATTTTAAATGTTACATGTTAAACACATGTATACCTCTCCTAAATATCTCCCAGATACAAAATATATTCGTAATTTCCCATCAAGTCAAACGAACTGATTAGAATCATTTACACTAAATTAATCAATTTAGCATATATATTATTTTCTTGTCATTATTAGTGTGGTATAATAAATATGTCATAATTTTATTATAAAATAGATAATAAAAAAATAGGAATTTCGACACCAACAGGTAGAAATGAGGAGATATTTTATTACGACATTACTTTCGTAAAAATTTACTTTTCGTTCGTTTGCCCATTGCCCTCAAGTACATAATACTCTTAAATGTATTATATTTAAGAAGAAGCACACCACGTCACACTACTAATCACAATATTATACTACCGACAAAGGTATTTCAAAGAAAACATAAATTTGCGGTTGCATATTCTATCTGGAGATAATTATATATATTTGATGGTATCCATCTAGAGTAACAAAATTGTACACAGGTCGTGAGGGAACTTGACCTTTGATTGTTTAAAATCTAGAACGAAAAAACAAGATATTACACTTAATAAAAATACTTCATTTGTTACGATATCATCTTTAATTTTCGAGTTGCATAATTACAGTCAATATTTACTATAAATTTTATCTTTAATTAACCTATGTTTAACTAGGAATAATGATATAATTAAATTTAAAAAAATATTTATTTTTATACATAAAAAAGTACTTTGAAGAAATTATTTTAATTCGAAGCTTATGCCGTTATTATTCAATTTACTTCTAGTAGGAATTATTCGTATATTTAAATTGTAGTGGATATAAATAAAATATTATAATATTATAAAAAATGTAGTGGATATAAATAAAATATTATGATATAAATAAAATATTATAATATAATTACCTCAATATTTAAAACAGGATGATATATAGTCATAAATAGGTCATGAAACTACGCAGTTAATACTATAAAAAACACACTTTCTTATCACGTTGTTTGGTTAGATACTCATTTGTTTTGTATTGTAGGATTAAGGACAAGTCATGGCGTACCGGATACTAGCCCACGGTACAACGCGTCGACACATCATGTCGACCACAGAAATGATAGGGTGGTTTAGGGAGTCTCTCCTCAGGTGACAGTGCAATCTCTCGTTTCCTTGCTTGTTGTACACGAACCTTCCGTGTTCATCCTCAAATCTCACCTGTTAACCTGCTTCTCCCGTCTACCATAGATTTAAGGATCCAAAACAGACTTTGTGCAGTTTCTTAAGTTATATTTTTCCATTTAAAATACGCTTAATGTCTAATGATTTCTTGTATTTACGCGAACGATTACACCTAACTATATTATATATATTACGTATAAAATATAACGTATGTATTCTACAAATCCGTAAAAAATTTCTTTCTATAACTATATTAATAAATAATTCCTTAGTTTCTCGAATAGTTTCTTATCTGATCTATTAGTACATTTAAAAAAAAACAGCAAACTTGAAATATCTTTCATCATCAAGGCTATATACTTACTTACCGGATTAGTATCTGCCTAGTTATAGGCAATAGATTCGAGTGTTTAAATTAGGCGTATAATAATGAAAGTAATATTATGTTGGTTCAAGGCGACCCACTACATTTTTAGACACCGATGAGTCTTTAAAAACCGTTTTACAAGATATGTTTTACAATATTAAGTGAAGGCTAGTGAGAAACCCGCATGCGTTGTTGCAACATACTGATTCCGTTACACTTTAAATGCTTAAATGAACAACATTCCAAGAACTTACTGTCAATACGCATCCTTATACATTTATTTTTTTAGATAGTGACCTATTGAAGAGGATAAACGTGTGCTTATTTCTATTTGGAAGGCACAACAAATGTTTACTCGTATATCTTAAGCGAATTAAGTACATTAACTTGAACATTGCAGCGACAATTTCGTCACTTACTTACCTATCTTCTAAACGGCTTGTTAGGCAGGATTATAGACCACTCCTATATAATGTTTTGATTGTTTTTACACTATTTAAAGATTGTTTTATTGCCTGATTACACGATTTCGCTTCCATTAGGTTCTTTGGAATCGGATAATTTTTTAAGTACTAAATTAAAAATAAGTAAGTAAATTATTTATTCATACGCATACGTCGATGTGTCAGAGTACTATTGACTTTTTCCTATTCGCGCTATTGGCTTACACACTCACAAAGTGAGTATCTGCCTACAATGCCTCTGTTTATTATTCAATTCTGAGCTATGTTTATTTTTAGCATTCCTTCATCGTGTCTAAACTATCGTTCATCAATTTTACTAATAAAATGTTCTTTCAGACCGAATCTTTTCATTCCGTTTTCGGTTTGTCAGGGAAACAGTGCTCAATTTACTGAGGGTTTGTACTTGCATTCAACATTTTTACTTCTTCTGATATACCCAGTTTCGTTAGTTAATAACTAAGTCAGTACCAGACATAACTTCACCATTGATTTTGTTCCCGGTAACTAGCCAGCTCTACTTTCCACATTTTCTGTAAAATAAAAAAATATGGCCCACCCAAAAATTAACAATTTTATAACGTCAAAATGTTTAAAAAAATGTTATTTGATATAGTATATATAATTAATAAAGAAAAAAAATTAATCTCTTCATATTTAATTCTGCGATTATATATTTCCTACTTCATCTTTTTCTACTTTACGGCTTATCAAGAGTCCACTGCTGAACGTAGGCCTCTCCCAAAGCCTTCCTAAAAGAACGGTCCTCAGCTATCAACATCCATCGACTTCTCGCAGCATTGTCGTAGTTCGTTACTCCATCTCGTGGAGTCGTCCTACTCTGCGTTTGCCTAAACGAGGATGCCACTAGGTAATCTTTTTTCCCCAGCGGTTTTCAGTTCGTCGAGCTATGTGGCCAGTCTATTGCTAATTGAACACGCTGATTATACATATATCAAATATATGTATTCATTAAATAAATTGTAATTTAGCGTCCATTTTTTTTTCATATTGTCATGAGACTCTTAAAAATTTTCTCTACAAAATTAAGATAATATTAAGACAGTTTGCGTTCGACTTAAACAGCCAAATTATACGCACTTCATGAGTTATGTTCACAATTAGCCGCTTTTTCGTTGCCTGGAATATTTATATATTGCTCCTTTGTGCAGGCTCTTATTAATTGTTTCCGCGCTTAAATAAGAAGTAGATAAAACGTAATAAATAGAAAAAAAGAAAGAAATATTAAAAACGCGAAATATTTGGGATAGATGATAAAAAGTTTTAAATTTTCATCTTTACGCTGTAGCCATTAAAATAATTCAGAGATAACTAACTAACTAAATGAATAAGTTAAATTCAGTAAACTCCGGTAGTAATCATTATTAAGAACGCTGACGGCATAGTATTTCATACTACGACAAAGCTATATGCAAGCTGTCATTGGTTTTAAACAAAATTAAATTAATAATTGGGTGTGTGATCGAAACTCGAGTTCGATCATAGGGATACCAATGAGTTTTTTCGAAGCTTATGCACGATTTGGCGTTGACTACGATATTGAATGCGATAGGTTCACCGCCTGTCAAGTTGTCGCAAAATTAGCCACGATAATATTTTTTTTGATCTAAAGAACTAATTCTACAAGATCTCTGACTACCCCAGTAATGTTAAAATATGTTATCACCATCGGACACCATAGCGAGATGTTGGCGTTAATTGCTAAGTAATCAATGTTTGGTTATGATGCTAGTTACGACCCAAAATTAAGAGATTTCACGACCGTGGACGTATAGTGTACACACCGGTTTACATGGTGTCATCAGCTCTGAAGTCCCGAGTTCGATTCCCGGATGTAGAAGGTCAATGTAGAAAACATCGATTTCTCCAATGTTTCGGATGTGGTTGTTTGTTGTTTGTGGTACCTTCGTTGTTTCCGATTGTATAATACAAGTGCTTGGGGCCAGACCAATGTATGTGATATTGTCACTATCTATATATAATGTATTCTTTTATATATAATTCTTCGGGCGCGTTTCGTTTACTTGACTCTTAACTGTTCGTAGGACATCCTTGATCTATCTGCGTCATTGTGGTGTGCTAATATATTTCCAGAAAGTTTTCAACGTTCTCAAATCAACTCGAAAATTTATTTAAAATTTTCCCACTATACATTTAGCTGTGAACTATTACAGGTAGTTATGGATGTATGTATTATAATTAAACCAACAGTACCCATTTCACATACATTTAGAATTACAGCACTTATAATTATATAATATTCATTATAAAGATTCTATATTACAGCTTCGATGTCATGTGTTCTTGTTTGATAGCTTTTAAACTGTAGCTACCTTTCTAAAAACGCAAGGATACTTAATTAAACCCTTAAAATTTATATTTTTACTTAACTATAATAAATATTTTATAATAACTGGGATATATTTCTATAAAAGCAAATAAGAGTAAGAAATGAAAATTGCTGTTACATTTTCTACAGGCGTTTTATATTGTACCGTTTGTACTTATACATACAAATCGATCTGCAGATATTTATACATTAAAAACTAAATATAATATTAACAAAAAATTTAAATAAGTTCTTTTTAATAATTTACTTTTTATTATAAATTTTAAATTAAATGCTAATCGGATTATCCAAAAGAAATAAGTTTTACGTCCTCACTGATTATTATTTTCCTATATCCCGTAAAAATATTTTAATGCGCTTCGTAGAGGACAATTTATGTACACGCTTAGCGAAAAAACCGCTTTATTAGGAGAATAATTCATGAGGCCAGCTTTAATGGAAATATTTAGTAAATATTTCATATCTTACAGCGTAAAAATGTCCCTTGCCTTAAATAATACAATATATTAGAGTTTTTATTGAAAAAAGTTATTTAGAGTAATTTTAAAAGTTTTCTTATTATTTTTCTTGGGTGTTTTAAAAACTGACAAAAGCAAGAGATTTGTAAACCATCTCAAAACATACTACGTCTTATGACTATGCCTTTTCTACTTAGTATTCCAACCCAGTGCTGCTATTACTGCGGCCACAAGAGACTACTACCATTGAGAGAGGTTGAACGATGTGTAAAGAAACCGATCTCGTGTACAGGAGTTTCTTAATACCTGGGTAGGTATTCAGAATTCCTGGGTATTCAGAACCATACGACAGCTGCCTAGAAAGGGGTTCGTAGTATTGACCTGTCATTACAACGGGGTGCTGCGAACTCTCCACTTCCTACAAAGCGTGGACAATTGAGAAGATGATGTCTGCCAAAGACAGATAAAAACGGAAGATATCCAAATAGCTAGGACCGTTCTTTATGGCAATATTTGGGGGACGTCCATCTTCAGCTATAGACTATGACATTCTGTAAAGAAGATGAAGAACTGGCTGTTAGGCTTTTATAGTCCTAAAAATGAATATTACATTAAATTACGATGTATCTTATAATATTAAAAATCTTCCTGTTCTTATTCCTAGGTGGACAATTTATGATCACACTTAGCGCAAACAGCGGTTTATTAAAAGAATAATTCATGAAGCCAGCGTTTGAGGAAAATAGTGGTGGACATATTTCACGCTTGGTGTTACTAAAGATATGTGTATATTAGTGAAATTATGTATGTATATAGCAGTTATGATGCATATTGATGTAATTTTATAATTAAATTGGACATTTTATTTGACTACTGTCCTTTTTGTTAAAAATAGAATTCATATATAATTTAAACAAGAGACTGACTGAATACTATTCTATGCACATAACATAGATATGTTTCTGAATTGCCAAGTTTGATTCATTGACGGATACTTGTGACTTATTCTGACACTATCGTTGGTGTACATACCCACCTACAACATTCCAAACATACCAATACTAACAGGCACTGATAAAAGTTGATAATAGATTTTATCATATAAAGACGAAAAAGTACATGTGATGAACATATTTACAGTTAAGTTTCTTCAGCGATGTAGTGAAGTCTTATGGGAAGAAAGTGGGTGGTAATATTATTACGCCACACGGCACCACAAACAAAATATATTATTGTAAAACAAAATATATTGTTGTAATTGATAAAAGATTTTAGATTTTTAGCGAAGCTATAGGCAACATCTATTAATCATCAAAATATGTTTGAAGATTTGAAGGAAAATTGTTACTAGCCGAAATCACTGTCAAAGTTTATTTCGGAAAAGAATGTTTTGAAGCAGAATGACTGACTGTGTCGTACATAGGATAACCTTAAATACATGAACTGTCTTAGTATCTGTGTAAACGCAAATATATACATCATGTTATAATATATTTATTTCGAAGATTTACTAAAACCTGGTAATATAAAAGTTAATTAAATTAAAAATATGAACGATATGCTTCTTAAAATTTGTTTAAGTTTGATAAACGTAAGATACATAAATATATATTTATTTATCTATGTATGTATAATATAACATGATAAAGTTAATTGTAATATATTTCTATTTTTTTTTACCATAATTTTATACATAAAGCAATCTTAGAGCAGAACATAAGTTTTGAGTTTATCTTCCGTAAAAAGTTTTTCCATTAAAGATAATGAGAATGGAACTTTCTTAAGTTATATCGGTGATTACGTCAACGTTGATCCGTTTCTATGGACTTAAAGTAAACTTTGAACTTTAGACTTGAAGATTAACAAGCGACACACCACCACTTCTCACGGTTAGCACTTTGTGGGTCATATAGGTCGTTCGTTCATGTAAAATATATTAAAATTCAATGAAGTGAAGGCTATTTTGATCCATAATAAATACTTTATTTACTTCACAAATTCTGGGAAAAATTTTTAAATCTATATATATATATATATATATATATATATATATATATATATATATATATATATATATATATATATATATATATATATATATATATATATATATATATATATATATATATATATATATATATATATATATATATATATTTATATATATATATATATATATATATATATATATATATATATATATATATATATATATATATATATATATATATATATATATATATATATATATATATATATATATATATATATATATATATATATATATATATATATATATATATATATATATATATATATATATATATATATATATATATATGTATATATATATATATATATATATATATATATATATATATATATATATATATATATATATATATATATATATATATATATATATAATATTTGTATCATTTTAATATTAAAGTTACGAACAAATTTGGCTTTGTCGAATTGAATAGATTAGAAATCTCAAGTGCGGAAGCTTTGGAAGATTTCCATTATTCATCTAATGGCGCGCTGAAAGCATTAAGAGAAAATTGTGACCCACGAAAGTACACTTAAATATAATCGATAACATAATTAAATTAAACTCTGTTAGCAGAAACCATTAATTTTAAAGCAATTACTACTGGTTACAAAAAAAACGTTTCTTTGTTTTTTCAAATATGTAAAAAATATTCTATATAAAAAAAATTAAATTATGTATAAATAATTCTGGAATAAATTTGAATAACTAAGAACTAATGTTATACGAGATTTTTCTGCACGAAACTGAAAATAACCTAAAAAATGTTCGAAAGTAAAATTACTTATAAAACTCTGATGATCTGTTTTCTAGATGAACATTTCCAAAATATAAATAATTAAAAAAAAATATCTCACTCACAGGGATAGACAGAGGTCTAGTCTAGACAATTAAGTCCCTTTGACCCACCTTACACCGAAGATATTTTCGGGACAACGTGACTGGTGGTGAGCCCGTCGCCGTCTTTATGTCCAAGCCAACGATGTAATTCGTACATAAGTTTTTGAAAAACTCATTGGGGATCGAACTCGGTTCTCGTGACTCGAAATTCCGACCACCCAACCACTCGGCTATCGTTTACAGTTTGTAGACGCAAAATTTTAAGATTCAAATTATTTGGCTGTTTCATTAGGTGCTATCGAATTTTAGGTTAATTCGAGGTGTCTGGTATTTGTGGTTACCTATTCGCTTATTAATCTTGGCGGTTATGACTATTGCAGACTTAAAAAAATTCTTAGAGACGAGAGATTCTTAGAGACCATATAAACTTAATATATCAAATCAAATCATTTATCCATGGATATTAATAATACATCCATCGATTGTTGTTGTTTAATCTGCTACCATATCATAATAAGGTTCCTCTTACAGAGAAGAAACAGGCGAAAAGAACTCCGTATCTCTTTATTTATTTTTAATATTCCCAAATAATATTCTGAATGTATGTACCGAAATATTGAAATCTCGGAATCAATGTTTAATATAGTGTTTATAGCTCAGTAAAGTTTATTTATTTATTTTTTTATTTATCTTCACGAACAATCCCTGACGGGGTAGCCAGAGAGAACAGATCGCCAAGTGTCCCTACATACCTCTTTCGCTTCTTTCAGATTCATCATCTTCTTCATACATGCACATCGAGGAATCCGAGTACTCTTGACCCTCCCCTCTTCGAGCAATTTGCCCACATGGTCTTCGAAAGTTAGTCTCGGTCTACCTCGACCCCTTTTAATGTTAACTTTCGCGCTATATATTTTCTTCACCATTCGGTCTTCACTCATTCGGTCAACGTGCCCAAACCATCGAAGTACGTCCTTACCAATTTTGTGACAAGGTCATCTTTCAAACCTGCCATATTGCGAATCTCTTCGTTCGGCCATGGTAAGGCCGCATACTTTACGAAGAGATCGTATCTTCACTGCATTCAACCTGCTTTTATGCTTCTTCTGGCATACCCAGGTTTCGCTGCCATATAACAAAGTCGGTACCAACACTGCGTCATGTATTGCAAGGCGTGCACTTTTCACTACGAATTTTGATTAACGCAGTCAGGGCACCATTGACATTGTTCCGCTTGACGCTTGTCCACGTCTAAATCACATCTTCCATCCCGGCTAAACGCACTCCCCAAGTATACAATTTCATTCACCTGTTCTAGACATTCCTGATTTACCCATATTTCACACTTCGTTCTTTCTTCGTCCCTTTCAAATACCAGAACCTTAGTTTTATTAGCATTCAAACGGAGACCTTTAATTTCACATTCTTCTTTCATACACGTGACTAATGTCTGCAGTTCTGCCTCTAAAGGTGCAATAAGCACTGCATCTTCAGCATACAGCAGACAATTTACTTTAATATCACCCAATTTCAAACCCAAACAACTATCTTTCAGCTTCTGTAAACAGCTGTCGAGATACAGTATGAACAGCCAGGAAGACATGACACAACCCTGTTTTACGGCCGATTGGACGCTAAATATGGGTAATCGGTCATGCCCTACCCGCACACAAGCTTTACAGTCACAGTAAAATGACTGTACAGCCCTTAGCAATCAACCATCCACACCATACCCCGGCAACAGTTCCCACATTTTCTTCCTTACAACCTTATCAAATGCTTTCTCAAGATCCAAAAAAGCACAGAAAGTCTTCTGGTTAGCAGCCAGAAGCTTCTCCGTGATCATGCGGAGAGAAAAGATTTGATCCGTGCATCCTCTTCCAGGTCGAAATCCGCATTGTGCCTCCCATAGAAATCTTTACGATTTCTCTTGCATCCTACGTGTCAAAACCTTCGAGTAAACTTTACTTGCTAAACTGGTCAAGCTGATCGCCCGATAGCACCCGCAGTCATAATGTGAACCTTTACCTTTATATAAAGGCACAATGACCACGGATCGCCAATTATCCGGGACAGCCCCCGTCCGCCAGCACAAATTGCACAGCAGATGAAAGCTGTCCCAGACGCGAGGCCCACCATACTTGACCATTTCAGAAGTAACTCTGTCTAGTCCCGCAGCCTTACCACATTTCAAACTTCGAATCGCACATTCAATCTTTTTCATACTGATGACCTCAGTGTCATCGAGGTCCGAGTCTGGCGTACCAGTCACGCCGTCACCCCCGGATCCCTCACTAAGATCATAACACGCATACATCTCTCTATAAAATTCGCTCCATCGCTGCATGACGACCGATTTTTCTGAGAGGACGTCATTGGTTCCCGAAAGCACTTTGTTCATTCTTAAGGCTGTTGCACCACTACGGGTCCTTCCAACCTCTTTACAGAAGAGTTTGGAGTTCTCCTTGAAGTTGTGCGACAACCTTTCATCCGCTTCAATTCTACTCTAGTCTTTTAGTCTAACTATGCTTTCTTCTTCTTATTAACTGCTTCTTTCACTTCATCATTCCACCATGCATCATCCTTTTTACTACTACCTCTTTTCACAGTTCCACACACGTCTTCCGCTGCACTAACCATTCCATCTCTAAGGCTCTGCCATATTTCTTCCACACATTCTTTCCTGACATCGATGCTGTCCAGCTTTTCGGCTACCCTAGCATGATATTTATCCCTAGTGTCCGCTTCCTGAAGCTTCCAGCTTCGGATGCTACCGACCGACTGTGGTTCTGGTATCGCCGTCCGGTGGCGCCAACCCGCGAACAGACCCATAAATCTAGTAATCACTAGATAGTGATCCGTTCCCAGGTCAGCACCCCGGAACACTCGCGTATCCATCACCTGTTTTCGCAGTCGGTCATCCACCAGGAATAAATCGATCATACTTCTCTCATTCTCTCTTGTTCTAGTATACATATGGATTTTCTTGTGACTAAACATAGTGTTTGTCACAAGAAGACCCTTTCCTTGCATACAGCCAGTATAAGCTTGCCAGCATCGTTAACCCTTTTATCACCAAACATTCCAAGCACCGACTCGTACCCTGGCCGAGCGGTACCAACCCATCCATTCAAATCACCACATACAACAATTCTTTCGTTTCCTCTAATCAAGTCTATAACTTCTCTTACATTCTCCCAAAACTCCTCCAGCTCAGCTCTGGACGACGAAGCTACCGGCGCATAAACAGCTAAAGGAATAACTTCGTCAGTCCCAATTTAAAGCGAACCCAGAGAAGTCTCGAGTTCACAACCTTATATTCAGTCATAACATCGACCAACCGAGACGACAGCAGCACCCCCACTCCCTGGCAGGCACTTTTGCTCTCCGGGACTCCGGACCATAGAGCTAACGCGCCACCAGGGAGCTCTTCAGTACTACTGCCCTTCCGTTTGGTCTCCGACATCTAGTTCTCTTTCTTTCATTATTTCAATCAACTCATTCGTCTTATCTCTCATGCCTCCTCTAACATTCCACGTGCCAACTCTGCACTCCGTCCTCCACCTTCCACCGTGTATATATATATATATATATATATATATATATATATATATATATATATACATATATATATATATATATATATATATATATATATATATATATATATATATATATATATATATATATATATATATATATATATATATATATATATATATATATATATATATATATATATATACATATATATATATATATTCAATATAACACGTCGATAATAAATTCAAGGCTTATTACCAAAGATAAAAGAATATCCGTTTGCCGTAATGGAATCATATTTCACCAATTCGCCAATCTGCAAGAATTCAATAAGACTGAAATTGAGACGACTAGTAACATCAAAACCCGGTGCCGCTTCATTAAGGGCGCGTTCAAATTCAAATAGAAAAAGAAAATCCCCGGCGCCATTTACCGACTTACGATTGGCTATTGAGAGCAGTTCTCAGTGCGAACGATATAGAAAGATGGGATTTATTGACAGTTGGCTTTCATGGAAAGAAAAATGGCACGTGCTCCCCATAAATTATCTTTTTAAACTCTATTATTATTATAACTACTTTCTTCTTCTTGGAACTTGAAACTTCTTGGAACACGTATATTAATTTAAAAATTTCGTTAGATTTTGCATCATTTCACATATTTTTTCTAGTTCATTATCAAATTATAATATGGAATGGGGTGTTAAAGGATTGCTATGATCGCCTTGCAAAAAATGGGTATGGATCCGTCGGTCATATTCCGGACACTTCAAAACAAATGTTAAAACATAAATACATGTAAAGTACAAAGCACAGACGTATATGAAGTAGTTAAGACATTTTTCGTTGTATGTTAGTCGTAACATACACTAATTGGTTAAGGCTTTTCCCATGACAACTTTTGTCTACAATGGCGTTATCAAAGGTCTTAACTTACAAAACATAAATTCCTAAACCTTAAGTAATTACAACATGAAGGCATTGGCTTGGATATTAAGACGGCGACAGGCTCACCATTTGTCACGTTGTCCCAAAAATATCTTTCGTGGAAGGTGCGTCAAAACGACTATATGTCTAGACCTCTGTTTACGCAAGAAAGCAAGCAAGAATAAAAACCTATTTGAATTTATGTCGTTTTTTATAAGTTGCTATGTATTGATTTAAATAAAATTTGCATGTTAAATATTCAGTTTTTCTTACAATGATTCGTATAAAGTGGTACTTACATCCGCTACGAATAAGAAATTCAATACTTGGGAAATTCTTCTTTGTCTAGTGCTTCTTCTGCCTATAGCCGAGTTGGCGGTAACCCTGCCTTCTGAAGCTACGGGTTGAGGAATCAAATCTCGCTAGAGGCAAACATTTACGTGATGAATATGAATTTTTGTACTCGAATGGATGTTGATATGTATTTACGAACATTAATTTGTATTGTATATATATATATATATATATATATATGTATATATATATATATATATATATATATATATATATATATATATATATATATATATATATATATATATATATATATATATATATATATAGACAGTTAGACGATGAGGTCACATGTCCGATTGTCCCAAATAAGCTCCGGTGAAAAGTGGGTTGAAAGGCCTCTGGCCCTGTCTGAGAAAATTTCGTGAGGATCAAACTATAATTTAACCAAATGTTATAAAAATTATACGTACAATATTTAAATCGATGTTAATAACTACCTGCGTCGCATTTCGAACGCGTTCAAATACAAAAGTCGAAAAATCTCTGACGAGCTTTACGGATTTTGAATTGGCTATTGAGAGCTTTACCGCTACGAACAACGTCGACAGGATTTATTGAAAATTCACATAAAAGATAACATACTGCGTATCCTGGAACCGCTTCATCTGTGGAAAATATTTAATTTTATAATTTTCAAGTTTCTCTAATCTTGTTTTCGAGAGTTTTAAATAATATATGCTCCTTTTTACCATAATTTCTGTTTAATACCGTCTGAACTTTCTATACTTAACCTATCATAGCTTTTTTAAATGTTTTTGAATCAATTTAACTTCACGGGGGAAAAGCTTTCTGAATTTAGAACAGAAATTTGTAGAATGAAATGTAAATCAGGCAAAGTAAAGTTTTAGAGTTGTCTGTTCTAAAATTTACAGGTTCATTAGACGAGTGTTGTATTTGGACACGTGGCTTTGCTATTGTAGTCATTGTGCCATAAAGGTTATTTCTAATATAAAACATAAATACAAAACGTTGTAACACTAGAAATAATAACAAAATTGTGGCAAATCCTGGATTGATCCTGATTATTTACAGGTTGGTAAGATCAAGGTAATAAAGAACAATTACTTAATTTTGGTAAAAAAAATTCATTACGCAATTTTTATTTATTTTAAAGCAAAACCAAAGAGTTCAGCATAACTTGAGCTGATCATATGCTGACCTTTTTGTTATAAAACTTTTTTTTTCTATTATTTAAGAAAAAAAATCATTATTATAAAATGCTATTAAACACCAGGGCATTCTACAACGCTAAGAATATGCCATAGGTGTCAAAAGCGATTTGTAAAAGGCGATATGAGGAAAATCCATGAAAGTGGTAATGGTAAATGCGCCTTACGGGAGGAGCCCATTGACTTTGTTCCTGTCAGCTCAACGCCAAGCCATCTGTCCCGTATTAATAATAAGAAAAATATACCACATTGATATACTAGAGTATTGATATAAAGTATAATATGTACAGAGATACTACTGGATAGATACATGTGTGTATTAAGTGCCTTTCTAAATAATGATTAGCTCATAGAATTAATAATGGTTGGACAAGAAAGGTTTTCATACAGGTAAACACTGGGCGATCGCTTCCTCAACGTATGTACACACAAAATAGAGGCGCGACCGGCATAATAGACCATAGTCGATGGATGCATGTGTGATCATAGTGGGCGATGTGCTGTAAGAAAAGGGTAGCTACTCGCCAGGTAGGGTGACCCGGGGAAGAAACCCCTTCCACTAGTGTGCGGTATTGGTAATCGTGTAATCGTGCGAACTTCGATAGCGCGATGTAGTATGTCGATGTGTTTCCTTAATTCGCCACTACCGAGCTTCCAATGTAAATACATAAATGTCGCCACTTCTAACTAGTTCCGTATACATATTTAAGATCACTCAGAGAAGTGCGTCCCACTTATTAGAAGTAAAATAAAAAACTAACGAGCTTGGGTGGTGTAAACACCAATTTACAATATATCGCTAGCACATAGGTTTTAGGTTCCATACTCGGACGGGTCAATATAGAAAATCGTTCATTCTACATCTTCTCGGACCTCCATAACAAAAGTTCTTTAGTTATTTTAGGCTATGAGCAATCTCACAAAAAATTCTCCTTACCTTTGTTGTCCCATTTTTATTTATAAAAACATTTAAACTTATCACAATGATAAGCTATATGTAAATATCTGTAAATTTGCTTACATTAAACATGTTTCATATCGGGACTTACCTGGATGTGTAATAAATGGGCCACTACAAGTCACGTACATCGCAATAAATTGTGATTTCTCGTTCGATATGGACACATTTGTCGCACAAATGTTCCTTTATAACCAAACAGTTGTATGATAACGGTGGGCATTTGTTAATATTTACACAATATCGATAATTTTAAACTATTCATAACTTGACCAAGAAAAAATTAATTTATATACTTTGTTACAATTTTTTAACTGTGTTTTTGCTGTGTGGAAAAATTAATACACTATTCGAATCAAAAATAAAAAAGAAACTCCAGATACAAAATTAATATAAAATTATTAAATAAATATAAAATATCTTCGTTTAAAATATTTTATTGTTCAATGCGTTAAACCGCTGTTAACTGTTTATTTAAATTAAAAACTTGTCATTAAATAATATTATGCTCAAATAGTCATGCAAGGAAAATGAAATTTATAGTTTAAGTATAGAATAGTTTAAGTTGTAAGAAAATTTATAGCTCAAGTTGAAAAGCAACACATACAGACAGACATACACACATTGCAATTGACTTACATGCTTACACATGCTAGATACATAATAAATGAGTCATGTAAAACGATTCCTCCGAATAGCGTTATCTCATTCACCGCCCCTTTGCGAACTTCCTTGAAATTTTAGAACAAATCATTTCAAATCCCCACAAAGGCAGAAAATGCACATAAAGCGGTTTGGAGTTCGTTGGATGTAAGTTACAAAATGCTTTGAAGCCGTTTTGATCCCTATTTTACCTTCGGTCCGAATATGAAATGTTTTTTATGAACCGACCATATTTTAAATGTACCGTAGCAAATTACTTTCGAGCAAATTAAGTAAGCATTTCAAGTCATAATAGTCGCAATAAATTTATGGTTTACATTAATTGTTAATACTTTTTTTATGTGCTTTAGTAATAGTTTAACAATATTATGAAATGAATATTAGTATTGAAACATATATACATATGTACATTGCGGTTTAAATAATAAACACTATCTAAGTATGCCTTACATATTAAGAAGAATATAATATGTATATGTTAGCATAAAAATACCTTGCACGATTAATAGTGATGAATTTCCGCAAATAAAAAAAGTCACGATAGCCGAGTAATTGGGTGGTCGGAATTTCGAGTCGAGAAACCCGAGTTCGATCCCCAGGTGGCATGCTCGTGCCAATGGATTTTTCAAAAACTTATGTACGAATCATATCATTGGCTTGGAAATAAAGACGGCGATGGGCTCACCACCTGCCACGTAGTCCCGAAAATATCTTCGGTGGAAGGTGGGTCAAAGGGACTTAATTGTCTAGACTAGACCTCTGTCTATCCCTGTATTGGGAATTGCGTGAAGATATTTATTTTATTATTTAATTTCCACAAAGTAAAATTCCACTGCAGGAAATAGACCTCTCTCGTGCGAGTGGGTCTGCAATAGTTACCACACTAGACGCTCACGGTATCACGACACCAGAAGACATGGGAGATGTCCTAATGGTCTCCTAATCCCTTTTTTCCTAATGGTATCCTACGCGGCGACTAAGAGAATTAGGCCTTATGCAACACCGATAGATGGATGATACTGTAAGCTGTTAAAGCAGAGAAAGATAATAAAAAAATGGATAAAGTACTTATTATTTCTTTTTAATCTTGACTTTCTAACCCTCGAATTACATACATTAAATCTTGAGCTAACATTAGCTCCTTTAAGGTTTATACCAACATAAATAATTGATTGAAATGATGATTTCTTGTAGTTACGTGAATACTACAAGAATAATCTCATTACAAACATTTTAAATAAAACGATTTTCGGATTTTATCGCATTTTTAATTAGTTTTTACAAACTATTTTTATTTCCCGACGTTTCAGATGCTTTACAGCAGCCGTGGTCAGGGTGGGTCCCCCAGATAAAATCCGAAAATCGTTTTATTTCAAATGATTGTAATGAGATTATAAATAAATTTCCTTAAAAGTTTTTAGGAAAACTTACTAAAAATTACAAAAAGATATAACACCGCAAACATTTCAAAACTTAAACTTAAAATCGTACTTCTACAAATAATATAAACACATGAATATATTTTTCCAATGCGAGTATTGGAAATCACACCATCTTTGTTATTGCGGTATTTTGAAAATTGTATCTCGAGAGATACAATTTTCAAAATAACGCAGTAACAAACATGGTATTATCATAGGTGTGTATGTAAATACTGAATTAATTTCACTGGCAGAAATTTGACAGGAAACAGCATCAAAGCTGCGAGCTGGCTTGTATTGCGACCGAAAATACACTTGCCAGACGTGAGAATTATTGCTAATCAATTCGTTTGTGTCAAAATGCTACTGCTTCAAGCATTTCTCAATACAGGTGTACACAGAGGTACAGATATTGCATTTTCCCATCCACATTTCTTAAAATAATAAGTGTACGTCACTCTGATACCGATAAAATGGATGCCATTTTTGAAAAAGTGGAGCATGATCGGCATATCAGTAGTTACGAAGTAAATGAAGAACTGGGAATTGATCACAAAAGCTTTGGCGCATTTGAAAAAAAAACTGAAAGAACTCACGAGGTCACAACAAGAAACCTAATGAACCGTGTACTCCTTTGTGATTATTAATTACGAAGTAATGAAACCGAACCATTTTTGAAGAAGCTGATCTGACTGGTGATAAAAAGTGGATCACGTACAACAAGAACGTGCGAAAAGGTCGTGGTCAAAGGCCGGTCAGGCTTCACAGACTGTGGCGACACCCGGGTTAACTCGCAACAAGGTGATGCTGTGTGTAAGGTGGGATTGGAAGGGCATTATTCATTATGAGCTGTTACCACAAGGCAGGACAATCGATTCTGAACTCTACTGCGAACAACTGATGAGATTAAAGCAAGAAGTTGAGAAAAAGCGGCCTGAATTAATCAAGAGAAGGGTGTGGTTTTTCATCATAATAACGCGAGACCTCACACATCTTTAGCCACTCAGCAAAAATTAAGGAGCTTGGCTGGGAGGTGTAAATGCTTCCGCCGTATAGTCCTGACCTCCAGATTTCTACTTGTTTCGGTCTCTTCAGAATTCTTTAGACAGTGTCAGGTTAAAATCACGAGAGGACTACCAAAACCAATTGTTGCGGTATTTTGATCAGAAGCCCCAAAATTTCTATAGCAATGGGATCATGTCTCAAGATGGCAAAAATTATCGATCAAAATGATACCTTCATACTTTAGTAAAGTTGAAATAAACTGTGTTAAAAAATGTTGCGAATTTTCTTAAAAAAATGCGAAGAAACTTTTCCCCAACCTATTATATAAGCATAATAATATTTATAATCGTAGTCTATGTAACCATAATATATATTTCTTCTTTACAGCCTATTAAGAGTCCACTGAACGTAACCGTTTCTGACATCACTAGAGCTCATAACTGGCCATCTCGTTGTTAATCCTTGATTATGATTATGATTTATTTTAATAATTAAAGCAAATTCTAAACGAGAATTTACCACGAAAAAATTTTGTACTTTATCAGTTAAATGATTTTACGTGAAATATATTATACCGTTGACTTGGACATTAAGACGGCGATAGGCTTACTACCTGTCACGTTGACTAAGCTAACTTTAAATTAACATATTTATAATAAATAATTTCCGCAAAATAACCCCTGAGTCTATCAACGTCCTTAATGTCGAATAAAATGTGGATATCTTATGAATGCAGACATCTGGCGGAAAGCCCATATTTTGTAATAAGTAAAGTGAAGCCTGTAAATATCTCGTTGCTAAGCAAAAATTTCTTTTCTCATAGCACATTATTCTACTCCTTTGCTACTTAGCCTATGTACCGTGGGTTTATTATTATTCATATTGTGGAAATAACATTTAACACATTTGTATGTTAGAACTTTCTTGGCATTCAGGCTAACAAATAAGCTAAACTGAATCATAGAAAAAATATAGTTCTGTACCTACATCAGGTACAATCGGTACCAGGTGGTGGTAGATTAAAAAATGACTATCGATAAAAGAATGTACAGTCTTATGTCGGTAGATAAATGATTTGATTTGATTTGATTTGTATTCTCTTATCCGTGCAAGGCCATGGTCAGGTCGTATAGGCAGGTCACCATAAATATTCAGACTAAAAATATGCAGACCATGTTTGCCACTTTAATAAATTTTCCTTAGTAAATCTGCTTGAAATATATTTCAGTATACAGTTCATCGTGGTTCAATATATTAATGTTTAGTACTCTTGTACAAATTATTTGTATGTTTTGTCTGTGTGTATTTATATATAAACAAATAAATATTTCGTTTAAAACTTCCGCGCACAATAAATCAAAACACGTGACAGTGTGAAATATTTCAAACTTCAAACATAGTTTCATATGTTTTGTATGTTACGTGAAACTGATAGAGCGCAGCGCGAAAACATAATCCTCCTGGATGACAACAGGTGTCTTTGTCTCCTTGTAACATTGGAAATAACTTTTATGCTGATAAGCCTTGATTGCATAAAATACAGAACTAAGCAATGTTACTATTAAAGTTCTTGTTTTACACTTAAAAGTATTGCATGTTGTCTTTCTCCTGACTGACGACGTCACAAATTTCTATGTGGGCCCAAATTTCTATGTAAGTACGAGTATATTGTACCGTTGCTTGGACTGTCTGTCTGTCACATTGTTCCAAATAATTGTCTTCACCTGTATCTGCCACAGTATGTTGAATATATATTTATTTTAATATATTAAATGCATGATAAGTCACGATAGCCGAATGGTTGTGTGGTCGGAATTTCGAGTCAAGAGACCCGAGTTCGATCCTCAAGTGGCCGTACCAATGGGTATTTCTAAAAACCTATGTACAAATTATATCGTTGGCTTGGACATAAAAACGGCGACGGGCTCACCACCTGTCACGTTATCCCGAAAATATCGTGGATGGGTCGAAGGGACTTAAATGTCTAGACTAGACCTTTGTCTACCCCTGTATTGGGAATTGCGTGAAGAAATTATATTTTTATGATAAAGGTGGCAAAAGTACAAGTGACTTACTTGGTAGCTAACCTGGTAACTAGAAGCTACCAAGCTACCCGAGGTTCAGAGATGGGTGAGAAGCTAAGAAGTATTTGAGGAAGATACATAGCTAGGATTAATTTTCAGAAAATGTTGTATTATTCGAGTTTTCAATAAACAACTTTCCGCAATATAGTATGGAAAGAAGTATTAGATTAAGATCCGATTTCAAAATTAAAAATGTGATGACATAAATATGTATTACGTAATTGATTGCTAAACTGTAAAAAATTAAGTATTTGTTTCTAAAATAATATTAAACAAATTGCACTCATGATTTTTTCTTTAAATAACCAGTTCAAATTGTTTTATTATTCTTTGGCGAGGTCGATGAAGTCCGACTCTGTCGTATTTATGCCTCCTGGTCTGTCCCGACGGTTCTATAGCTTTTGACGATAGGGAAAAAGCCGAATGTTTAGCCGACAGCTTCGAAAGTCAGTGCTCTCCAAGCACGCAACCCACAGATCCCGTACACATTCAGAATGTGGACGACTTCGTATCGCGGAAAATGACGCAGCCACTAACGGGTGAACCTCTCCCGCCTACCTCACTCGAAGAGGTTAAGGGTATAATTAAAAACCTTAGGGTACGTAAGGCTCCAGGAGCCGACGGCATCTCAAATAGGTTAGTTAAAACTCTCCCAAATTCGTTGCTATTACTATTAGTAGCAATCTTCAATGCCCTTCTCACAAGTTGCACCTTTCCAGACTCCTGGAAAGAAGTCCACGTAATAGGGATCCATAAACCCGGGAAACCGAAAAAACAGGCCTCTAGCTATAGGCCTATTAGTCTCCTCAGCGCACTGGGGAAAATCTACGAGCGCATAATTCTGATCCGCCTCAAGGACAGCGCTCAGTCACTAAATGTCATTCCTGATGAGCAGTTTGGCTTTAGAGCTAAGCACTCATGTGTTCAGCAAGTGCACCGCCTCACGGAGCACATACTCGAGCGCCTAAATGATAACCCCAAATATAAGGTAGGAGCACTCTTCTTCGATGTCGCGAAAGCGTTCGACAAAGTCTGGCACAATGGCTTGATATACAAGCTATACAACTACGGCATGTCAGACAGGCTTGTGCACATCATACAAGCCTACTTGTCGAATCGCACCTTCCGCTACAAAGTCGAGGGCACTCTGTCCTCCAGCAGAGACTTAAAAGCCGGCGTTCCGCAAGGCTCGGTCCTCTCGCCCACACTATACACGCTTTATACGAGCGATATCCCAAAAGACCCAAATAAAAAGGTAGAATTGGCCTTATTCGCCGACGATACCACTCTATACTCTGCGGATCTTAACGCATCGTGAATCTACATTCGCCTCCAAGCCGCGGCCACCGCCTTAAGCGAGTGGTTTAGGAAATGGAGGATCGACATAAATCCTGAAAAGAGCAACGCGGTCTTGTTCAGCAGGAATCACAAAAACTCGAATCGCCCTAACAGATTCAGTAAAATAACCCTCTTCGACAAACCCATTCCCTGGGTGTCAGAAGTAAAATATCTTGGAGTCACCTTAGACCGTAGACGGAACTTCAAGAAACATATTAAAATTGTCAGGATAGAGCGGCCTTCATATCCGGCCGCCTCTTTAACTGCCACAAATAGCCGCAGCAAAATGCTGCTAAAACACAAAATACGCCTATATACAACTTGCGTACGACCCGTCATGTCATACGCCAGTATAGTATTCGCGCACGTCCCCAAAGTACGTTTGAACTCACTCCAAGTGATTCAAAACCGATTCATGCGCCGCGCAACCGGCGCTCCCGCATATATGCGGAATGTAGATCTGCATCGCGATCTCAAACTGCCTACAATGGCAGCGCTATTTAAAAAGTTCTCCATCGACTACTTCGATAGGACGAACTTACATACAAATCCGCTAGTGGCATCTTTAGGGAATTACACACCCGCGCGTGATACTCCACCTCAATTGAGGCGCCCGAAAGGCGTCATCATAGACGATGATGACGCAATCACCCGTGTCTACAATGCGTATGAGGCCCCGTCCCCTACGTACTTTCGCACACACACAGACACAAGCCGCGTTCTGCGGCTTACACAACCTTGCCATCGTCGTAATTTCACGAATAGCACGAGACTTTCTCGTGGTCGTAGTCGTCACTAAAAGGTTAACACAAGGCGATCCGAGAGGAGATTTTCCTCCAAACCAACTGGGGCCCTCGGATCGCATGGCCCCTCCCCCATGTCGGAAGTCATTTCTTTCGTTCTAGGGGACTACGTCCTCTTCGCTTCGCAGCAGCAGCCATTATTGTCTTCAACTCTAACTTGCGAGCCTCTCCTCGCAAGTCTCCTTAGACGAAGCTGTAAAGGCCTCCGGGCCAACAGCATCCCGTGGTTGGTTTTAGTCGGTATGCTTCTCCTTCTGAGATTCGAGCCCGACACTGTTCGTTTCGGTGGCCTCCCGGCCAAGGGACGTTCGTGCATAAAACATTTCCTCCATGATTATCAAAAAAAAAAAATTATTATTCTGTTGGTAAGATTGAAAATATTGTTCATATTTCATCATTTATCAGTATGTAATTTCTTTGTTTCGTCTTTCGTCATCGAAGGATACGCCGGATACATCCATTCCCATTGAATTCCGTAAACTTTTATGCATCTTCTACTGGAGGACCAAGTTTTCGCTGCAATATAACAAAGTGAGACCAGGACTGCGTTAAGTACCGCAAGGCGTGTAATTTCTACTACACCATGCCCTTTGACTAACGCAGACAAGACACCTTTAACTTTCTGCTACCTGACTCTCTTCTTTTCCCTGCAGCCACACGTCAGTCTACATCTAAACCAAATTTTCCGTCCCGGCTAAAATCGCTCCATAAGTATAAAAATTCATTTACAAAAATATTTCTAACTATAGTTCTTTTTTGTACTGTAACAGTAGTAATCACGCCTTGTTCATTTGGTTAGGATATTAAGTTTCAAAAAAAAAATTATCATTTGCATTTTAATATAAAAATATTTAACAATTATTTTATGGCTGGGATAAAACTTATAAAAGTTTAAAATACTACGCAATTCCCAATACTAGTCTAGATAATTATGTGCCTTTGACCCACCTTCCACCGAAGATATTTTCGGGACAATGTGACAGGTGGTGAGCCCGTTCCGTCTTTATGTCCAAGCCAACGATATAATTGATACATAAGTTTTTTAAGTTTGGTACGAGCCTGACACCTGGGGATCGGACTCGGGTCTCTTGACTCGAAATTCCGACCACCCAGCCACCGGGCTATCGTGACTTTTAAAAAAAAAACAATCTTCCTGAATGAAAATCGTTCACACACTACAGTACTTTAAATTTTTATAGATATAATTTAAATGTTGATAGCAAATCAACGTTTATCGTTATTTCTATCGCATACTAGACTGCACAAAATACCGATTGCATATTTTAACGTGCGGCCGAATGCAGCGCGGTGTGAAATTGAAATCCTTCTACGTTGCAATTCGCAGCTTTGTCGCGATTCCGTTTTGTGCCACTATGCATTATACAACAATAGGAATTGACCTACTTCTTTATTAATAATAATTGTTTAATGATTACCACATTCGAATGGTTCGTATTTAGTATAATATCTCATTTTTACATTTAGAACTATTAATTTCTTTAGCAAGCTGTGAGATATAAATGCATATGTGCATTCACAATACCATACAACTCGACACACCAAACGCTGGCTTAAATTATGTATCATATTTTTTTTATTTACTTCAAGAAATTTCACAGCACTTAGGTAGACAGGAGTCTACACAATGAAGTCCTTTCGACCCCTCTTACACCAATGCCTATTTGAAGATGTGACTGGTGGTGATCCGAGGTGAGTGGTTTGCCGTATTAGTATCCAAGTCAACGGTATATATATGTGTGAGTTATATATGTATTATACATATTATGTTATATTTATATATACATGTCATATATTTGTAATGCTCTGTCGCTGTTTGAATATAGAACATCACGCCTGATAATATTTTAGTTTTTATTGTTGTGTAACAACATTAAAACATCGCGCCGCACGCATCGTAATCACGCCGCAATCCGTATCCTCGTCAGTGACGCACTCCCTGCGTCACTGATGAGGATAGTGCGGAAGAGTAAAAACAGTATCCTGAAAAGAACAGAAGAAAGCAAATAGTACCTTGTCATCGTTTGCACGGGATGCCTGTCAGATAAATTATTTATTTAAAAAGATTTAAGTTTTTATAATATTATTTTATTATTATTGTATTATATATTTATTATTATTAAGATTGTATCTTAATATTAAGGATTGTATTACTATTTTACATTATATACTATATGGATCTCTGATTTCTGAAAAAACATATTTTGGTTTTTATTTACACTGCAGACCATGCTTTCAGTATTAAGCACTCTTTTTGTAATTTAAGTATTACTTTGTGTACAATTAATATATATACACACATACATACATACATACATACATAACGGCCTATTAAAGTGCACTGTAGGACGAAGGCCTCTCCCATAGAGAGGATTTTCCGTAATTTCCACGCATGGCTAGCAGATTGGCGATCGCAGTTTCAAACGCTGCGGGCCATCTTTGGGTTGACTGTTTTACATACATGTAATCACGCCTCTTTCCTGAAGGGGTAGGCAGAGACCACTTCTTTTCACTTGCTACGATCCTTACATACTTGTTTCGCCTCATCCCCTTTCATTATTCCCTTCATACATTCTCTTCGATTAAGGGTACTCTTGACCTGGCCTTTTTTCAGGTCTTCCCCTTCCTACACTTCCATTCACACTCGCCTTAAATGCTTTTTTCGTCAATCGTTCTTCATTCATTCTCTCGACATGGCCAAACCATCTCAGCATACATGATATTTTTAGAGATGGTTATCCTGCCATCTATTGGTTGCCATAACAATGTTCAAGGCTGTTTTCCTTATTCGCCTCTTACGACACCCACGGGAAGAAAGGAAGTGGCAATATTCTTACACCGTTACCACACGGCTAGCGTTACCACACGGCTATCGTTACCACACGGCTACCAATTAATATATAAGTTATAAATAATACAAAACAAAAAAATCAGCTGTATAAATGCCACAGGTTTAATATATGAGAAATTTAACCGGCGCGCATACATCATTAGATATGTTTAGAGTAACGCTTTGAAGTCCCCTTTTCCATTACTTTTCGAGCTGTGGAGAATGATACTGCTTATTAGGCTGGAATTGATTCAATCAAGAACAAATTTCTGCATGCTCATTATTTTAAGTAAATATATTTGTTATATTTAATCTAAAAATATGTAACATATAAGTTAGAAAAGGTCAATTGATGTACATTTTACAAGATCTCTTAATTATTAGTTGCATCGACTTTTATAGAGAGAGAGAGAGAGAGAGAGAGAGAAGACTTCATTCTCTTCCAAGGAGTCGTCTGGGTCAGTACAACACTCTATTTCTATCGCTGAATAGCAATAAAATGACCATAGTGTACCGGATTGAAATGTATAATATACTAGTGTCATTACGGGCTATGAGGCACTCCACCTTTGTCCTCGGAGTCCTTATTTTAAAATGGTTTTTAGGTGTACATAAGTGCTAGTTTTTTACTCTTATCCCATAAAAAACTACTATACTTTCTACAGAATAAACATGTGTTTGTAAGTTTCTGTCTATAAAACTAACAGGAATCAGAGTTGGAAGCTGCCATCGCTCAGTTGAAGCCACTATATGAACTGCTTTGTAGTTTGTGTAAGGTAACAGATAGTAAATACTATTGAGGTTAGAAATCAGAAGTTTACCCCCTGAATTATACCTTGGCATATTTTGATGAGACCTTAATCTATGGACATGCCAGTGTTCAAGCCGATTAAAATCATCCATTTTTATGTTGAGAAAAATTAATTGGTACGAAACTTTCACATGGAGACTAAACTTGACGATCCTCATTGAAATTTGTATCATATAACTACTAGATTATCGTGGCTGTTACCAGCATATTTTTTTTGTTTATATTAACAAATTGAAGTAGTTAACGTAGTCAGAGTCTGCACAGTATGGGTATAATGTTTTTTCAATATGCCCGGCTGTATGTAGTAGACAGAGATCTAGCCAGACAAATATGTTCTTTCGACCCATCTTTTACGGAAGACATTTATTGTGACAAAGTGGCTGGTGGTGAGCCTCTCGCCGTCTTTATCTCCAAGTCAAGGATATAATTCGTACATAAATTTTGAAAAAAAAAAAGCAATCGGTACGAGCCTACCACCTAAGGATCCAACTCGGGTCACTTGAGTCGAATTCTGATCACCTAATCACTCGGCTATCGTGACTTTTACGAATATCTTAGTAGTCTTTTTTTATCTGCACAAAATTGCAGGATGGCTACAGTTGGCTCGGGAGGGTACTTAGTGGAAATTTTTTGAGGAGACCTACGAGTATGTTCAACATATGAATTTTGATAGAATGTAAAGATGAAAAAGTCTCTTTTTTAAAGATATGATCATTTAGGCATGGTTAGGAAGGTCGAAGATTGATCAAGATTATCCAAATATTAAGACGTGCATGTTTAAAGAAAATTATGAATTTGTTAGAAGTAGAAGAGGTATATAGCTTTTATGGGGGAGTCTGTCAGGAATACTGCGTAGGTATATAAATAAAATAAATAATAAATATCTTCACGCAATTCCCAATACAGGGGTAGACAGAGGTCAAGTCTAGACAATTAAGTCCCTTTGACCCACCTTCCACCGAAGATATTTTCGGGACAACGTGACAGGTGGTGAGCCCGTCGCGTCTTTATGTCCAAGCCAACGATGAAATTCGTACATAAGTTTTTAAAAACTCATTGGTACTGCCACCTGGGGATCGAACTCGGGTCTCTCGACTCGTAATTCCGACCACCCAACAACTCGGCTATCGTGACTTTTTTAATAGGTAGGTATATAACATATAATAAAAATCGACAACCATTAATGAGTTGTACAATTAAGGCATTAATGAGAAATATTTTAATTTAACAAAATTTATTTTATAGCTAGCAGTAAATCTACTTCGACATAACATGAAAAGAAACATTGGTTAAGTTCAAAGTAAATAAAATTTAAAAAAGCAATATCATCGATGTCCATGAATTCAATACCATCTCATTAAATGTAAAGCAAATCTTAAAAGCAGAAACTGCATCAATTACGAATGGATACTTGGAATTCAGTTTTCAAAGAAGTTTTAGAACTAAAAAAACTGAATAGTATTTTATTTTTACGAAGCTTTCCATGGTGGATGCAATGCAAAATATACAAAATAGTTTTTTCGACGAAGTTCGAAGTTTTCATTGATGAATTGCTTGATTGTTTTACCGATGGAAATAAAATATAATAAATACATAAATAGATAAGGACAACATCACACACTTTGCTCTGATTACTTACTAGAAAATAGCTTAAGCATTTGTGTTATGGAATCAGAAACAAAGAAGGTACCAAAAACACCGAAACCCCAGGAAATGTAGAAAATTTGTTATCTACATTGACCCGATCGGGAATTGAACCTACGACCTAAGAGCTGACTACACCATGTCGAATACGGAGGTAATATATCGAGTAACGTCGGTACCAGTGTAAGACTACATATATAGCTGACCATTGTAAGACTAAATGAATGCGAAATTTTCAACATAAGAAATAAATGGTTATTATAGTTTTTGATTTATAGTATTTTAGTTAAGAGCCACGATAGAAAAGTGGTTGGTTGATCGGGATTCGGAGTCAAGTTCGATCTCCAGGTGGTAGGCTCGTACCAATGGTTTTTTTTTTCAAAAACTTATGTACGAATCATAGTGTTGGCTTGGACATAAAGACGGCCATGGGCTCACCATCTGTCACATCGTACCAAAAAATGTCTTCAGTGGAAGGTGGGTCGAAAAGACTTAATTGTCTAGACCTCTGTCTACCCCTATATTGGGTTATTATACTTGCTATTGCTTCAAAAACTTGAGCACGTAAAGCGAAAGAGTGTAGAGCGAATTGTGAAGAAAATATACAGCAAGAAAGTAAATATTACAAATATTGAGGTAGGCCGAGACTAACTTTCGAAGTCCATATGAGCAATTTGCTCATATGGTCAGAAATGAGCGTCAAGAGTATTCAGATACCTAGTCGTACGTGTATGATTAAAAAGATGAATTTGAAAGAAGCGAAAGAGGCATGCAAGAATTGTCACTCTTGGCAATCTGTTCGCTCTGGCTACCTCGTCAGGGACTATGGAAGAAAATTACATAATATTCTTAATAATTCATGATATTAATATTTCATGTATTTTTGTAAAATCTGTAAAAACACAAACTAATTAATTTAACTTTATATTGCTTTGCTACTGCGATACCGTAATTATTTAATTTAAAAAAGATCTCATTACAAATAAAATTTTAATGAATAATAGCCCTGATAGCCAAGTTGTTGAAAACTAATCAGGGCATCCAAGTTCGAATCCCAGGAGAAAGGCTCATTATAATATCTTTTTCCGAAATCAATGTGCGATATATCTTAATCTATGTTTATGCGGATGTAATGTCAAATAACGTATGTCTTGTCTCCTACTTCTATCCCTGACTATCACCGCATTGCGAATATCACCGTGTATAAGATCGCTGCCTACTCCAATATTGGAAATTGTGTAAAGAAAAAATATCTGTGAGTGTTATGTGTGGTTTTTTAGTTTTAAAGTCCGTCTTTGAGATTGCTTACATAAAACTGCATTATAGTTACGTGGCACTATAATACTTTGAAAACACACAACAAAAAACCAAAATGACAAGACTAAAAGCTAAAAATTCTAAAAAATAAGGCATCCTATCAAAAACAGGAGAAATATATGAGAATATTACAGATTGACCTAGCTTGTAGAATTTCCGTAATTTTATCTTAATCGGGATAGAAAAGATTAGAAAATAAATTAAAAAAAATTACACTTATTGTTAATAAAAAAGAGGAATCACATCAATAAAATTTATTGAACAAATATTTTTCCCTATTTGAAAACAAAGCAAAAATTTTCAACAAAATCTCGTTTTATTTCCGTTATTTTCATTTCAATTTTCCGAGTTTTTAATTTAAAGACAAGACTTTAAATACATTCCTTGATAACCTAGTTCAAGGAAACAGATGGTGTCTCCAAATTTCAATTACTTAAGGAAACGTTTTGCTGGTTATGTCTTGATGAATATGAAATAAGATTCTACGCAAGAAAGAGAAGCATCAAATTTTTAATTCATGCGTCGCGACGAACTTCGCTATTAAAAAAAATCGCTATTAAACTCCCGAAATAAAGAAAGAAAAATATGTTTATTGATACCAGTTATTTTTACGTCATTCGCAATACTGGGTAGACAGAGGTCTGGTAAGATTGGTTTGGAAGATTGGTTCTTAAAAATAAATACATACATACATACATACATACATACATACATACATACATAAAATTAAAATAAATAAATATCTTCACGCAATTTCCAATACAGGGACGGGCAGAGGTCTGGTCTAGATAATTTAGTCCCTTCGACCCACCTTCCACCGAAGATATTTCGGGACAACGTGACAGGTGGTGAGCCCGTCGCGGTCTTTATGTCCAAGCCAGCGAAACAATTCGTACATAAATTTTTGAATTTGTTTCTGGCTGATTGATCCATCTCGAAGAAACCCCTTATTCGATTCGAAAAAGATGCGATTGTGAAAATTGTGTAGACTAGATCACTGTCTACCCCTGTATTGGGAATGGCGTGAAGATATTTAATTTTTATTTATTTACTTCCGGAGACCCTTACAAAGTGGAAAACCTTTGTACTGCATTTTGCTTACAGAATCGGGCAAAATAACGTACCCGTTGCATATTTCAATATGCGACGGAATGTGGCGAGGCGCGAAATGGAAATCCTTCTGCGATGCAATATCAGAATGTTATACTTTTTTTGCCTTTACATTTTATCGGGTCACATTGCGTTTTTCAGATTGAAAAGTCGATTTTAATCAAGTAACAAACAAAACGAAACCGGCTTTTGTACTTGATTTTAAGATTAATGTCTGTTTATTAATCCTTACTATAAATAAAATAAAAATAAAACACTTTGAAGTGAAACTGCTTTGGGCGCACTGTGAGTAATATTTAACCATGATGACAAGGTCGTATTATAAGGCACGATTTGTGTAACTTGTTTGTTTTGATCAATAAAAATGTTTGCTGAAATGCATTTGTAACGTACACGGCTGATGGCGAAATTAACATTTCAAATTAAAAAAGAAAAAAAAAGTCTTGCAAAAAATAAAGTCTTACAGAAGCTCGTGATATCGAGATAGGTAACTTACACATACATATATTTATAAAAGAGAAAAATAAAATATCTTCACTATATATATATATATATATATATATATATATATATATATATATATATATATATATATATATATATATATATATATATATATATATATATATATATATATATATATATATATATATATATATATATATATATATATATATATATATATATATATATATATATCATACATTTTGCACGATGAAACATTTTTGACGAGCTTACTTGGTAGTGAGGGTCACTACTAACTCGGTCTTCGAAACTAAGGGTTTGAATCAATCCAAAGGTAAACGTTTGTGTGACAAATATGAATGTTGTGTACTTGAGTCATGGTTATTTATATTGTTATCTGTTGTTGTTGTGTTGTTATCTGTTATAAATCACAATAAAAAAAGTCACGATAGCTGAGTGGTTGGGTGGTCGGAATTTCATGTCAAGACACGAGTTCGATCCCCAGGTGGCAGGCTCGTCAGCTCGCGTTTTTCAAAAACTTATGTACGAATTATATTTTTATTATTAATCTAAATCATTTTTATATATCATTCATATATATAATAGTGATTTTTTCATTGTCTTTCTCTGAGAAGAAACAAGCGAATGAAGCTGTGTAAGTACCCTGTAAGTATCCTAACTCCTCTATAAAAGACTAAGATTAAATATTGAATATAAAGTTTTACGAAGCGACCTACGAACGAAAATACCTTCGTTTAAAGGTGGGTCAAAGGGACTTAATTGTCTAGACTAGACCTCTGTCTACGCCTGTATTGGGAATTGTCAGAAGATATTTATTTATTTAAGATTAAGGAATATTTTTAACCTCCTCAATATAAGTATGGTAAAGCTTCGCTATCAAGCTACGTACTACTTCAAGTGCTTAGAGATATGAAAGCTATCGCGAAATTATCTTTAGCTTCGTACTTTATTTATACGAGCTTTTGTATTAGTTTTAATAAAAACACTTTACGCGGGTGACTGATGCTTAGAGAGGATTTGATAAACATGTCATGATAAAAACATAACAACCAATAGCTTTATTAAAAAGTGAAGTCGAAGTAGTTATTTTAAAATGCTTAGATGTACACTTCAAATACAGAAGAGTAATTACTGTGTGACGTCAGCGTAATCTTACCACCCATTTCTTCTCGTGGATATAGAAGAGGCTATTACTGGAGAATCTTTGGAAATGGAAACGACGTAGTTACGATATGGTGATCTGATCCGATTGGTGATTTGAATTAGAGTCCAGAGACCCGAGGCACGTACCGATGAGTTTTTTTTTTTTTTTTTTCAAAAACTTATTCACAATTTATATCGATAGCTTATACATGAAGACAGCGACGGGCTCACCACCCCTCACACTGTCCTAAAAAATGTCTTCGGTGGAAGGTGGTCCAAAACGACATTTGTGACACCATGATACCATGTGACATCAGTGTAAAATTTACCATCCATTTCTTCTCGTGGATGTAGAAGAAACAATTACTGGAGAATCCTTGAAAATGGTAACGGCTACCGACAGATGCCGGGATAATTATCTTGGCTAGATTAGATTAGATTAGACCGGGTGATTTCCGCAACTCCATGTCCGAGCGCGTATTTTGCGTATGGACACTTTGGACACCTTGGACACGCCAGTAAAACGTGTGCCGCCTAGCAGCTGTGACCCTTTATCCACTGGAGGATTACTTTGTTGGATCTACATACCTCATTTAACCTGTGGTAGCATTTGTATATTAGCCCTGAGTTTATAACATTACTATTTAGGGCTTATTATCTTGGCTAATGTCAGATCGAAATTTAGCAGACCAGTGATGGACTTAACGTCTAAGGTGCAAGATGTCTAGTACTATAAGACCGTTTACGGAGCGTAGTAATTATAGGTACACTGAAGTGGAATAGATTTTTTCGTCAACCCTACATCTAACATTTTCCATCATTCGTTTTTTTTATATAAACATTCGTGTATATTTTTAATATGCATGTACAAATCTATCCGGTTAACTTATGTAAAATTTCCCCGTAAATCCATTTATTATTTGGACATTAAAGCAACTTGTATACCTATTCGGACCCCAATAATACAAATTAAAACCTATTATCAATATTATATATATATATATATATATATATATATATATATATATACATATATATATATATATATATATATATATATAATATATATTATATATATATATATAAATATATAAATATATATATATATATATATATATATATATATATATATATATATATATATATATATATATATATATATATATATATATATATATATATATATATATATATATATATATATATATATATATATATATATATATATATATATATATATATATATATATATATATATATATATATATATATATATATATATATATATATATATATATATATATATATATATATATATATATATATATATATATATATATATATATATATATATATATATATATATATATATATATATATATTTATATTTATTATATTTATTATATATTTATATTTATCTTCACGCACAATCCCTGACGGGGTAGCCAGAGAGAACAGATCGCCAAGTGTCACGATCCCTACATACTTCATTCGCTTCTTTCAGATTCATCATCTTCTTCATACATGCACGTCTAGGTATCCGAGTACTCTTGACCCTCCCCTCTTCGAGCAATTTGCTCACATGGTCTTCGAAAGTTAGTCTCGGTCTACCTCGACACCTTTTAATATTAACTTTCGCGCTATATATTTTCTTCACCATTCGGTCTTCACTCATTCGCTCAACGTGCCCAAACCATCGAAGCACGCCCTTATCCATTTTTGAGACAAGGTCATCTTTCAAACCTGCCATATTGCGAATCTCTTCGTTTCGCTTTCGGTCGGCCATGGTAAGGCCGCACATTTTACGAAGAGATCGCATCTCCACTGCATTCATCCTGCTTTTATGCTTCCTCTGGCATACCCAGGTTTCGCTGCCATGTAACAAAGTCGGTACCAACACTGCGTTATGTATTGCTAGGCGTGCACTTTTCACAACGCCTTGCCTTTTGATTAACGCAGTCAGGGCACCATTGACTTTGTTCCCGGCAGCGACACGCCTGTCCACATCTAAATCACATCTTCCATCCCGGCTAAACGCACTCCCCAAGTATACAATTTCATTCACCTGTTCTAGACATTCCTGATTTACCCAAATTTCGCACTTCGTTCTTTCTTCGTCCCTTTCAAATACCAGAACCTTAGTTTTATTAGCATTCAAACGGAGACCATTAATTTCACATTCTTCTTTCATACACGTGACTAATGCCTGCAGTTCCGCCTCTGATGGTGCAATAAGCACTGCATCATCAGCATATAGCAGACAATTTACTTTTATGTCACCCAATTTCACACCCAAACAGCTATCTTTCAGCTTCTGTAAACAGCTGTCGAGATACAGTATGAACAGCCAGGAAGACATGACACAACCCTGTTTTACGCCCGTTTGGATGCTAAACATGGGTGACAGGTCATGCCCTACCCGCACACAGGCTTTACAGTCACAGTAAAGTGACTGCACAGCCCTTAGCAATCGACCATCCACACCATACTCCGGCAACAGTTCCCACATTTTCTTCCTTACAACCTTATCAAATGCTTTCTCAAGATCCACAAAAGCACAGAAAAACTTCTGGTTAGCAGCCAGAAGCTTCTCCGTGATCATGCGGAGAGAAAACATTTGATCCGTGCATCCTCTTCCAGGTCTAAATCCGCATTGTGCCTCCCATAGAAATCTTTCCGATTTATCTTGCATCCTACGTGTCAAAACCTTCGAGTAAACTTTACTTGCTAAACTGGTCAAGCTGCTCGACCGATAGCACCCGCAGTCATAATGTGAACCTTTACCATTATATAAAGGCACAATGACCGCGGATCGCCAATCGTCCGGAACAGCCCCCGTTCGCCAGCACAAATTGCACAGCAGATGAAAGTTGTCCCAGACGCGTGGCCCACCATACTTGACCATTTCAGCAGTAACTCTGTCTAGTCCCGCAGCCTTACCACATTTCAAACTTCTAATCGCACATTCAATCTCTTTCATACTGATGACCTCAGTGTCATCGAGGTCCGAGTCTGGCGTACCAGTCACGGCGTCACCCCCGGATCCCTCACTAAGATCATCACACGCATACATCTCTCTATTAAATTCGCTCCATCGCTGCATGACGTCCGATTTTTCTGAGAGGACGTCATTGGTTCCCGAAAGCACTTTATTCATTCTTAAGGCTGTCGCACCACTCCGGGTCCTTCCAACCTCTTTCCAGAAGAGTTTGGAGTTCTCCTTGAAGTTGTGCGACAACCTTTCGTCCGCTTCCATTCTACTCCTTTCACGCACTTCCTCAATTAATGCTTTCGTGTGAACTTTCTGGAGCTTATATCTTTCTTTCCTCTTCTCTCTCATATTCTTATCATTACTAGAGGCCAAGTAGTCTAACCATGCTTTCTTCTTCTTATTTACTGCTTCTTTCACTTCGTCATTCCACCATGCATCACCTTTTTACTACTACCTCTTTTCACAGTTCCACACACGTCTTCCGCTGCACTAACCATTCCATCTCTAAGGCTCTGCCATATTTCTTCCACACATTCTTTCCTGACATCGATGCTGTCCAGCTTTTCGGCTACCCTTGCTTGATATTTATCCCTACTGTCCGCTTCCTGAAGCTTCCAGCTTCGGATGCTACCGACAGACTGTGGTTCTGGTATCGCCGTCCGGTGGCGCCAACCCGCGAACAGACCCCTAAATCTAGTAATCACTAGATAGTGATCCGTTCTCAGGTCAGCACCCCGGAACCCTCGCGTATCCATCACCTGTTTTCGCAGTCGGTCATCCACCAGGAATAAATCGATCATATTTCTCTCATTCTCTCTTGTTCTAGTATACATATGGATTTTCTTGTGACTAAACATAGTGTTTGTCACAAGAAGACCCTTTCCTTGCAAACAGCCAGTATAAGCTTGCCAGCATCGTTAACCCTTTTATCACCAAACATTCCAAGCACCGACTCGTACCCTGGCCGAGCGGAACCAACCCATCCATTCAAATCACCACATACAACAATTCTTTCGTTTCCTCTAACCAAGTCTAAAACTTCTCTTACATTCTCCCAAAACTCCTCCAGCTCAGCTCTGGACGACGAAGCTACCGGCGCATAAACAGCCAAAAGGAATAACTTCGTCAGTCCCAATTTAAAGCGAACCCAGAGAAGTCTCGAGTTCACAACCTTATATTCAGTCATAACATCGACCAACCGAGACGACAGCAGCACCCCCACTCCATGGCAGGCGCTCTCGCTCTCCGGGACTCCGGACCATAGAGCTTACGCCCCGCCAGGGAGCTCTTCTGTACCGCTGCCCTTCCGCTTGGTCTCTGACAAACACACGACATCTAATTCTCTTTCTTTCATTATTTCAATCAACTCATTTGTCTTATCTCTCATGCCTCCTCTAACATTCCACGTGCCAACTCTGCACTCCGTCCTCCACCTTCCGCCGTGTCGGGCTGTGCGTGACGGGTGGCGGTCCCCATCGCCGCTTTGCGCGCTGCATTCCACACCAACGGGGACGAACTGGTGTGCGTCGCCTTGGGGGGACACCCTAACCCTAGTTGGCATGGGTGTGCAGCTGTGTAGAATTGCAGCCCTGAAAAGGGCTGGCAGGGGTCGCGACGAGCACGTTTCTAAATATTATAATCCAGAAAACAACCTGTTCCACTGCAGAACATAGGTCTCTCCCATAGGGAGGATTTTCCATAATAGCCACGCATGGCAAGCGGATAGGCGATCGCAGTACCAGACCACTCGCACCTCAGTCGCTGGTGCCCATCTTCAGTGTGATTATTTTGATCTGATAATTTATAGATGGTTATCCCGCTATCTTTATGTTGCCATAACGATATTTATGGTCAATTCAACTAATTCCCATATTGCCACTCGCTTTCTTCAAAAGGAAGCGAGTTGCAACATTCTTACGCCGTTACAACACGGTATATGTTCCAAAATAATAAAATTATTCTTCATCAATCAGCACCCATATCGCCTTGACTTGAGCAAAGTTGCTAACTTTTATAGGCTTCCCACTTTACCATGGTCATTAACTTTGCTTACATTATATTGATAATTATAGTATAATCAAAATTTATAGGTATTTCCCATAAATATTGATTATACAATAATTGCCTGGCTTAACCAACCGATTGTTGATCGCAACACTAGACACCTCAGTACTTAAACACTTCTGCCCTGCCTGATGATATCTGTTTGGTTGAACTGGTTGAATGAAATCTAGTATCGAATTTGCTATCATTGCAATTTTTAAATTTTTCTTTAATTAACTATTACAACATCAAAAGGATGAATATAGGTACATTTTTACTCCGAAACCACACGTCTAATTACGCCTCTGAAAACAAATTACCTATAGCGGATGTGACATTTCCTTCATTGCCTTTAATACACCTGTAGCATGAAGCTGTGCCACTAACGTATGTTAAAAGACAAAGACATGAAGCTGTGCCACTAATGTATGTTAAAAGACAAAGGCTACACTAATGAATGGTTGGAACAGATCAAACTAGACCTAGACCACTGTTCTATTTATTTTTCTTTAGCACTAAGAAATTTAAATGTACAAAACTTTTTTGTGTCCAAATAATTTCGGAAGTTAGATATACTGCAAAAGCTATTGAGTAAATAAGTGATTTATAGTACTACAATGTACTGCAATGTATTTATACCATAATGTGCCTTATACCAGACCCGAATTTTGGTCAGAGATTATAAACAAATAACAACATGAAAACGAATAGAATTACCGACAACAAAACACTGATACTTAAATTACATTAAAGTAAGGCATAAACTTATTCGACGCATCCCTAAAAAAGTTCTCATTCCACCGAAATAAAGAAAGAAAGTAGCTAATGAGGAAGTACGTACTTAACATGCTGCCGAGGTACAAGAACATAAAAATGACTATCTTAAAAATAAAACAGGGTATTAAAAATAACTATTGGGCTGATAGCTGGTAGGGTTGTCTAGTTATCCTGAAATTGTTCAGGGCTTTCTCATGTTCCATTTACATTTAAAGAAGCTTCACTTCCCTTAATAGGTTCTTTTCGTTCGTGACTTTGTATGAGTGGAGAAATAACTAACGCATACCTGTTCTCAACAGAATAAGGATGGATAAGGTCGTGTTTGCACCAATTAAAAACCCTTGGTCTTGCGCTATTGCCGAAACAGTGTTCAATAGTGTTGCGCCAATGTTTATAATTACTAACTTTATTATATTAATAGTCACTATAACCTAGTGGCTGGGTGGTCGGGATTCCGAGTCAAGAGATCCAGGTTCGATCCCTTGGTGCAGGCTCGTAGCAATTGGTTGTTTTCAAAAACTTAAGTACGAATTAAGACGGCGACGGGCTCACCACCTATTACGTTGTCACAAAAAATGTCTTCGGTGGAAGGTGGGTCGAAGGTACTTAATTGTCTAGACCTCTGTCTACTCCTGTATTGGGAATAACGTGAAGATATTTATTTATTTAAATACTGGCAAGTTTATCTACGCTGTCAAATATCTACCAGGGCTAAAAACTCCTAAGTCCCTCCGGGAAGAAGCCCTGGTGACCTGTAACTCAAGTTTTCTGTACTTACATCAGGTATCAGAGTCTCACTAAGTAAGATTTTAGAACTTATATATCACTTACTAATTAATTAACAATTAAGAAAAAAACTAATTATAATATTTCTTCACACTTTTTCAGCTTTTAGATACGAAGATTTTAAACTCAAACAAATGGTTTGTTCGCTTCAATCTATCGTTAACTAAAGTAGATAGCTTAAGTATATTTTTGTTTCATTATTATTAAAATGAAGATACGTTGTTTATATGTTTGTCTTAACATCAGCATTAACAAGTATTCACTGTTAACGATGATGGGTATCATAATATAAAGTGCCTTTAAATATAGAGAAGCAGTCTGTGAGTGGTGTTTCGATCTATTAATATCTTCACACATTTAAGTATTGAATATTGTATAGGAATATAGAAGCAGTTGTAGCGTAGTGTATAGAGCGCATACTTAAAAATTTCGACGTATGCGAATCATGTTTGTCCTCCGGGATAGGTGAATATCAACAATTTTAAATACTGAATAGCGAAATCACGTGCTCTGGGATGAAAACTAATGTAATATTTTATTAAAGTAGCCGAGTGGTTCGATCAATTCGTCAAAAGATCCGAGGACGATTCCCAGGAGGAAGACTATATCGTTGGCTTCGACATACAGACGGCGACAGGCTAACTTTTTTCAAGTTGATCCCAAAATTAGCTTCGGTGAAAAATTATTTAGAAGAAATTATTTAGATATTTTATTTTATTTAGTGATTATTGTCTACCCCTGTATTTAGAAAATCGTGAAGATAAAAAAGCTATATTTTATTTTAAATATACTTACGGCGAATAATCATTTAAATATAAAATTGATATTATAACGTTGGTTACATTTTACTGCGCTTTTTCTGTTAGTTGAAGGCATCTGACAACCCCTAATAAAAATTATGTGTCCGTTTCAATAAAATGAACAAATATTATCTTGTCATTTTAGTGATTGTAGGGTATATAAATAAAAGTAACCGCGGCAAACAAAACGCTATGTCTAATCAGTGACAGTGACAAACATTTTTGTTAGTAAGGAAATTAGATAACAAAACGTTTTGTAACATTACTCTCTATTTTATTGAATCTCTGAGTAAAAGTTCAACATTTGGCCGAAGTTTTTGTATGTATGTGTTATTTTACAATGTTTGTCAATTGATAGTGATTTTCATAAATAACATAATATATGAGAAAAAAAACACTTAATGATATTTTAAACGCTAATGATTACAAGGAAAAAGGTGAGGACATGTTTTTTCAGTTTATTTTCTTAACAATACAGTTACAACATTCATGTTTATGGTATTAATAATAAGTCGTCTATATTATATTTTGTATTCCTTTATATGCACAGTTTTACGTTTTGTACGAGTATGCATCTAATTCAAAATTAAAAAGATATCTTCACGCAATTCCCAATACTGGGGTAGACAGAGGTCTAGTCTAGATAATTAAGTCTCTTTAACCCACCTTCCACTGAAGATATTTTCGTGACAACGTGACAGGTGGTGAGCCCGTCGCCGTCTTTATGTCCAAGCCAACCATATAATTCGTATATAAGTTTTTGAAAAACCATTGATACGAGCCTGCCACCTGGGGATCGAACTCCAGTCTCTTGACTCGAAATTCCGACCACCCGCTATCTATATATATTCCGACAACCACTCGGCTATCGTGCCTTTTTTTACAAATTCAAAATTGTAGCAAAATTATCAAAATGATATTATTTGTTGTCAGTAATTTAAATTGATTTTAAATAAGAATTTTGTACTTATATTTTTAATGTCTTCACGCTATTTTAAGTGCTGGGGTTGACAAAGGTCTAGACAATATAGTCCTTTCTTTTATAAGCTTCTTTGGCATATCGTGATAAGTGGAGACAACTTCGCCTTCTTTTGTTGAAGCGAATGGTACTACATATATATTTGCATATGTATTCTTTCATGTATGCATATAAATATTTATGACTCAAGTACACACATTCATATCTATCACACAAATATTTGAACCCGCAACTCTTAGCTTCTTACACCGTGTCACTACTAACTCGGCTATCGGGTTGTCAAGTGATTAATGAAAACAAACAAATGCATTTTTTATACCGTTACGTCTTCCAAAAAAAAAACAGGAAAAGATGTAGTACAACTAAATGTGCCTTAGTTACCAAGTCAATTATAAAAAAAAACGTGAATAATTTCGAAAAAACTAAGTGGTACACGCCTTCCTTCTGAGGATCAAACTCAGGTCGGATTCAGATTAGAATTATGATCTTCCAACATCACGGCCGCCAGAACGGATGTATCGGCAAAAGAATAATACAACCCTATATATTCCCATGGGGGTCGGCAGAGAAGCCTTAAAAGTCGCAATGGCAACCACCAGAGGGCGGTAGAATAGTCTTGAAAAGCACCAAAATTACCTAGACCAAAATTATAAAACTGGTTTAGGTAGCAGAGTAGTGGCTGGTACTGCAATCTTCTGCAATATTCAATTCGGTTGCAAAGCGTGGGGATTGGGCACATGCCTCGCAGTGTAAGTAAGTAAACTGAGACTACTTGGCACTTATAAATGCGCTCATTTTAAAAGCATCATTGTAACGCAAGTATAGCAATATACGTGTTCATTGTTTAAACCTAAACCAATCTACATGAAAATATTATAGTTGAGTGCCACAGATAATAAACAATTTTCTTTTTGGTCAGATAACAATCCGATTGGAGGGGGCGCTAAAAGCTACAAACTACAGTATTTAATAACTTCATTCTCCGAAAAATTATGTAGAATTACATAAACATATTTGTGATATGATTTACATTCCTATGTATGGACAAAAAGCTCTGAAAGCTCTTAATAACCTTAAAATGAAGTAATATAATTGTAGAAAATTTATATTTCATACACAAATCATTCCATACGTATAGTATTAAGGCTCGACAAAAATTGGTGTTATCATCAGAGTGTGCACTCGTGTACTAACAGTAGCAACTACATAAAACTCGACCTGTGCGACCCAGCTGAAACACAGCACATGCGCAAAGGGTAGTGGCCGCGATCCGTAAATTAAGACCTGACGTAGCATGAGTTCTCTGCGTTTTTATATTTACGGTAAATAAAATGTGAGGAAAAAAGAAAATCAACACAATTTAAACGAATTGTTTATGTCAAAACAGTTAAGGACTTAAATACGATATTACACGTGCATTAGCTCTCCCAAAACAAGGCTGCGCTTTTGCGATGTAAACATGAACGAACGGAAGATCTTATTTTTCATTCTGTCCGTAATATTTTACTGTATATACAGTGTGAACATGTGGTTTATGAGACACAACGAAAATGAGCCGACGAAAGAGAACAACGAGAAAACAATTAATTTTGAACCAAATCAAATAATTGTAAACAAAACCAAAGCCAACGAAATAAAAACGAAAAGGATTCCGTTGTATCTAAAGGACGCTTGTAGCGCTTTACAAGTATTTACAGAGAGGCCTTTAATAAAAAGAAAGGAGCATAAAGAAGAAAATATGGATTCAGAAAATAATACTATCACAGTGATAGGAATCACTACTTTCCTCATTATATTACTTTTGAATGCCGTACTGGATGTACTAAAAGTGAAAGAGGAAGAAAGAGCTAAGAGAAAACTCAATCCTGATGGAGGAAGACGACATTCCCTAGCAGAGTTTGCCAACAAAAAAATGTTACGGAGAGAATCAAGCAAATTTGGCCTCCAGCTGTTTCAGATATCAGAAACTGAAACTGGGGAGTGTAAGGAAGAAAAAAAGCCTCGACGCGAAAGTAGACCATATACAAGAGGTGAATCAGTTAACCTGTGTGATCAAGGGAATCAAAGAGAATGCTCAGTGCCAGCTTCCGTCAGTGATACGCCAACAGCTGAAGCTAAACTAGTCAAAAGACAATCAGCGACAAAACTTCTCGGTATGTAACTTAACATTACCCAATTTAATTTTTATTAATTATATGCAAACACCTTAAATGTTTCTTAATCCTTTTTGTATTGGTTAATTTAATCAAATATGTATGCATTTAAATTACAAATTAATGAATGTCAATGTCTGTGGACTTCGTCTGAATCTTTTCTATCATTGATTTAAATTTTCTGTTTCTTAATCAAGGCCTGTCTGACGATTGAAAAATACTGTCAGGTAATAATTTTGTGTACTCTTGTAGTTAATTGCTTACAGTGCATGAAGCTATCACACTAAGCTAGATGTTAAATCCTTAATTTGAATGTAAATCCAATATTTAAATTTTCCAATATTTAATTATTATTAAATAGCATTTTCAGCTTTATTTTCGCACATCGAGGTAACTTTTAGACACTGTCTGAAAAAAATTGTACACATTTCTTTCAAGGTTTGCTATAGATCATGCTGCAGAGATTTGCTATAGATCATATTACGAGTCAATATCTCATTGATGAAGCACCTCCCCAGTAATTATTTTAATAACTTTAGTGCAGTAGAATCAGCTTGATATTGAAACATCGTTTTCCTAACAGATCACGATGCACGTAACCTTAAACACGGGAGAATTTGACATTTCTTTTTCACACATATTGACTCAATTCTTTTTCACACATATTGATTCTTAACAAATTCACGAACAATTTTGTTTTAGATAATAATAAGCGATATTTTATAATATAACCGAACAAATTTAATATTTAGGCAGAGGAATCTAAAGTAGTTGCATGTTTTATCGTATAAGGTAAGTTTAATCCTCTATGTCTAAGTAATGTTATAAATGTGATAATATTCAGAAAAATTTCGTTTAATGCCTAATTTTTATTAATTCCTGTCATTAACGATCATTTGTAATTTGATATGTGTAATCAGAAGCAGAATGTAATAGTATTCAAAGCAATTTATATTTTTATCTGTAAAGAAATTCATTGGGTCTTAATTATTTTTTTGGCTTTTATTTGGCCCTTACCGTTATAAATTGCCTAAAAGTTGTTGAATACAAAAATGTAATGTATTACGTAATTACATACAAAACTACCTAGCCAAAGTACACAAACTGAAATTCATCAATTCTCAAACTATTTTTTCGAATACACTAAGATTAAATTTTATGCTATCGGTCGGAAATAACACTATTATAGCATTGTCAGTACGTTTACCGTTTAATTAATAATCAGCATGAAATCTCGAATGACTAATCACAGGGCACTAATAGCTCATTCCACTATTTACTCTGCATTTACTATTTTGGCTTAATTTAGATAGGCTATAGCTATAGACAAATATGTGTTAATGTAAATGGACTGTAATTATTTTTGGCTTTTATTTGGCCTTACCGTTATAAATTGCCTAAAAGTTGTTGAATACAAAAATGTAATGTATTACGTAATTACATACAAAACTACCTAGCCAAAGTACACAAACTGAAATTCATCAATTCTCAAACTATTTTTTCGAATACACTAAGATTAAATTTTATGCTATCGGTCGGAAATAACTCTATTATAGCATTGTCAGTACGTTTACCGTTTAATTAATAATCAGCATGAAATCTCGAATGACTAATCACAGGGCACTAATAGCTCATTCCACTATTTACTCTGCATTTACTATTTTGGCTTAATTTAGATAGGCTATAGCTATAGACAAATATGTGTTAATGTAAATGGACTGTAATTATTTTAATAACTTTAGTGCAGTAGAATCAGCTTGATATTGAAACATCGTTTTCCTAACAGATCACGATGCACGTAACCTTAAACACGGAGAATTTGACATTTCTTTTCACACATATTGACTC
>JAGSMR010000089.1:165000-377500 GCA_029286605.1 Sericinus montela | reverse complement strand
TTATTATTATTTATTTAATAAATAGTGTTCATAGAAACAAAATTAAACACATAACCAAAAATTACTAAGAATCATATATCAAAATCTGTAGAGACAGAAAATAATTTATTTATTATGAGAACAGTGCAGCCTTTAAAAATATTATACTTAGATTTAATTTATAATATTAGTGGGCCATATTTTGGTATCTATGTAATTAAATCTAAATAATTTATTTTAGTTTTAGTCTTGTGACATAAAATACCCAAAAGTTAAAAATAATTCAAAACAAGAATCATACAGATAATAGTTTCAAACTTACTCCGAAAAATATAAAAGTCATTACTTACACCCTACATATTATATTTGCACGTAAATTACGCGAAAGTTTCTTTGAGTAAGTATTACTTAACGGTTTGTAAAAGTTTACTGCTAATCATTAAGACTTTACATGTACTTTAAATCTTAGACGCTGTTTTTTTTTTTTAATAGAAAAGGCAGGCAAACGAGCAGGAGGCTCACGTGATGGTAAGTGATTACCGCCGCCCATGAGCACCCGCAATACCAGAGGCATAGCAGATGCGTTGCCCGCCTTAGAGTGCCCCCCCTCTCCCAGGATTGGGGGGGGGGGCTCCGGTTTCCTGCACTCACCAGAGGAAACGCAGAAGTTTGATAGACTTCTACTTCACGCCGGTATTCTGTGAGGTCGTGCTACTTCCCCGGTCGAGCCGGCCCATTCATGCAACAACAACACTGTGGATCATCATCGGTGTTCTTAGTTTTCCATTTTCTATTGCCATGTTCTAAGTTCTTTCTTTAGACTCCTAAAACGACAACACCACCGTACAACGATAAATTCTGACGCCGATAACACGTTGCACAAATATTATGACTACAAATAATGCCCGTTTTGTAGGCGAGAGGCGTGCTCTAGAGCATGGGGCTCTGCCGATAGTCAATTATTACAGACGCCATGAACGTCCTCAGTGTAGTTTTTACTTACTTACTAAACAAATTGTTAGAATACACTTCAAAACATAGTATCTCTCCAATAAGGAATATTTGCTATAATCGCTTAGTGGATAGACGATCTCAGTAAAATAGATGTCGTTGCCCGTAACCTGTATTTTGGTTTAGTATTTTTCAGGTCATTTGGCTAGAATACCCATTGCATTTTCAACGTTTTTTTTTTTTTCATATTCGCCTCTTATAGCACCCACTTGAAGAAATGGGGTAGTAAATTTTTAAGCATTTACTTATACATGTATAAAAGTTTAACGCACTCAATACGCGAAAAATTTTAAATAATGTACAGATTTATTCACTTCTATTATTGTACTATTTGTAATGTAACTGTTTGATGTAACGTACGTAACGAAATTAATATGTACTGATCAAAGAGTATATAATAACTTCGTTAGTACTTAGTACTCTATTCTATCTATTTCTTGTCATAATCGTAGATTTTATCAATATTTTTATTCGTCTTAAAGCATATTTCCCTAATGATAGGCAAAGAGAATGTTCAATATGCTCAGATTCTAAATCTTTGTACATTTGAATGTATTGTCGAAGAGGGTGAGTTTTATGCACATTTTTTTAATCCCTGACATAGTGTTAAGCCTCTTTCATAGTCTTCTACTACGACAATAGTGTTTATGTAAAAATTGTCGTTTAAAAAGTCAAAGAATCGGTACTTCAGTTAAGGTTGCGAAGATTTTTCCCTAATTAACCTTAATTTAGGTACGGCTTTAGACCTAACTATCTATAAACACATATTAACTGACGAGTTTATATATATAGACATGCTTGAAGTATTCACAAAATATACCTATGTAATTTATATTCTCCATTCTAAACCTTATTATATATATGTCCTCCTGATAATAACTTTCAAAGTCTGATTTAAACTTAGCTTGTGTGTAGTTGTATTAATGTACTTTGTAAATAACAAACTGTTTACTATCAAACATATCTTTTCAACTTTTTATGTGGTGACACAAGACGTTACAAGCTAATGTCTAATTACTTATTTACATGTAGTGTCTGTGCAAATAAACGATGTGTTTTAAATAAGATATTTTATTCAGTCACGATAGCCGAGTTGTTGGGTGGTCGGAATTTCGAGTCGAGATTCGAGTTCGATCCCCAGGTGGCAGTACCAATGAGTTTTTCAAAAACTTATGTACGAGTTTCATCGTTGGCTTGGACATAAAGGCGGCGACGGGCTCACCACCTGTCACGTTGTCCCGAAAATATCTTCGGTGGAAGGTGGGTCAAAGGGACTTAATTGTCTAGACTTGACCTCTGTCTACCCCTGTATTGGGAATTGCGTGAAGATATATTTTTTTATTTATTTTATTTATTTAACTGAAAGGTGCACCACATAATAAAGGATATTATAAAGTCCTTTCGTAAAATTTAAATAATTTTATATATATTGAATTTCAAAATCCATTGATAGTAATATTTTCAGATTCATACTCCATATCTATATAGATAGTAGAGTGTTATTAGATTATTAAATTATATTTCGTAAAATGCTTCAAATTCGCATGAATTTTGACGTTATTTATAAACACATAAATAGATACATACATAAATAGGGACAATATCAAATATAAACACGACGAAAACCAAGGCATGTGATTTTTAACCGAATTGAAAAAAAGAAGGTGGTTGTCAATTGGGTTGTATGTTCTTCTTTTAATGTTTGTTACCTCATAACTTCGTCACATTAAACCGATTTAGAAAATTCTTTTTTTATAGGTAATTTTTATAGGAACTTGGATTGCTTTGGGGTATATAGTGAGATTTTTACACTTTATTTATTGAATGTCGAAGTTGAAACATCAAACGGAACTTTCGGAATATAGGGTATAAAATTAATTGATATGTTTTCGATTTCGAAATATGTGAAAGTTCACTACAATTTGTTCATAGAGAGAAAATAATTACAAACACTACACTGTGTCACTGCGAAGCGTGGCCGGATTCGACTAAAATTGATAATTGAAAGTTAGAATTAAACGTCAGAAAAAGTCACGATGGCCGAGTGGCAGGGTGGCCGAAATTTCGAGTCGAGAGACCCGAGTTCAATCTCCAGGTGGTAGGCTCGTACCAATGGTACATATATACCAATTATATCGGTGGCTTGACATTGAGACGGCGACGAGCTCACTACCTGTCACCTTATCCCAAAAATATCTTCGGTGGAAGGTGGGTCAAAGGGACTTAATTGTCTAGACTTGACCTCTGTCTACCCCTGTATTGGGAATTGCGTGAAGATATATTTTTTTATTTATTTTATTTATTTAACTGAAAGGTGCACCACATAATAAAGGATATTATAAAGTCCTTTCGTAAAATTTAAATAATTTTATATATATTGAATTTCAAAATCCATTGATAGTAATATTTTCAGATTCATACTCCATATCTATATAGATAGTAGAGTGTTATTAGATTATTAAATTATATTTCGTAAAATGCTTCAAATTCGCATGAATTTTGACGTTATTTATAAACACATAAATAGATACATACATAAATAGGGACAATATCAAATATAAACACGACGAAAACCAAGGCATGTGATTTTTAACCGAATTGAAAAAAAGAAGGTGGTTGTCAATTGGGTTGTATGTTCTTCTTTTAATGTTTGTTACCTCATAACTTCGTCACATTAAACCGATTTAGAAAATTCTTTTTTTATAGGTAATTTTTATAGGAACTTGGATTGCTTTGGGGTATATAGTGAGATTTTTACACTTTATTTATTGAATGTCGAAGTTGAAACATCAAACGGAACTTTCGGAATATAGGGTATAAAATTAATTGATATGTTTTCGATTTCGAAATATGTGAAAGTTCACTACAATTTGTTCATAGAGAGAAAATAATTACAAACACTACACTGTGTCACTGCGAAGCGTGGCCGGATTCGACTAAAATTGATAATTGAAAGTTAGAATTAAACGTCAGAAAAAGTCACGATGGCCGAGTGGCAGGGTGGCCGAAATTTCGAGTCGAGAGACCCGAGTTCAATCTCCAGGTGGTAGGCTCGTACCAATGGTACATATATACCAATTATATCGGTGGCTTGGACATTGAGACGGCGACGAGCTCACTACCTGTCACCTTATCCCAAAAATATCTTCGGTGGAAGGTCGGTCGAAAGGACTTAATTGTCTAAAACTCTCTCTCCCCTGTAATGGGTATGGCGTGAAAGTTATTATTATAGAATTAAACGTTTAAAGCATCGCACACAGATATAAATCAACCAGGCGTCGTTTATTTTTCATCTCGTACAACAGGTGACGCGTATTTTCATTGTTTATAGCACCTCGTGAAATGCCCTCGACCCGACAATTCGCGTTTTTGGCGTTGGATTCCCGCCAACCACCGCCTCGGCGCCAAACGCATCGCTCTTTATATCGCTTCCAATATTTTCGTGTGAAAAATTTTCAACAAACAATAAACCGCTTCAATATGCGTTACATGAAATTGGTGATACTTCAAAAATATTTGTTGGAAAGTTTGCACAAAATATTATCTTATCTAGACATGTTATAGATGTGTAAAATTACTGTATAGCTGTAATAATTTTATACTAAAAGTACTGAATGAAATAAATAAATAAATATCTTCACACAATTCCCAATACAGGGGTAGACCGAGGTATTGTCTAGACAAAAAATCCCTTCGACCCATCTTCCACCGATGATATTTTCGGGAAAACGTTACATGTGATGAGCCTGTCATCGTCTTTATGTCCAAGCCAACGATATAATTCGTACAAAGGTATGGGTATTTCATGATTTCATTTGTCAACTGCTAAACAGAGGCCTTAGCACGGCTCTGAACCTCCAGCATTCATAGATTTATCGGAACATTATCACAGATCGACACTCCATGTCTCATAGGGTATATATTCATTAATAAAAATAATATACGTGTCACGACAGCCGAGTGGTTGCGTGATCGGAATGTCGAGAGTCCCGAGTTCGATCCCCAGGTGGCCGGCACGTACCAATGGGTTTTTTTCAAAACCTATGTACGATTCATATCGTTAGCTTGGACATAAAGACGGCGATGGGCTCACCACCTGTCCCGTTGTCCCAAAATATATTCGGTGGAAGGTGGATCGAAGGAACTTAATTGTCTAGACTAAACCTCTGTCTACCCCTATATTAGGAATGGCGTGAAGAAGAATTATTTTATTCTTAAAAATAATGTAACGGTTTTCTTCAAGGCTCTAATCTATGCGACCAATCCCACTCGATCTAATTATAAGTTTTAGACATATGAAAGACCTTGCTTGCTGCTATTTTAAAAATAATTCACGTTTCACTCGTACGTATTACATGGTGCAGTGTTCCTCTAACGGGATCGTAGAAAGCCCGTACTGAAAATTAATAGTTTTACAAATCAAGATTAAATATTATTATGAATTAAATAACTATTATTAAAGTTCACAAAGAATAAAATTTTTTAAGCTCTTCAAATCGCATGTTTTTATCTAAAATTTTTTAAACTGTGCAATATCAGTGTTTGGTACAGTGATTAATTGTGTTAAAGTAGCTATAGATTAAGGCTGTAATTCGACAGCCACATCAAATAACAATTCACGAAATATATAAACGCTTTCGTGTTCAAACGAAGTACTCGCTGAAATGAATTGCGAGAAATCGAGCATGGTCCTACATTGGAATTACAGGGGCTTCACAAAATTTCCAATCGACGATCTAAGGGGCGAAGAAGCCGAAGTAACTGATATATATTTAAAGGAGAATTTAATATCGCACGTACCGAATGGTATTGGTAAACTGCGAAACCTAGAAAGTTTGTATTTAAGTGGCAACGATATCACTGAGTTGCCTCGGGAGATATCGATGTTGCGATGTTTGAAGTGTTTGGATGTCAGCGGGAACCGTTTGCGGTGCCTTCCAGATGAGATCGGTGAAATGAGGGGATTGAAAATCTTGATATTAGACGAGAACGAACTACGAACATTGCCTTTGAGGATCGCCGAGTTGAGAGCGCTACGTTACCTATCGGTTTGTGGTAATCATTTACTGTTGATTATTATTACAAAAAAATGTGAAGAGTGATTTTTAAAGATAATTTTTACAAATATCGTATATTAATAAGATCAACAACGTAATTTACCATTTTCATGTAAATACCTGGATAACATATAGAAATAAATGAGAACTTCATTACGAAACTATGGTAGATTTAAAAAAGACAATCGATATGTAATCTATGTTACTTAGTTTGTGAATAGATGATAAAATCAAATATGTAATATTGATTTGATTTGAAATAATCACAAAAAAACTTTCCTAATATTTCTACCATTTCGTTAAACAATCAATAGAATAACAAAAGTTCTGTTTACATAAAACAAAATACTAGTACAGTTCCCATAAAATTAATAACAAAAAAAACGATAAACAAAGCTCATAATTCTGTTTCCACTAGCTGGTCTATTTCGTTCTATTTCATGTCGCCCGTAAAGTTAGGAAAGACAGAAGTTATTTTGGAACTTTCGTTAAACTAACAGAGTAATAAATCAAAGTCTTCGTGATTGACCTGTTCCAAATATCATATCGTATCAAATAAAATATTACCACAACGTTCTACTCCAGTAATGCATCTGATGCTTGTGCACGTTTCGAAACGCGATTTAAATAGAATTCGTAAAACATCATCGTTTAGAAGGAAATTTGCTTGGCCAGATCTTGACATATATACCATGTACCACGTACAGTAGCTCACATAAACTCATCATTGCCGAATGGTTCGAATTCGAATCATGACCCGAGTTCGATCTCCAGACAGTAGGCTGGTACCAATGGGATTTTTCAAAAATTGCCCGTCGCCGTCTTTATGACCAAGCCAACGATATAATTCGTACATAAATTATTGAAAAACTCAAAGAAAACCCATTGGTACAAACCTCCAAAATTCCATCGAGTGGTTGGGTGGTTGGAAATTCCAACCACCCAACCACTCGGTTATCGTGAATGTACTAATTTTGTAATAATATTTTTACATTTATATTTTGTTTTAGAAAGTTAGCTTAACTAAAAAAACCTAACAAAATTAGTACAGTCTCTTATAATGTAAAAACACACAATTTTACCATTTATGCACCATTTATTTTTAACATATATTTATATTCAAATTTTTATAGAATGTTGGTAGAATAAGACTGTTCTAGAAAACGACAATATCCGATAGCCGAAAGGTGTCATGATCTCGTGCCTTCTATATAAAATCCAATTATAAATAATTATCAATTCAATATGAAATAAAAATAAAGACTCAAAAGAATTTCCTAAATATTTCTTTCCATACAAGTACTCTTTTTATTTGCTTGATGTGAATTTAAATAAAATTTAAAAAATTCAGTAATAAGTTTAACCAACAGTTTAGTCTAAAAATATACACTATGTCTGGATACGAAATATTTGATGAAAGTTGCTTTTAAAGATGGAATTGAGGAGGAAAAACAAACTCCTTCTATAGGAGGCATGGAGGGAAGCGATTAAGGCAGTGCTGAAAATGTCGCTAATTTTCTTTCATTAATCTAAAACAGCAACACACGTAACCTAGTCCTTAATAATGATTTTCGGGTTCTTAGTCCCTAGACAGACATTTTAGATGACAGAAACATTTATATTAACCACAAAAAGTAAAGCTTGTTTTACGTTGTTGCATATTTAATAAATAATATTTCTTTTACAGAAAATAATACTTATAGATAGTATTGAAAATGTGATATTAAGTGCAGCGTTTTGCTCAAAATCATGCAGCGATTTTGGAAATCTGAAAAGCGTAATCTTCTCCCCTGGTCAATTATAAATAATATATTTAAGATAAACTTTATTAGTAACGATACTTTTGTGTTAAATTCTTTTATTATCCTTTGCCTTTTATATCATATAAACTGTTAAAATGTGACCGATTCAATTCTGTAGGTCTGTCTTTAAATCTATTTAAAAATATTCCCTTCTTGTAATTTAAACACTTTCACAGACTTGCCATATTTACCTCAAATTTAAATAGTTTTTTTACATACATTAATAACAATATATTCTTTAAAATTAAGTTACTATCTACCATTGCTCATGTATCGTATATCTTATACATGCTCGTCAAACTGGCCGCCAACAGAAGCCAATGGAAACATATGGTCCATAAGAGATAATGATTTCACCATGGCCCCGATCTTCAGTAATGAAGGAACGACTTCAGAGAGGAAAAGAGAGAGAGAGATTCTTTAAAATATCATCATAATTATCATAAATGCCTCTAAAAGTCCACAGCATGACATGGGCATCTTCAGTACAGGAAGATTAGCCGTAATCGCCACGCTTGGCAGGTGTATGTTGATGAGTACTAGACACCTTGCACCTCAGACGCTGCTGCCCATTATCGGTCTATTTGGTTGGTTCTTGTTTTTTTCGAGATGGTATTCCCGCATTCTGTTGGTAGCCAATAATATTTTAAATCTTTTCCCTCAGTCCCCTCTTACAAAATCCACGGGTAGAAAGGAGTTGGTATATGTTACGCCTTAACCGCACTATTATTATATATAAGTGGCTATTAAATATATAAATGGTTTAAAAAAAAGTAAAGCTTGTTTTACGTTGTTGCATATTTAATAAATAATATTTCTTTTACAGAAAAATAATACTTATAGATAGTATTGAAAATGTGATATTAAGTGCAGCGTTTTGCTCAAAATCATGCAGCGATTTTTGGAAATCTGAAAAGCGTAATCTTCTCCCCTGGTCAATTATAAAATAATATATTTAAGATAAACTTTATTAGTAACGATACTTTTTGTGTTAAATTCTTTTATTATCCTTTGCCTTTTATATCATATAAACTGTTAAAATGTGACCGATTCAATTCTGTAGGTCTGTCTTTAAATCTATTTAAAATATTTTTGGCGGATATTTACATAGACTTCCAAATTTTATTACATATCGAGACTTCTCACAAGGTTTTTAGTACATAATATAATAATCGTAGAATATATATGTTATGTATACAACCGTATAAAACCGTTTATATACATAACATATATAACGGCCTCTAAAAGTCCACAGCCTTGCAAAGGCCCTGCCGTAAGATTTGTCGTAATCGCCATGCTTGGAAAGCAAATCGTCCCAAAGAATTTTTCGAAATTCACATATGATTTTATAGTTAGCTTGGACGCTAAGCAAATTATAATATGAAATTAAATTAAAAAAAATTAAATTAAAGAAAAAAAAGTTAAAGTTTCAACTGACAGTAATAATAGATGGGATAATAGATGGTAGTTGAAATTTTCACTTTTTTCTCTATAATTTAATCAAATTATAATATATTTACATTACAGAGGGTCTTTGCATATATTAATAATACGTAGAATTGCTCACCCAGCTACAAATGCTCATCCCCCCCCCCATTCACCCCGCCTTTTTGTCTTAAATAAGCTGTAGTGTAATGTGGTTTGAAAAACTTCACTGACATCATCCTACGTAATACACAAGCTATCCTTATTCATTACATTCATTCATATTTGTCACATAATGTTCAATACTGTATGCTTCAAAGAATAATACTTATAGATAGTATTGAAAATGTGATATTAAGTGCAGCGTTTTGCTCAAAATCATGCAGCGATTTTTGGAAATCTGAAAAGCGTAATCTTCTCCCCTGGTCAATTATAAAATAATATATTTAAGATAAACTTTATTAGTAACGATACTTTTTGTGTTAAATTCTTTTATTATCCTTTGCCTTTTATATCATATAAACTGTTAAAATGTGACCGATTCAATTCTGTAGGTCTGTCTTTAAATCTATTTAAAATATTTTTGGCGGATATTTACATAGACTTCCAAATTTTATTACATATCGAGACTTCTCACAAGGTTTTTAGTACATAATATAATAATCGTAGAATATATATGTTATGTATACAACCGTATAAAACCGTTTATATACATAACATATATAACGGCCTCTAAAAGTCCACAGCCTTGCAAAGGCCCTGCCGTAAGATTTGTCGTAATCGCCATGCTTGAAAGCAAATCGTCCCAAAGAATTTTTCGAAATTCACATATGATTTTATAGTTAGCTTGGACGCTAAGCAAATTATAATATGAAATTAAATTAAAAAAAATTAAATTAAAGAAAAAAAAGTTAAAGTTTCAACTGACAGTAATAATAGATGGGATAATAGATGGTAGTTGAAATTTTCACTTTTTTCTCTATAATTTAATCAAATTATAATATATTTACATTACAGAGGGTCTTTGCATATATTAATAATACGTAGAATTGCTCACCCAGCTACAAATGCTCACCCCCATTCACCCCGCCTTTTGTCTTAAATAAGCTGTAGTGTAATGTGGTTTGAAAAACTTCACTGACATCATTCTACGTAATACACAAGCTATCCTTATTCATTACATTCATTCATATTTGTCACATAATGTTCAATACTGTATGCTTCAAAGAATAATACTCTATAAATCTGTGATTTACATATATATTACTCTATGAACAAAAAATACGACAAATATAGTATAAAAACACTAAAAAGAATATTCCACTACGTCATTAAAGTAGCAAAGATTATGCAACCACTACTAAAGACCATCTATTTCCTGACCGGGACGCCACCGAAACGAAAAATGTCGGACTCGGAGCTCTGGCGGAGAAACATACCGACTAAAATCCGTCCGCGGGATGATGTTGGCCCGGAGGCCTTTACAGCTTCATCTGTAAATAAAAACAATGTCGTGAAGCATTCGGCCCCTGTGAATGAAACCTCGACGAATTCGACTGAACTTGCCCTCCACCATACCAATTACAGAGTAGTGATTATTTACTCTTTGTAATCAATTCCTTCGTAGTGTATATCAAAGAGAATTATATTCTCTTTGATTAAACGTTTATTACGTAATTTTAGTACATGTAATAAAATTGTAATATTTAGGTGTTATATAAGGATAAAGGATAGTCACAGAAAAAATGTTCGCGTCGAGGTATTCTAAAATTTATGAATCAAATGATACAGAAGAAAAAGTTTCCCATGGTTACTTCGAAGGTCACAAATGCTATTTATCGGCTGACAAGATGTCTTGGAATGGAATAAAATGTTGCCGTATAAGGAAGTTTGTTCTTAATCTTATAACGGTGCATTTTGACGATGTTAGAGCTCGAAATATGTATAGGTTAGTTGATAATTTCAAACCACTTCTTTATTCGGTTCTATAAAAGGCCTTGCAAGGGGTTGGCAAAGAGGCCACAGGGTCAATAGATTGATAGATAATATCTATCAATCTATTGAAAAAAAATTACAAAGTTTAGCCGGAGCAAGAAGTGTAAAAGTGTTAAATGTGATACAGGGTTTGGTCCCGAATCATAACAATATCAGACGCATTAAAAATTAGTAAAAAAATAGTTCGTTCATAATAAAATTTCATTAAAACTTTAATGGGATTATTACGGGATTAACATAAAATATTATACTATTTAGAAAAAACTATTCCACGAAACTTAATCACATGAGCAAAGTTTCGAGCAGTATCGCGTTTTAAAAATTCTTTAAACGTCAATTTTGTACTTCAATTTGATATTTGGTATCGACCCACTATTTACCACCGTAACAAAGGTAAAGTACACCAACTAAGGACAGATGGTGGGACAACTATCTCCAAAAATACAATGAAAAAATTATTTATTTTTTATGAAAATTGTACAGTAGTAATCAAGAACATTTTTCTTAAAATTAGGTTTTCACTATAATCTTAAGTTCTCTACTTCCTAATAAAGAGAAATGCCCTGTACATTTAGTTAAGTAGATTGCTGATCCCAGTTAAACCATAATTACCATACCAAAAGTAAGCACTTCGGTGACGACCGGCAACATCAAACGTGTTGAATCCTCCTTACTAGAAAGGCCTATATCATGAAGTAAATTATTAAAGGCGCATGAAAGCATCAAAAACATTCCTATCCATTATTTCGTGAAACAAAAAAACATTTTTTTTAATTTTAGGTCTTACGCCGCTTTATGCGCGGAGAAACAAAGGCAGTACATGTACTACCCGTTCTCTATACATCCGTTCAGTAAACTCCGATTATGGTTGGAAGCTTTGTTTGTCACTGTCATGATATTAACCAACGTTAGCCTCGCATTTATTTTTAGTAGAGGCAACCCCGAAATACATGTACGTTTTTTAAACTCTTATATGACTATCAAAGTGTAACGCTATTCAATGTCTGTATAATTTTTGATTATATTATTAATTTATCAGAGCTAATCTTGTGTGGAAACATAACAATATTTAATTTACCATAACTAGTACATACGTAACGCAGTGCTGGTACCGACTTTGCTGTATGGCGGCGAAACCTGGGTATGCTAGAAGAAGCATAAAAGTAAGTTGAATGCTGTGGAGATGCGATCTCTTCGTAAAATGTGCGGCGTTTCCATGGCCGACCGAAAGCGAAACGAAGAGATTCGTAATATGGTAGGTTTGAAAGTTGACCTTATCACTAAAATTGATAAGGGCTTGCTTCGATGATTTGGGCTCGTTGAGCAGATGAGCGAAAGACCGAATGGTGAAGAAAATATATAGCGCGAAAGTAATATTAAAAGGTGTGGAGGTAGGCCGAGACTAACTTTCGAAGACATGCATGTATGAAGAAAATGATAAATCTGAATGAAGTGAAAAAGTATGTAAGGATCGTGACACTTGGCGATCTGTTCTCTCTGGCTACCACGTCGTGAACTGTGCGTCAAGATATTAACTACTGCTATTCTACTACTATGCAATAGTCCACTTATATCACTACGTACTTACATACACGTATAAACGTAACACTCGAAATAAGGTGACACATACCACAAATAAGAGAGAGTCAGCACTTGTGTGGAGGTACGGTAGCCAAGCGGTTGAGTTAGTTAGTTTCATGTCGAGAGACACCAGTTCGATCCCCAGGCTTGTACGAAAGATTATTTACAAAAACTTATGTACGATGAATTGGCTTGAACATAATAACAGCGACTGGCTCCATATCTCTCACGTTATCCCAAAATATTTCTTCGGTGAAAGTCGAAGGAGGAGACAGAGTCCCTGTCTATCCCAGTATTATAACGTGAAGATTTTTTTTCTGTTATTTTTCCATATAAGTTATCCCATCTATCGATGCCCGTTGCAAAACAAGCTTATTCCTCTTTGAGTCACGCAAAAAAAGATCGTCCTTTCTACCACCTAGTATCTTAGTACCACATCGTAATATATGCCGATACCTTATGAAAGTATATAAGTAGTAGTCTTAGAGACTCGTAGAACAATTATCACTAGTGGCTAAAGTAAATAGATGTATGCTTTATTTCAGGACAACGTCAGGATTGCAGCAATGTCTTTAGATTTTTTATACTTATTTAATATCTTTGTTAACTTCCACACCGGTTATATTGAGGGTTACACCTGTCGAAGAGTGGTGTTAAATCTGAAGAAGATTGCTTGGAAATATATTCGTACATGGTTTCTAATAGATCTGACGTCATCTATGTCTTACTTACCATTGTTTTTTGAATGTCCTAATCTCACTGTTCGCCTTTCACTGGAGTCGCTGAAACTGTTTAGAATGCCAGCTCTGTGTATTTATGTAAAGAATTTGTTGACAGTGTTCAAAATTGGAGTAAGTTATTTTCACTCTTTTAAATGAGACCGAAGTTATATTTTTAGAAAAAAGTTTTACACTAAAGTATCCTGCCAGCCATGAAAATGTTGTCAAGTTGTTGAAGAGAGCGAAAGGGGGATAGGATAAAATCACACTTCGATATCATTCGAGATAGTGGTTTAGCCCCGGTCGTTCCTTCACATTACCGGTATAAACTGCTGGGCTCATATATAAATTGGTGATATAGAAGGAGTGAAGGCGTTGGCTTCCAATCAACTATTTCACCGAATGGGGCCTCTACTTCACATTGCTATTGTTCTTAGAATTCCTACAGCAATATCGTTTTGCGTCTTCTTAAATTGTGGCACAAGCTAATGCCTGGATAAAATGAAATTACAAAGAAAATTATTTAAATTGGTCGAGAAAGTTTAACCTCCCTCTCACCCTGAAGTAAGTTTGAGTTTTCTTCTAGATCGTATCTAAAACAGTGATCGAATTAAGTCTATACGTATTCTCCTATTTGACATGGAACGTGTACTTTCAATACATTGTGGAATACATACAAGAGGGCACATTTACGCCTGTGCATCCAAGGAATTGCTCCTGGTTGACCATAGGAAACTTATGGAATGAAACCTCCACAACACGATTCATATATTCTTTTGACAGAGCTGGTAAGACGTACTAAAACATTGGACACGTTTCTAAGAATGCCTTAATTCATTTGCTCCACTGGTTAACTGCTCTTAAGCGAAATCGCCACTCAAATTCTAAATAGTGTAGTTATCAAATCCAGAAGTCTAAACTATGCGATTCTTCCCTCTTAAAAAATATCTTCTCCGTATTCCCAGTATTGGGGTAGACTGAGGTCCGGGCAATTAATTCCCTTCGGTCCACCTATCACCGAAAACATATTTTGGGACAAATTGACAGGTGGTGAGCCTGTCGCATCTAAATATGCAAGACAACACCATAAATCTTACATAAATCGTACAAAAAGTTTTTAAAAAAAGTCATTGGTACGAGCCTACCAGCTGATCGAACTCGGGTCTCTTAACTCGAATTCTGACCACCCAACTACTCAGCTGTCATGACTACTACTATAAACAGCATATTTACTTTCAAAGCTACTTATTTTTTAAAAAATCTTACTAAAAATATTATATCATTTTTTTCATTTTTATATTTCATAATTGCTTATATGATTATTTTTTACGAAACTTCACAGTGGGAATGCTAAGAGGTAACGCTAATTTGAATCTCATTAAAACGGAGGGATGCTTTGAAAATTTTTTTATCGTCTCCTGGGTAATTGCTAAGGTAATCCTTAAATCGTAAAACGTTAATCTCGGTAATCTTGACAGCTTATTAATAGACTATTTAAGTGAGTACAATAGTCGAACTTTACAGGCTGAATAAGTAACCTGAAAGTTGCTCAGCGAGCTATTTATCAGGGTATACTCGGCGTTTCTCTGCGTGATAGAATCAGCAATAAAGATATCCGTAGCAGAAAGTAAACGGTATATATATATATATATATATATATATATATATATATATATATATATATATATATATATATATATATATATATATATATATATATATATATATATACATATATATATATACAGCCTTAAGAATGAATAAAGTGCTTTCGCGGACCAATGACGTCCTACTTCGGACGTCATTCAAGGATGGAGTGAGTTTTATAGAGAAATGTATGCGTGCGGTAACCTTAGTGAAGTATCCGGGGGTGACGCCGTAATCGGTACACTAGACCCAGACTTCGATGACGCTGAGGTCATCAGTATGAAACAGATGTGCTATTCGAAGTTTGAAATGTGGTAAGGCTGCGGGACTAGATAGAGTTACTGCTGAAATGATCAAGAATGGTGGGCCTGCGGGTGGGCACACGGGGGATATCCCGGATGATTGGCGATCCGCAGTCATTGTACCTTTATATAAAGCTAAAGGTTCACAGGTTGATTGCGGGTGCTATCGGGCGATCAGCTTGACCAGTTTAGCAAGTAAACTTTACACGAAGGTTCTGACGCATAGGATGCGAGAGAAATCGGAAAGATTTTTATGGGAGATGCATGGATCAAGTGTTTTCTTTCCGCATCATCACGGAAAAGCTTCTGGCTGCTAACCAGAGGATTTTCTGTGCTTTTGTGGATCTTGAGAAGGCATTTGATAAGGTTGTAAGGAAGAACATGTGGGAACTGTTGCCGGGGTGTGGTGTGGATGGCCCACTGCTAAGGGCTGTGCATTCGCTCTATTGTGACTGCAAAGCCTGTGTGCGGGTAGGGCATGACCTTTCACCCATGTTTAACGTCCAAACGGGCGTAAAAGAGGGGTGTGTCATGTCCTCCTGGCTGTTCATATTGTATCTCGACAACTGTTTACAAAAGCTGAAAGATAGTTGTTTGGGTGTGAAATTGGGTGACCTAAAAGTAAATTGTCTGCTGTATGCCGAAGACGCAGTGCTTATTGCACCGTCAGAGGCAGAACTGCAGCCAATAGTCACGTGTCACAAGGAATGTGAAAATAAAGGTCTCCGTTTAAATGCTAATAAAAGTAAGGTTCTGGTATTTGAAAGGTCTACCCTTAGAAAGAACGAAGTGTGAAATATGGGTAAATAAGAAATGTCTAGAACAGGTCAATGAGATTGTGTACTTGGGCAGTGCTTTTAGCCGGCATGGAAGATGTGATATTGATGTGGACAGGCGTGTCGCTGCCGGAAACAAGGTACGACCTGTAGTTGCCTAGTGTGGGGACCACAGCAATGTGCCATTTCTGTTTACAGGCTGTTACAACTGCTCGATGTTTATTTTTTCTCATGCATAATAGTTGCAAATAAATCGTTTACATTTACATATTTAACAGATTATAGTTTTACACTGCGCATTCAAATATATTGTTGCAACGTTCGGCTCAGAATCGGCTCGCGCAAAATATTTCATGATGGCGCAGCAAGTAGAGACATTTATGAATCAGAGAAAATTTCCAACAAATATCAAAAAGAAGATACTCAAGTTCTATGCTCTACGGTTTCAGTCACACTTTTTTGTGGTTAGAAACTTGTTTTTATTTTCCGCCAACCGTACAAATGTATTCTGTCATTGTGGAGATTCTTAAATTATACATGGAAAAACCCAATTCGGGAAATAATTATATAAAAATGTCTTCACGTCGTTCCCAATACAGACAGATCTTGACAATTAAGTCGTTCCGACCCACCTTCCACCGAAGATATTTTTTGAGAACAACGTGAGAAGGTGGAGAGCCCGTCGCCATCTTTATGTCGAAGCCAACGATATAAATCGTACATAAGTATCGCCATCTGGGGAACGAACTCGGCTCTCTAAACTCGAATTCCGATCACCTAACCACTCGGTTATCGTGTCTTCAGATAATACAAAAGAAATCCGAGAAACCAAGTAGATGACCCCAGTAAAAAAAATTACTGACATAGGCAAACATGGGCTTTCGAGAGATTATGTTAAGAGTTCCACGTGATTCGGAGGGAATTTGACATAACTGAATTAATTACGTGGTTGTGGTGACAACGAACCATAACAAATTAAAGGATAAGATGTTTCTTATCCTTCAGGCTTTCGTCCACTAAATGATGGTCTTTACTCACCTTTCAACATATCCCCTGTCTTTTCCATACCCAGGCTTCCTTCAGTCAACAAGACGCCTACCAATTTTCTAGTGTCATGTATTACGGATGTTAATGAGCCTTTGGTAATGTTCCATCAGATGAGCAAGAAGCTCGTACATGTTTAAATACGTTATGTTCCTAAAAAATGCTGAATGTTTTTTAAAGGCACGATAGATTGGTTGGGTGATCGGAATTCGAGTCAAGAAACCTAAGTTTGATCCCCAGGTGTTAGACTCGTATCAATGTTTTCTTTTTTAAATAAATTATGTACTATTTTTACTGTTGGCTTAGACAATAAGACAGTGACAGGCTCACAACTGGTCACGTTGTCCAAAAAAATGTCTTCGGTGAAAGGTGGGTCAAAAGGAGATAATTGTCTAGATCTCTATCGACCCCAGTGTTGGGAATGATGTGAAGATACTTTTTTATTTGTCCTAATCAGTCCTTAATCAGTACAAATGATTGTTAGACCTACATCACAGTCGGGGTTGAAGAGTGGATCACCGGAAACTCAAAGGACTTCATGGTAGTGAACTCTATCTTCCCCAGTATTAGGAATGGCGTGAAGATATTTTTGTTTTTGATTTTATTTTATGTTTCATTTATTTACTGCTTACAGGAGTCACGCATGATGGCTTCAGTTTCCGGACAGTTACGAGAAGACATAATAATGTACAGCGGTCGCCAACTTGTACGAGACGTTGCCTTTTTGAAACAAATACCGCGTGCTTTGCTGTTCGAAGTTGGACTGAAGCTGCAAGTTGTCATATTCATTGCAGGCGACGTGATAATGAAGATTAATACGATTGGTAATTTAAATATTTACCAACTTGCCTTGTAGTCTACAAATAGTCTGAGTTCTATAACTGCCCTACAAAAGCGTAGCGAATATGCTATACCCGTAATCTCTTCTGATCCGAAGGTAGTAAACTCTGTCTCCTTCTCTGCCTAGAGTCGTCTGGTTTAGTACAGTCTTATCTATTTCTACCGCAAAGAGCTGTGTTCCGGTTTGAAGGTTATAAAGAGCCAGTGTACTGTCTGTTATGTGGTGTGATAACCACTTGCAATCACTTTACTGTCGGAATATCATTTACTCTGGATCTATGGCGGATTTATTCACGCTGGAGAAATTCACCGAGCATATCCCTTTCCATAGCACACTGGCCAACTTGAGCTTCCTCGTACGGCATGCAGTGAAGGACCACGTCTCAGATCATTGCAGATGTTATTATATTCATTATAACCACTATTATAACGGCCTGTTAAGTCCACTGCAGGAGATAGACCTCTCCCTTACCATAATCGTTACGCTTGACTAGCGGATTGGCGATCACAGTACCAGGCATCTTGCATCTGAGACGCTGCTATTGCCCGTCTTTGGTCTGCTGAATTTCGGTCTGGTATTTTTCGAGATGGATATCTCGCTACCTGTCGGTAGCGATTTGAATTTTCAAGGCTTTTACCTAAGTCCCTTCTTACGACACCCACGGGAAGAGAGGGGGTGGCATTATTCTTTCACCGATACCACATATATTTTTTATCTTTATATAATTTTTATCTTTGCTATATTGTATAGGGACTACAACTTCTAATTTTTCTGTGAGATTCGTAAAAACCGACCGAGGGAAATACTTTCAAATATATGTGGCATCCATACGGCAAAATAACCTATAATTATAGGCTAGGAAGATGTTCACATCACGTAAAGTTCACATCACGTAAACCTTTTTTCTTTTGTTCAATATAAATAACTATTTGAATTCGAATTCAGAATCGCAATATAATGAATGTAATATATAACTTTTATACCACTGTCGTAGGCGATTGCCTCTACTTCATCGATAAGGGGACCGTTGCAATTTATTCGGAGTCCGGCAAAGAGGTCTGTCATTTAGAAGATGGCGATTACTTTGGCGAAATAGCTCTGGTCATGAAACACAGACTTCGTACCGCCACAGCGGTGGCTGTATCCAACTGTGAGCTGTTCAGATTGGACCGAGACGACTTCGAAAGCTCTGTGGCGTGCTACCCAACAGTGTACGAGGATATAAAGAAAGTGGCGATGAGCAGATATGAGAGGACTTACGTCTTGGATGAACATTATAGAACTGAGAAAAAGTTGAATAATTAGGCATCTTCAAGTGATAATTGTTATAGTAATTTAAATTAAATTGTTAATTGCATGAATTTTATAATAGTTTTAAATAATCCTTTTCAAAGTCACGATAACCAAGAGGGCTTCAGGAGGTAGGCTCGCATCAATGAGATTTGTATCGTTGGCTTGGGCATAGACAGCGTCAGGCTCACCATCTGTTGTCCTACAATTAGCTCTGGTGAAATGTGGAGCGAAATGGCTAAATTGTCTGACCTCTGCCTACCACTGTAGTGACAAATGTGTGAAATTTAATAACAATACTATTAAAAACATATTTTGTAGTAGTATAATTAAATAAATGTTTTTGTGCCCTGAATGCCATACTATTGCATACATTTTCTTCAAAACTTTGGTGGAGCTTAATCGGGAAACTGCGTTAATTTTATGTTGATTCAAAACTTTTTGCATGGATTCAATCTTAATAACTTTTAGTAATAATAATATTTCAGTTATAATTGTATTAGTCTTTCCAGGGCATACTTCATGCAATAAAACACATTTGGTATATTTTATAATTTATTAAAATTACCAGTCACCCAAAAAGATTTACAAATTAAAAAAAATAGGAATAGGTAACAAAAAAAAAAGAGAATCAAAAATACTGATCGTGATAAAGATCATGTAAACAGTTCAGAAAGTTGGTACCTCAGTAAGATTTTAAAAAAAACAAAGTCTTTAATTTTATAAAATAACGCCATAATTTAAATAGGTATAAAAATTGAGATAATTATTTAATAATACTATAATTATCGTGCAGTGCACAGTTACGTCCAGAAAAAAAATTACTGGCAGATGTAATTTAAAAAGCCCTAATTGAAATAAATAGGACATATAAAATCACATAATCATTGCTTCATATCGATTTAATATTTTTTTTAATGAAGACTTAATGTATAGACAAATTAACGCCACCAAAAATATAGTTTTATTCGCAAAAATACAATCTTTCTTATATGTTTTGGCTTTGTCATAACATTTGTATAACCATCGAACGGCATTAAGATGTAACATTTTCCTGTTGCTTAGTAATATCATTATTATATATTGTTAGGAAAACTTTGTAAGGCGATGAAATGTATCGTTCACTTCTTACTAATTTTGTCAATATTTAATACTAAGCGAAATTTTATCTATATCTAAATTCTCTCTTATATTGCCAAGAAATATTCATCATACGTACTGTCGTTAAGTAGTTAAGTACCTATATTTTAAAATAGATTTTATTTTCAACTTCTTATAGCTAGTATTCAGACAATTCCTAATAAATCGAGTGCCGATTGTTTATAAATTACATTTAAAATTAGTTCGTATTTAAAGTAAACCTTAAAAATAGTGGAATTGTTTTTTTTTTAAACCCCGGTTGATATAGACTGAAACGGAACGGTTTACGGCGCTATTCTTTGACTGTTTTAAAAATAAGAGTCACGAATTACATCGTTGGCTTGGGCATAGACAGCGTCAGGCTCACCATCTGTCACGTTGTCCCGAAAATGTCTTCGGTGGAAGGTGGGTCGAAGGGACTTAATTGTCTAAGACTACACCTCTGTCTAACCTTGTATTGGGAATTGCGTGAAGATATTTACGCATGACGTGTAGATCTGAGACGTGATCCTTCACTGCGGGCCATATAAGGAGGCTCAAAGTTGCTCAGCGTGCTATGGAAAAAGCTATGCTCGGTGTATCTCTGCGTGATAGAATCCGCAGCAGAACTAAGGTAACTGACATTGGTACGAGCCTGCCACCTGGGGATCGAACTCGGGTCTCTTGACTCGAAATTTCGACCACCCAAACACTCGGCTATCGTGACTCTTATTATTATATATTTTATACCGAACATTAACCATATCCACTACCGTTTAAGTTATATATCAACCCAATCACAGTATTCGTTATACTTCGAAATGTCTCAGCGCAGATCTTATGTGAAAAGCGTTAGTAATTATCAAGACATGACCGGACTCATTCGACGTAACTGCAGTAACCCTCACCGGCGAGATGATAGTACACGTCGTGCGGATTGTATGGAGCCGTGGCTCTGCGGAACGAAATTATATAAATATAAATAATAAATAAATAAATATCTTCACGCAATTCCCAATACAGGGGTAGACAGAGGTCAAGTCTAGAAAATTAAGTCCCTTTGACCCACCTTCCACCGAAGATATTTTCGGGACAACGTGACAGGTGGTGAGCCCGTCGCCGCCTTTTATGTCCAAGCCAACGATGAAATTAGGACATATAAAATCACATAATCATTGCTTCATATCGATTTAATATTTTTTAATGAAGACTTAATGTATAGACAAATTAACGCCACCAAAAATATAGTTTTATTCGCAAAATACAATCTTTCTTATATGTTTTGGCTTTGTCATAACATTTGTATAACCATCGAACGGCATTAAGATGTAACATTTTCCTGTTGCTTAGTAATATCATTATTATATATTTTATAATTTATTAAAATTACCAGTCACCCAAAAAGATTTACAAATTAAAAAAATAGGAATAGGTAACAAAAAAAAAAGAGAATCAAAAATACTGATCGTGATAAAGATCATGTAAACAGTTCAGAAAGTTGGTACCTCAGTAAGATTTAAAAAAAAACAAAGTCTTTAATTTTATAAAATAACGCCATAATTTAAATAGGTATAAAAATTGAGATAATTATTTAATAATACTATAATTATCGTGCAGTGCACAGTTACGTCCAGAAAAAATTACTGGCAGATGTAATTTAAAAAAAAAAAAAAAAAAAAAAAAAAAAAAAAAAGAGAATCAAAAATACTGATCGTGATAAAGATCATGTAAACAGTTCAGAAAGTTGGTACCTCAGTAAGATTTAAAAAAACAAAGTCTTTAATTTTATAAAATAACGCCATAATTTAAATAGGTATAAAAATTGAGATAATTATTTAATAATACTATAATTATCGTGCAGTGCACAGTTACGTCCAGAAAAAAAATTACTGGCAGATGTAATTTAAAAAGCCCTAATTGAAATAAATAGGACATATAAAATCACATAATCATTGCTTCATATCGATTTAATATTTTTTTTAATGAAGACTTAATGTATAGACAAATTAACGCCACCAAAAATATAGTTTTATTCGCAAAAATACAATCTTTCTTATATGTTTTGGCTTTGTCATAACATTTGTATAACCATCGAACGGCATTAAGATGTAACATTTTCCTGTTGCTTAGTAATATCATTATTATATATTGTTAGGAAAACTTTGTAAGGCGATGAAATGTATCGTTCACTTCTTACTAATTTTGTCAATATTTAATACTAAGCGAAATTTTATCTATATCTAAATTCTCTCTTATATTGCCAAGTAATATTCATCATACGTACTGTCGTTAAGTAGTTAAGTACCTATATTTTAAAATAGATTTTATTTTCAACTTCTTATAGCTAGTATTCAGACAATTCCTAATAAATCGAGTGCCGATTGTTTATAAATTACATTTAAAATTAGTTCGTATTTAAAGTAAACCTTAAAAATAGTGGAATTGTTTTTTTTTTAAACCCCGGTTGATATAGACTGAAACGGAACGGTTTACGGCGCTATTCTTTGACTGTTTTAAAAATAAGAGTCACGAATTACATCGTTGGCTTGGATATAAAGACGGCGACGGGCTCACCATCTGTCACGTTGTCCCGAAAATGTCTTCGGTGGAAGGTGGGTCGAAGGGACTTAATTGTCTAGACTACACCTCTGTCTAACCTTGTATTGGGAATTGCGTGAAGATATTTACGCATGACGAGTAGATCTGAGACGTGATCCTTCACTGCGGGCCATATAAGGAGGCTCAAAGTTGCTCAGCGTGCTATGGAAAAAGCTATGCTCGGTGTATCTCTGCGTGATAGAATCCGCAGCAGAACTAAGGTAACTGACATTGGTACGAGCCTGCCACCTGGGGATCGAACTCGGGTCTCTTGACTCGAAATTTCGACCACCCAAACACTCGGCTATCGTGACTCTTATTATTATATATTTTATACCGAACATTAACCATATCCACTACCGTTTAAGTTATATATCAACCCAATCACAGTATTCGTTATACTTCGAAATGTCTCAGCGCAGATCTTATGTGAAAAGCGTTAGTAATTATCAAGACATGACCGGACTCATTCGACGTAACTGCAGTAACCCTCACCGGCGAGATGATAGTACACGTCGTGCGGATTGTATGGAGCCGTGGCTCTGCGGAACGAAATTATATAAATATAAATAATAAATAAATAAATATCTTCACGCAATTCCCAATACAGGGGTAGACAGAGGTCAAGTCTAGAAAATTAAGTCCCTTTGACCCACCTTCCACCGAAGATATTTTCGGGACAACGTGACAGGTGGTGAGCCCGTCGCCGCCTTTTATGTCCAAGCCAACGATGAAATTCGTACATAAGTTTTTGAAAAACTCATTGGTACTGCCACCTGGGGATCGAACTCGGGTCTCTCGACTCGAAATTCCGACCACCCAACAACTCGGCTATCGTGACTTTTACGAAATTATACTTAATAAATAATAATATATTAAAAAAACACACACACACACACTCGTAGATAGGAACAACATCACATACGTTGGTCTGATCCTGATGTACACTAGAAAAATTCACGATACCCGAGTGGTTGGGTGGTCGGAATTTCGAGTCCAGAGACCCGAGTTAATTCCCAATGGGTTATATCAAAAACTTACGTTTCACCACCTGTCACGTCGTCCCAAAAATGTCTTCGGTGCAAGATGGGTCGGAACGACTTACTTGTCTAGACCTGTCTACCCCTGTATCTAATAAAAGTATCGGACCAAAATAATCATACCGAAGATAGTTAATTGACTCAAGCGTTACTTTGCGGAAATTCATTGTAAAGTTGTTATTGAAAAAGTTACTCTGTAACATTCCGCATGCAAATATAAAAAGGCAGACAGAGAGGGATGGAGGGTGGTGCTCTTCCTCTCTTCGGACCAAGTAACATATACCTTTTTATATTTGCATGCGGAATGTTGCGAAGTAACTTTATCAATTACAATCATACCGAAGACGGGCAGCAACGTCTGAATTGCGACCGGTCTGATACTGCGATCACCAATCCGCTTGCCAATCGTGGCGATTATGGCAAACCCTCCCCACGGGAGAGGCCTACGTCCAGCAGTGGACTTTAACAGGCCGATATGTATGTCTGTATGTAATGTGTGTACAATATGAGACAGAAGCGATATGTTATACAGACAGACTGACTCACCCATCGCCACCAGGCCCATGCAGCGGCGGCTAGGAGCCGTGGGCGGGCTGCGAGCTGCAACTGCTGGCATTGCTGGACGTGTAGAACAAGACGCATGGAGATTTCCACCACGCGCTGAACTGCACCACTTCCTCTACGCTCACCGGCACGATGCTAAAAAAAATAACAAAAACAATATAAATATCTTCACGCAATTCCCAATACAGGGGTAGACAGAGGTCTAGTCTAGACAATTAAGTCCCTTCGACCGACACTCCACCGAATATGTTTTCGGGACAACGTGACAGGTGGTGAGCCCGTCGCCATCTTTACGTCCAAGTCAACTGTCCGAATTGTACATAGGTTTTGAAATAACCCATTGGTACGAGCCTGCCACCTGGGGACCGAACTCGGGTCTCGAAATCCCGACCACCCAAACGCTCGGCTATCGTGACACAATATAACCATAAGGCTTACAATATCCCATGGAAATCTGTAAACGTCTTCAAATCACTTTGGTCTCTTCGGTCGTTATATTTATATATCTTTGAGGCTGGCATGAAGATGTATACATATGTATATATACATCTTCAGGCCATTCCCAATACAAGGGTACAACCCACCTCCACCCATGGCCCCACCGACCGTTCGGTCATACGGGCCGAATCGCGGGAGAGGGCGCGCGGTAATACAAGGGTAGTCGGAGTTCTAGAAAATTTAATTCTGTCGACACACATTTCAGGGGAGCTTATTTTTGGACACCATGACAGGTGGTGAGCCCGTCGCCACATTTATGCCTATCTCCTGGGTAGTGAACTCGGGTCTCTCGACACGAATTCCGACCACCAAACCACTGGTCCATCGTGACTAATCACAGTAACGATCACCTTAAATCGTTGAAGAGATACCACCGCGGCTCGCCGTCGCTGGTGACCTGTATGTACGCGACCAAGTTCCTCGGGCTGTCCTCGACGCACACCACCGCAGCGGACAGACTGTACTCTTCTTCGCGCTGTATGCTCGCTTGCTTCTTCCTGTGTTTGTTTGCTTCTGGACGGCTGGGCTCCGTGCTTTGATCGCCCTTAAATAATTAAATAAATAAATAATAATAAAGTTTTACTAAAAATAATAATAAAGTTTTACAAAAAAATTTTACTAAATATTTTACTAAAATTTTACTAAATATCTTACAAATAAATGTCAATCCGTATCTCGTTTCGTAAGTTACCCTCAAAGGTTAGAACATTTTAAAATTTTAAAATGAAGTCCTTGGAACATCGTAGAACTACGGCAGACTTAATGCTTTTGCATAAAATTCTGAATGGAAATCTGTTAGTTTCTGAATTACTCAGTGAAGTAAATATTGCTGTTCCACGCAGGAGTAGCCTCAGGGCTGTTAGAACAAAAAGGGTGTTGAGACTTAATCACTATCGCACTAATGTAGGCAAGAACTCACTTCTTAACTGAATTTCTACAATATACAATAATATTGCATCGGTAAACCATAGCCTTGACATCTTCCACAACACCACCAAACAGTTTTGCAACTATATTAATTTCAATGATTACTAAAATAGAAAATAATAAGTGTATACATGTGTGTAAGTGTTTATGTTATTTATGATAATGTATATGTGTGTGAGTGCATGTATATATGTATGCATATATATGTCTCAAGAAATGTTTTCTAGCTATATCTTTTAAATATAATATAATATAATATAATAGCTTTAGTTTTTAAATTAGACTTGAAGTATTGTAACATTCTTTTTTTAAATTTCATTTTTGTTTATGTATTATTATTATTATTATTGTTATTATTTTAATATCAAGCAGACTTATAAAAATTATTTTTAATATTGCAGTTATTCATAAACCTTTTTACATTTACGAGGAAAGGAATTTATCACCTGGTGCAAATGTTGTGTAAGCGTGTTATTGATATGTTCATATGATCTTTTGAGTTGTCTATGTATTTTTAAGTGAAATGTTTTGTGAACATGTTTTTGGTGTAACATAAACAATAAACAATAAAATTAAAATAAAAATAATGTAAATATATATACATTTCTCTGATTCTCTAGACAACATTACATACATTTCACTGGTTCCAGAGTGTTTAGCTAAAGCTCTTGTATTATGGAATCGGAAACAACGAAGGTACCACAAACATAAATATATTTAATAATAAAAATAAATATCTTCACGCAATTCCCAATACAGGGGTAGACAGAGGTCTAGTCTAAACAATTAAGTCCCTTTGACCCACCTTCCATCGAATATATTTTCGGGACAACGTGAGAGATGTACATAAGTTTTCGAAAACCCCATTGGTACGAACCTGTCACCAGGGGATCGAACTCGGGTCTCTGGTCTCTTCCCAATACAGGGATAGACAGAGGTCTAGACAATTAAGTCTTTTCGACCCACCTTCAACCGAAAATATTTTTGAGACGACGTGACAGGTGGTGAGCACGTCACCGTCTTTATGTCCAAGCCATCGATAGAAATCTTACATAAGTTTTTGGAAAACCCACTGGTACGACCCATGGGGACCAAACTCGGGTCTGATGACTCGAATTCCGATCAACCAATATCTTAGCTATCGTGACGTGTAATCAAAATATAATTCAATAATATACAAAGATATAATTAAATAACATATTTTTAATACACACCTATCAATAATAATGTAAGCAAATTACCTTCTCATTGATAACAACATCTCCATCGGATTGCAGTCTTATCAGTAGCTGATGCGGCAGTACGCAGTTTGTTTCCCACGATCCACTCTTCAAGCCCGACTGTGAAGATGTTGGTCTGAAATTATTAATTAGGATAGATTAAAAATATTAATGAATTTAATCTCTTTAACACCATTGCAATTGAAGAGAGTGAAGCGAAAGAGTCACTAAAAAGAGACAAACACATACATCTATAAGAGAACATATAGATACATATATATAAGGTAGCCTGCGATAGAATGAGATAGAATACATGCAAGTCACTTTCATTAGGCTCGTTCTAATGGATTTTTCAAAACTTATGTACGATTATGTCGGTGGCTCAGACATAAAAGACGGCGACTGGCTCATCACGCGTCACATTGCCTCAGAGAAAGTCTTCAGTGAAAGGTGGGTTGAAAGGACTTAATTGTCTAGACCTCTGTTTACCCCTGGATTGGGATTGGCATGAAGATATTTTTGTTGCTATGTAAGGAACGCCAGCACCAAACATTTAAAAAAAAGACGTGGAAATTGGTTGGATAGTTTCGGAGTTCATCGTGAGCAAACAACGTGACACGTGAATAATATGAAATAGATATATTTTACTTAATTATTTATTTATTTATTAGGAAGCCAACATAATATTGTACATACTTTTTATATACATAGTGATTAAACTAAGAATTAGTACATATCATACTTAAAGGCTAACTCATCATGCTAAATAAAAAAAGCCCACAATAGGATTACAAAAAAAGAGCAATTGTAAGCAAAAACAAAGATAATAATACATTGAAAGATAATAAAAATAAAAGCAACTCATGAGGTACTCATAATATTCTTTTAAAAGTATTTCTGAATTTTGTTTTTAAAAACGGGAAAAGAGTCATTAAAATATCAAGATCTGTTGATTTTGATATTACATTATAAGCTTTCGTAATTCTGTTAACAGGAGCTGATAATCCAATATTCATTTTATAATTCCTGTTTTTTTTTATAGAAAAGGTAGGCAAACGAGCAGGTGGCTCACGTGATGGTAAGGGATTACCGCCGCCCATGAACACCCGCAATACTAGAGGCAAAGCAGATGCGTTGCCTCCCATAGAGTGCCCCCCTCCGAATTGGGGGGGTGGGTATTGAATAAGTTATAGTTTTTAATCCTGGAGCCGGGGTCTAGGACATATGATATGATACATATGATATGTGACTATATATAATAAGGTCCGTCTCACCTGTCCGGGTGTTTGAACCGGCAGCCAGGTCGGGCGCAGTGCAGTCCGTAGCGGCACGGCTTGCCGCTGCCGCCGCGCTTGCCCGCTTCCGGCTGGTGGGCGCAATTTCTACGTTAATTTCGGAAGATTTGACGGGAAATATTACTTAATATTGCAGCATATACAGTGGTAGAGCCGCGCATCAGCTTTCGTTGTTGCATGAATGGGCCGGCTCGACCGGGAAAGTACCACGACCTCACAGAATACCGGAGTGAAGAAGAAGTCTAACAAACTTCTGCTTTCTCGTCCCCCAATTCAGGGGGGGGGGGGGTACTCTAAGGGAGGCAACGCATCTGCTATTGTTACTGCGGGTGTTCATGGGCGGTGGTATTCACTTACCATTACGTGAGCCACCTGCTCGTTTGCCTACCTTTTCTATAAAAAAAGCATAAATACTATCCCGCTAGCATACCATAGTTTTATTTAATATTTAGAGGATTTGAATTGGTAAAATCCTGAGACCCCACAGAAAGGTTTATCCGACTCAAAAAATTGTATTCATAAAACCGTTCGATTTTTATTTCTATATTCTTGATTCCTAGTAAAATCCTCCTTCAACCCTAAGCACACGTTATTATATTAATAACATAAAAATGGCTTTAGCAACTGGAATCGAACCATATCAAGAAAATTAAAACCTAACGAATGTAAGCTTTAATAAACCGTTCCCTGAAGAGCATTAAACAGACATTTATTTGAAAATTAAATGACAATTTTTCTACGTCGTAAAGCACAAAAACAGCTTCTGTTGTATGAATGTACCTGGTAAAAGACAGGTTTAAGCTTCAGGGTTTCGACCAGCTGAAATGTTCTGTCGTTTAGCTCTGTTACGTCACATAGAAGTATACTCCGCTCGCATCGCCGCCCGGCGCAGCCTAGTATCGAGAGAACCATCGGCAACGTCGACCGTCGCGGACGCTCCTCTACCACCAACCACCCAATTACCACCACCAACAACACTCGCTCACTATTACCATCGCAGACGCATCTTCACCGGCCTCCTCTTAATCGTATCGAACTGACGACTAACAGTCTATATATAAATAGAAGATTTGTATTAAATCAAGTATTTATTCTCTTTTAAATTGGATATCCAAAAAGGTTCGTTCGTTTCGTTTAGTCTCATTCCACTATTATTTAAAATTTAAAAGTCACGTAAAGTCATACAAAATTTCGTACTACCACTTCTTTAGGTGTCCCTTTTGACCAGTAAGCTTTTTCATGCGCCGTTACGCCTCCACAATTGATTGCCAGAATCGGAGGTAATCTGAAACATATAGACATAACGGCATTATAGGTACGAAAACGATAAGCGCATATTATGATGGATGATTATATTCACAAGGTCTGCAATACGATTATGAATGATTCAGATTGGTCAGGCGTGTACACACACGGCGGACATGCTATAAATACGTAAGCACGCACACACACCAACAGACATAAGCCACTACGCGAATCGAAGTTGTGCAGTAGAAGTCGGTATATGACGCGCGGGCTATTCATGCAAATTTTTTTACAGCCAATCAATAGTCCGTTGCTAAACATAGGTCTTGTGCCACCTGACTCCATCGACTCCTTGCAATATAGCTCAGCGCGAGCAGGCGTCGCACCAGGCAGGGGTGCTGCGGCGCGCCGCCAGCGAGGTCCGCACGCGCTGCACGCACACCACTCCCCGCGCCAGCCGGCCGCGCTGCGCGGTGGGAGTGAAGCGCGAGCAGGCGTCGCACCAGGCAGGGGTGCTGCGGCGCGCCGCCAGCGAGGTCCGCACGCGCTGCACGCACACCACTCACCGCGCCAGCCGGCCGCGCTGCGCGGTGGGAGTGAAGCGCGAGCAGGCGTCGCACCAGGCAGGGGTGCTGCGGCGCGCCGCCAGCGAGGTCCGCACGAGCCGCACGCACACCACTCCCCGCGCCAGCCGGCCGCGCTGCGCGGTGGGAGTGAAGCGAGCAGGCGTCGCACCAGGCAGGGGTGCTGCGGCGCGCCGCCAGCGAGGTCCGCACGAGCCGCACGCACACCACTCACCGCGCCAGCCGGCCGCGCTGCGCGGTGGGAGTGAAGCGCGAGCAGGCGTCGCACCAGGCAGGGGTGCTGCGGCGCGCCGCCAGCGAGGCCCGCACGAGCTCCACGAAGCCGCCGCGCGCCTCGCCCGCCTCTCGCGCTCCGCCCGGGTACTGCAGCGCGCACGCTAGCACCACCGACTCGCGCTCCTCCTGAATAAATTGTGTAATTCGAATAAAGTGGTTGCGTTATAAACTTATTTATTTTTTTAATTATGTGAAGTAGGATAATAGGGAATTCTGATAAAAAAAAACTCGATTTCAACCCAGCAGGAAGACTCGTACAAACTAAAAATTTATGTCTTAAAAATTAAAACGAGCGTGTCGACGCCACAGTCGTTGATGCATGACGGAAGAGTGTGGAGTGGCTCACCCGCCGTCCGTTCTCACCACGCCGGCGCTCGCCGTCGCAGCGGACACTCGCGCAGGCGCCCTAAATGGCGTCACATTTTATTCGTTTTATTTTTTTTTGTAATATACTATTCCGAAAGTAGTGTGGTTTTATTACCCATTACCAAAATAAACCATGGCAAGCCTTCGACGAAAACAGCGACAGTTTCGCTAGCAGACACGTTATCTTAAATAGGATACGGTGAAATGTGAGTCGAAAGAACCAAACAGTGCAGATCTCTGACTATTTCCACCCAATATAGAAAGAATTAAGACAAAAAGTATATAAAAATTTCATAATTTACTTAATGTTATTTTAGGTAATAGAAATTAAGAAACTAATGATTAGTTTCCTTACAGTTTCTAAGAACCAAATTACTGCTTTTATTACAGTTAACGAAAAAAAAAATACTTATTAATAAAAAAACTGACCTCTTTATTGCACTTCAGGCACCGATTTAATTGATGCCGTCCGATTGCGAACAGCTGAGATATTTCCGACTCCTCCCGCTCAGTGTGCGTGCTGTTGGAAAGCTCCTGGTCACAGTTCTGAACATGTTCCAGTACATTGTTACCTGCAATGACAGAAGACACACGATATCAGAGTGGTTGAGTGATCGGAATTCAAAATAAGAGAGACTCGAATTCGATCCCCGGGATGAAGGATATTATATGAGGAACGATATCCGGTTGCCCACACACCCTCCCCTATTCTGGGCACTTAAGGGAGGCAACGCATCTGCTATGCCTCTGGTATGGCGGGTGTTCATGGGCGGCGGTAATCTGCTTTGCCTCCCTTGCCTCCAAAACCACCTCCTCCACTTTACCTCGTTTGCCTCCCTTTTCTATAAAAAAGAAGGATAGATTTTTATTATTGACTTTATTAGTATAAAATAAAGTCACGATCGCCGAGTGGTAGAGTGGTCGGAATTTCGGGTAGAGAGATCCGAGGTCGATCCACAGGTGGTAGGCTCGTAACAATGGGTCTATTAACAAAAAACTATGTACGAATTATATGTACCTGTCTGTTTGTAATGTTGAAATAACCGTTTTTTCCTACATGTATATTTTATTTTAGTCTGTCTGTCTGTTTGTTTGTTTGTTCCGGATAATATCCGAAACGACTGGACCGATTTTAACGGTACTTTCACTGACGGATAGCTAATGTCATAAGGAGTAACATAGGCTAATTTTACCCTAATTAGGGTTCCGCGTTAAGTTAAACTGCGGGCAAAGACGACGGGGGCAGCTAGTAATAAATATGAACAAACCTTCCTCAGTCATTTGTTTCCATGTCTCCTCCGCCTCGCGAAGGTCTTTATCGAAATCCGTCGAAGGTCCAAGAAACTCAAGCTCGGTGAATTGAAACTCTTCCCTGTATTGACCGTTCAGCACTCTGTTGACTTTGCTGGTGGTTACGCGTACCATCTTAGGCGGACTTGAGTTTTGCGCTATTATCGCTAACTCTTTTTCTTTTTTCCGCGTCTCCAGTATTTCATAGTGGATTTGGTGTAGAATGAAACGGTTCCAGCTCTAAAATTGATTTAAAAGAAAAACTATTTTAGATAGTTCAGTTTTAACTGTTTAAAAAACCGTTAGCCTTCGGTGTCAGCGTAACAATTGCTCACTCTCTTTTATAACTAAAGGGTAATGGAATAATGACTGCAAAATGGCGGAAACCACCTCGAAATAGAAGGTAATTAATCTAACCTATTTCTTATCTAATGGTGTAATCAGTAAAGCTTTTAATTTTGCTACTTTATATTAACCTTGAATCAATACAATAGTTCACATAAAAAGCCTGTGAGCTTCAGGATTGTACAAATTCCGTGGGATTCCGCAGCAAGATCCTTCTAGAAAATTCGAATCTAAGTTTATCGGCGGTAGTCTCCTGCCCAGTAAATGTGACTTTTGTTTTAAGATGATATTTTCGGGACAACGTGACAGGTGGTTAACCATGTAGCATGTAGCCGTCTTTATGTCCAAGCTAACGATATTCGTACATAAGTTTTTGAAAAACGCATTGGTACGGCCACTTGAGGATCGAACTCGGGGTCTCTCGACTCGAAATGCCGCCCAACCACTCGGCTATCGTGACTTATTACTAACCGAGCGTTATTTTTAATAATGGTATCGTTTAATACCGGCGATCGCTCCCAAGCTATTTCTAGAAAGTATCACATTATATTTGTATAATGCATTATATTGTTAAAAATATTGACCAAAAATGAGGACACCTGCGGAGTTTCTTTCGCCCGTTTCTTCTCCGTTAGAGGAACCTCATTACGAAACGGTGGTAGACTATCCATAAACGAATGTATGTTCTAATGTCGATGAATTAATGATTTGATTTGTATAGTTCAGCGCGGCTGAGAGTCGCGACGCGGCCACAACACCTGTATGAGCGCGAGCAGGTCCGGACGCGCGTCCGGCCGCTCGGGCAGCGTCAGCCCGAGCGCGGCCGCCTCCGGCACGGTCCGGAACGCGCGCAGGAAGTTGCCCGCCTGGCAGGCGGCGCCGCCGGACGTGTCCAGCGTCCGGAACAGGAAGCCTGCCGGGGTCGCCGCACCAGTGAGACGCGTACCGTACGGACTGACGTCACACGTACACGTATTCGTCGTCGCACGTACACGTATTCGTCGTCGCACGTACACGTATTCGTCGTCGCACGTACACGTATTCGTCGTCGCACGTACACGTATTCGTCGTCGCACGTACACGTATTCGTCGTCGCACGTACACGTATTCGTCGTCACACGTACACGTATTCACGGTGTCTCCGGCTCCGAGGTATCGGGTTCGATTCCCGGTCGAAACTTTTTTTTTCTTAATTTTCTCACGTCTGGGTATTTGTGGTAGCTTCGCTGTTTCCGATTCGATAGCACATGTGCTAAAGCTACTTACTTTGGGATGTGATGTGGTATCTATCTATGTACATTTATTTAATATTACATTAGGCTCCATAGGACACTAGATGAACAGATCTTTCTGCCTACCACATCAGCGATAACGCGTGATGATAAAATAATGATAATTTATACCCCATACACAAAAATGCCGCGTTTTATTAATTTATGATGAAAATGCTGTTACGAATATTTACACTTAAAAATGCGCATGTTCTAATTTTTAAGAGCGCCAAAATTTCCATAATTAATTGAAATATGATCGGCTTAACAAACTTTAAAATCACTTTCAAAACTGTTACGCCTGACTGTATTAGACACAAAGCACGTATATGCATTAACTAAAAACATGTACAAAAATATTTGATCAAACATTTGTCATTGGCTTACCTAGTTCACAACTGAGACAGAACTCCTTGGCGCATGTGTGTGCCAACAGCGTGGCTTTCAGAGGCGGTATATAATACAGCACCTATAATGAGAATATTAGAAATGTTTGTTTCATATCGTGATCAAGTCACGATAGCCGAGTGGTTGGGTGGTCGAGAGTTCGAGTCCTGAGACCCGAGTTCGATCCCTAGGTGGCAGGCATGTACTAATGGGTTTTTTAAAAACTTATGTACTAAATATATCGTTGGCTTAAGCATAAAGATGGCGACGGGCTCACAACCTGTCACGTTGTTCCGAAAATATCTTCGGTGGAAGGTAGGTCGAAGAGACTTAATTGTCTAGACTACACTTCTGTCTACCCCTGTATTGATAATTGCTTGCTATTTATATTTATTTAGTTTTTTTGATACTTATGAGTATAGTAAGAACCAAATTTGTTTTGATAACGGTAATCCTGAAAAAAAGCTATATTTTAATGAAAAAAAAAACAGCCGGATTCAATATTTTTATTTATTTATTTTATTTATTTAATCTTTATTGCGATTCCGTATAGGTCACAAAAGGCGGACTGAATGCCTATAGGCATTCTCTTCCAGTCAACCTAAGGTATGGTGAAATTTGTGGTAGGCGCAATAAAGTTATTTTTCTGTAGAGACAGGTTAAAAGGACATTTCAATACATTCGTTTAAGAATTTTTTAAATTAATTACATTTTCAGTTCTTATTTAAATATTACCTGAAGCATGGGATTGCAGTAGGAATTAGGCATCGTGGCTTCGAGCCCCGGTAGGTTGGTTTTGTTGCAATTCTCCAAATCCTCATTCGGCCCATGTTTATTGTAGCGCAGATCCATCTAATGCAGAACAAATGTTAGATACAGAATATCACTAGGCTACGTCCTTTTGTTTCGCCCGCGATTCAAAAAATATTCTTAAAAAAAGTGTCTATTTTAAATAAAACGATTTTCGAATTTTGTACCCACGGATGCTGTAAAGCATCCGAAACGTCGGGAAATAAAAATAGTTTGTAAAAACTAATTAAAAAACGCGATAAAATCCGAAAATCGCTTTATTTAAAATGTATAGTCTTCGCGTAAATACAAGAAATCAAAAGGTGTCTATATAAATACAGGGTAGCAGCTATCACAATATCAAATAGAGATTTTGATTGCATAAAATATTAAGATCAAGTGTGTGAATGGAGTATCAACAAGAAGGTTCCTAGATTTTTTCCTAACAGAACATTATTTTTAAAATGGTATGGTTTAATAAATATTGTTTTATCAATATTTATTAAACCATACCATTGATGGAGTCGAGAGATCGATTTTTTTTGGTATTACTAATATTTTCGTATTCTGTGTTATTTAAGTGTCACTTTAGACGCAGAATTACATGAATTCAATGTCACTTAAAAATTATTTTAATGCTATCAAGGGACCAAGAACTAGAAAACAAATTAAAATGAATCTAATTGAACTTAAGATTTAGTGTGCACCGCATAAAATCACTACCACCATTGTTATTGCTTAAAACGTGGTATAAATTACACATTTAACGATTTTCGAGAATATATATTCGAATAGACTGTTGCACCCACAGTGGTTGTATTTTACAATAAGGTTTTTATAAAATTTGTAAATCTGTCGTAAAATAAATCTAAAACTAATATTCTAATACACGTCGATAACATATAGTTAATTTTGTAACCTGACTCCATTGTTGTATCGTGACTAACATGAAGCTTGCAATATAATTTCTATTTAATAATATGATAAAAATATACAAACATAGTACACACAAATGCACGTGCAATCACACGCACGCTCACACGCGCACGCACACGTCAACGCACACAAATATGCTCACGCACACACACACTCACACGCTGACGCTCACGCACACAACACTCTCACACACATATACACGAACACGCACGCGCACGCTCTTTTGCACACACACAGAAGATGAACAATAATTTACCTTTTGATAATGTTTAGGAATAGGTTGAGTATTGAATTTTGCATCGTTTGTCTTTGCCGTGTTTAAATCTTCCAAGTTATCTGGTATGTAAGGCATCTGGAAATAAGTTGGAAGATAGAAAAGATAAGAAACAAATGACTGAACAGCTATCTCTTTTTTTTTTAACATCCCATCAGACCTGATTTCTTTTCGAACTCCTCGGATTTGGTGCGTAACCAATAGGTCCCTGCATTTTCATTGATTTAAGTACTTCCGGGTCAACCGGTTTAGGTTTCCTGAAAATATTTTCTCTTTCAAATTTACTTACTTCTGGATAACAAAAAATATGAATAAGCCTTAACTCTTACATAATAAAAAACAATACAACAATAGATTTTAAAAAAATATTTATTTAGACCTGTATATTTTTTTGAAGAACTCCTGTGGCAGTTCATTGAACCATTTGTTGCCTGACGTCAATGGTGGCAGTGGTACAGAGGCGAACTGGAATGTTGTATCGTTGAAACCTACATACGGCAAGCCCACCACTTGATCGGCGAACTCCGTCGCTCTGAAATACAACTATATGATCGATCCATATCTCCATACTAATATTATGAATAATAAATAAATACATACATTAGATAGGTAGATATAGCCGAGTGGTTGGGTGGTCGGAATTTCGAGTCGAGAGACCTGAGTTCGATCCCCAGGTGGCAGGCTCGTACCAATGGGTTTTTCAAAAACTTATGTACGAATTATATCGTTGGCATTGACATAAAGGTGGCGACGGGCTCACCACCTGTCACGTTGTCCCGAAAATATTTTCGTTGGAATGTGGGTCGAAGGGACTTAATTATCTAGACTAGACCTCTGTCTACCCCTGTATTGGGAATTGCGTGAACATATTTATTTATTTATTACATAGATAGGGATAATATCACATACATTGCTCTGATCCCAAACTAAGCATCTAAAGCACTTGTTATGGAAGCGGAATCATCGTAGGTACGACAAGCAGACAGACCCGTGAAAATCTCGAAAAAGTGGTTTTCTACATGGACCCGTTCGGGATTCGAACCCGGTACCTAAAAGATGGCAACACCTTGAAAACTGGTGTTTACATAACTTGTCTCCGAACGACGTCGTAAATAAACAATAAAAATGTGTGACCGTGGGTGTATAATAGGCGCATTAAGAATAAATACTCTAACGAATTGGCAAATATTTTGTATTTAGATTCTGATACACATTTATGTAGATAAGTGTAATCTCTGAGAATATTAATTTAAACAATAACAATTTATTAGAAATGTATTACAGCGCCATCTATTTCTCACCAAGCGAAGCTTAATCATCCAAACACCGTAACTATAAAATAAGCAAGCAAACAACTTGAAAATCACCTTGAGAAGTTATTGAACACGGGTTCATGGTTATGCTGTGGTGAAAACAAATGAAGGTGGCCCGCTTGGTCGCCAAAGACGAGCGCTTGGCTGGTTGCCGATACATCCATTACACTGCATAGAGAGCTTTGTGTGTCCACCTGTGATAAATTACCACTGATGTTATTAATAATAAAAATATTTCATACATTTTTTTTTACAGAGAAGGGAGGCAAACGAGCAGGTGGCTCACGTGATGGTAAGTGATTACGCCGCCCATGAACATCCGCAACACCAGTCCAGCCTTTGAGAAAGTTATAGGCTCTTTTCTTGAAGGTCCCTAAGTCGTATCGGTCTGGAAAAACCGCTGACCGCAGCACATTCCATAAAGTGCAAGTACATGGCAGAAAATTCCGCGAAAAACGCACTGTGGTGGAATGCCAAGCATCAAAATGGTGTTGATGGAATTTTTGACTGTGCCGTAAGGTACGATGGTGAAATTCAACGGTTAGGATTAATAAATTAGGTTAACGAACAGTTCCACGGAGCACTCCCCGTAGTAAATCTTGTAAAAATGCAAAGAGATGCAACGTCCCTTCGCAATACATAACATACATAAATAACGGGCTGTGAAAGACGACTGCAGGAAATAAGCCTCTCTCGTTTGTCGTAAACGCCACGCTAGGCAAAAGGCGTGAAGTCTCAGAGTCGCGTCTTACGACACCCACGGAAAGAAAGACAATGACAAAACCCCCGTGCAAGGTGGGTGGGAAATTTGTTTGTCAAGACCTCTTACTACCTCTGTATTTGGAATGCGTAAAGATATAACTGTATAAAGTAAAAATAAGTGGTCAATGATAAAAAAAAAAACTAACACATTACGTCTGGAAATGTTATTTGTCGACCTCCGTGGACGAGATATATACCGGCTTTCATGTTATCGTCATCTCTGATGTTTATGGTTTGATTTCCAGTCGGTCAATGTAGAAAACACTATTTCTACATTTACTCGGGTCTGGGTGTTTGTGGTACCCTGCATTGTATTGCAAGTACTAAAGCTGCTTACTTTGGGTTCAGAATAACGTATATTATGTTGTCCCTATCTATGTGTGTATTTATTATTATTACTATAAACAAATCCATGGCATTTCAGTTTCTAACATTCAAATACATTTGAGAGGTTTGACATTTACAACATAATTACACTTGTTATTGAAAAAATTATCACCAACAACCAGAAGACCTACCAGAAAAAATATTTAAAAGAGGCGAGACAGAGACGGTAGTTTGTTCATTCAGCAGTGCAAAACGTCCACCACAATTATTTTTTATTATCTCAAAGCTAGCACAGCAATTAACTATAATAACACTTCACTAACCTGAAACATCGACTGTTTGTCCGCGTCGTGAGGAGTGTTGACGTGCAACAGAGCGACGTGGCCGTCGCCCGACAGAGCGACCGCTCGGCCAGAGAACGCGGGCAGGAAGTGCAACAGGAGGGGAGGGGCGGCGGTCTGCAGGGACCAAGCCCCTTCCACATTGGAATTACCGCGGAGACAACGCACGTCCCACACTACTACGTAGGGCTCCGCCACTGCCACACCACCCACGCTGTAACATCACTACATCCATAAATGTTTGAAGATTACTCCATACTAAATTAGTAGAATTGTTGAGTGGATGACCTTGTACTATGTATCCGTCAACATAAATCAACAAATAACAATTATAGCCCAGATAGTCACTAAGACTTCGAAGCTAAAGGTTTCGGGTTTGAATCCAGCTAATATGAAATGCTTGTACTCAACTCATGGGATTTTAAATGTGGAATTGGACACTAAGACTCATCACATGACATTTTCTCCCAAACAACTAAAAAGTGTATAGTTCCAAAATGATAGTGACTCAGTACAATTAACAGTTGACATTTCAAGTATTTCACAAATGCACCTATTACAATCACAATAGCCGAGTGGTTAGGTGATAAAAATTTGAGTCAAGAGATCAGAGTTTGATCTCCAAGTGTTGGTTCCATCAATGAGTTTTTCCAAATTTATGTATGATTTATATCATTGCTTTTAACATAAAAACAGTGACAATCTCATGATCTGTCACATTGTCCCAAAAAATGTTTTCAGTGAATGGTGGGTCGAAAGTGCTTAATTGTCTAGACCTCTGTCTCTTCAACTTTGCGGAAATCCATAATTCTAGGGGAAAATTTATTCTACCAACCAAATTTCCCAAGACTGGGGTAGACAGAGTAATTTTAATTCACTTTTCACCGCAGTCTGGGACCATGTGACAGGTGGTGGGCCTATCATGTTACATTAACAATGTAAAAATTTACTCCCAACTTTTTATTCTAATTGATATTTATCCAAATCTCTAAGTAACTAATTACTTTTCGCATTTACTAGAGAAGATACAGAATTTTGCATTTACAAGAAATATACTCACGAATGTGTGAACCCGCATGTGATAAGCAAGTCCCCTTGCATGTCTAAATCGGACAGACATGCCGTATGCGCTCTGAATGTATGCTCCGCAACATTCGGTGTTCTGATGTCGCGAAGCGAAACTTTACCGTTAGCACTGCCGCAGGCCACTAAAGCACCTCCACCACTACGTAACACCACACAATCTTCTTTCAAAGGCTAAAACACATAGATGATTACATTCCTCTTATTCCAAATTGCCATCACTTTCTTCGAGAAGGAAGAAAAAGAATTTTAGAAGCAAATTAAGAAACACCTTACTGTTTCATTTCTAATTTCTTTGTGACAAGCTTCATCAACAATCTCATCATCTTCAACACATAAACTGCCGCGTTCTTATATGAAAACTTTTGATATGTTTAAGACTATCCTAGACAAAGCATAAATAAAATAATTATATTACAAGTAACAAATATCCACACAGATGGATACTTACTATTACAGTCTCTGACATTTTGTTTATATCCAACTCCAGTAACTTATTTTGATGACCTCCCATCATTAACTTGGTTTGACTCACTTGAAATAAACACTGCATGTCAGTCATATTTTGAGATCTGTAATTAAGAATGATTTATATTTTGAGTAGATCTTGATGCTGAGGCTGATTTTTACAATTAAATCAAAACACCAAATGTGTTTTAATAAGTAACATACAGCTTTCATTTTAAATAAATTTTGAATGTTTCAGTGATTTTGTAGTTTTATAAAATGTTATCCAATAAAGTATTTGGAAAGAAACTGCAATAATTGTACCACCCTATACCTTGTGGCATGGTATGAAGAATGATGGCTGCATTTCCACATAGAATGGTTAGAGTTAACCATTGTGAGAGACAAGAATGAGCCCCAAATTTAGCCTATAAAGTATTTGTGAATATACCTGTAAGTGTGCTTAGGAATGCCTCTGCGAATTTGATGACGTAAAGTTGTTTTTGTCAGTGCATATATGCCCTGTTCAATGGTTAAAATATCTCTGACTTCTTCGGATTCATGAATTTGGAATGAAGTATACTTCTGCATTCCTGGACCATAATAAGATGTAACATGGCCCTAAAAATAAAAAATAAATTATTATTTATAATTTTTCATAAGTAAACTAGAAACAAAACAAAGTGGAAGAAGCATTCTAGGAAAGACCTATTAGACAAAATAAGAACTGCAACTATAAAAAAAGATGTTTCAGTAACAACAACAAAACTCAAGTGGATATGGCTATTTTTTTTAGTCCCTTAGTGTATCTTATAGTGTATAGTGTAGTGGTATCCACAAAAAGGAAAAACAAAGACCATTTAAGGTATCTGTAGATAAGAAAAAAGGATAGCAGGATGTATTTTGACTAGACCACAGGCAGATAAGAGAATTATGGAGATAGTTGAAGGAGGCTTTTGCCCTAAATGTCATGTAGCTAAGAGTCAAAGAGTCATAATAAAACCTTAGAAATAACTACAAAGTCACTTATTTTAACTTAATTTTTAACTTACAGAAATATTTGTAAATAAATATCTTCACGCAATTCCCAATACAGGGGTAGACAGAGATCTAGTCTAGAAAATTAAGTCCCTTTGATCCACCTTCCACAGAAGATAGTTTCGGGACAATGTGACAGGTGGTGAGCCCGTCGCTGTCTATATGTCCAAGCCAACAATGTAATTCAATCATAAGTTTTTGAAAAACTCATTGGTACTGCCACCTGGGGATCAAACTCGGGTCTCTTGACTCGAAATTCAAACCACCCAACCACTCGGCTATCATGACTTAAAAAATTTAAAAATTTTGTAAAGTACAGATATATTCACTTTTACTTACACCTTGATTTCCCATCCATATCAACTCCTCATATTTGTCAAAGACAACAGCTGAGACACCATACCTTTCACCGCCATCTACAAGCACGCTACTTCTTACTTCATACTCTGCCTCTTGGGTGGGAATTAAATATTGCTGTGTATACTCTGTTCCATAATGATCTAGAAAAATATGCAGAAATAACTTAGTCCTTTGGTTGTTGGAACTTAAAATAAATGGGCTGACTTTTCTAGAGTTGAACCATGGCATTAAAAATTAATGGATGTGAAGTATCATGAACCTCAGCATTGTCAGTGAATGAGGCAATTCAAGGTGTACTTCCCTTAACTCCACTTTTCCCAATTTTTCTCCTAAAGGTATAACAGTGGGTGTGAACCAACTGCTTGTATATTAAATAAAGAAGGGAACTAATGAACAAAACATACATTAATTTAAGAGACTGCAGTTGCCAACACACTCATCAGTTTTATTTATTTATTTAAACTTCATTTTATCACTTCAAAATAAGGATAACAAAGAGTGAACTAAATGCCTTATAGACATTCTCTCACAGTCAACCAGAGGCATTGGAAAAAATTTTGTAGGTGATACTAAAATAAAAATAATAGAGAATGGCTGTTCATAATGAAGATGCTTGTCCTGAGTAACATCCATCCACAACTAGAAAACAGAGCAACAATTCTTGTGGCAATCTTTGATCTTTGTGCCAATCTTTGGGGTAGACCTAACATTCAGCAGTGGACTATTGGTAGACTAAAAAGGAAAAGTTAGTTATTGGTTAAGAAAAATTATGAACTGACAATTTTTGTCCAAGAATATTAATATATAACAAGTTAGTTCCTCCAGGGAATCTTCTAATTCGAATTCCCGTCACCCACAGTCTGTGGCTATGGTAACTTGTCTTATGTAGCGTTTGTTGTACTATAGCTTGTAATATGTGCCTACGTCATTATTTATATGAAGTCGAATCAAATACAATATTAAAACTATAAATAATTAATAAAAAACGCTAGGTTTATTGATGCAAATGCGTCATGTTTTCCAGACTCGATTAAAATGCTACTAACCAGCTATAAGATGATCAGTGGGTATACAAAGATCCGAATAATGATATTCCATATCTCTTAATTCAATACAGTTCCTTTCTCTATAAAAGGTTTCTAAGTAATTATTATGCTAGCGAACTATTATTTCATTTTGCTATATAAACAACAATACATAAACTTTCGTATTTTTTGTGTAAAGGAAAAACAATTTGACTTTAGCAATTTGGCATTTTCCTAAAGTTCGTTGTTGTCGTTCTCAGTCTGACAATGTCATAACTAGGGAAATACGTATTAATGTGACCAGTTTTCAATAACTGATATTCGCATACAAGTACACCGACCAGTATTTACGTAGGTACTATTTTTTTCATTGAAAAGTACATAAACTTTGCGAGGAATTTTTTTTTATTTTAATTTCTAGGTGTAATTTTAATAAAATATAAGTATTTAAAGTCAGTACCACTCACACAACATGAAAATTGCAAGAGTGATGACACCTGTAATAAATTAGAAACAAGTGTTTTCATACATGCTTTCACTCTTTTTCATAGATGCAATCTGTTTGGTAGCGTAGATAGATTTTAGTAGATAGAATTTGCAAGTACTACTCTCAAACATAACATAGTAAAGTTCCATTGCAATGCATCGGCTGTAAGAGACAGTTTTTCACAATCACCATGTTTGTCAAATGGATTAGAGATCGTTATACCAGATCTTGCTCCTTAGGTACTGCCCGGACTGACTACTGGAATGGTCTAGTATTTGTCGACGGCTACCCGTCATCGGTCGGCCAATTATTTTAAAATCCTTTTTCCTCTCCTTTAGTCACCTTTTATTACAACGATTTAATGGGAAGAAAGAGTAACGCCGTAATAACACGAAAGTAGCAACAAGTAGCAGTATAAGGTTAAGACACTGCACATTGATTTTTAAAATTATTATTACATCATTACAAGAGTAATGGTAGCAAAGAGATTCGAGTTCGATCCCCAGGTGACAGTCTCGTAATGTTTTTTTAAATTTACGTACGATTTTTATTCTTAGACAAAGATGGGAACGGACTCACCACCTGACACGTTGTTTCTAATAATGTAGGTCGGTCGGAAAGGATTTATTTGTCTAGACATCTGTCTAAAGCAAAGGCCTTGCAAAGGTTAGCCATGCAGGTTCTTATTGATACACCGTAGGTGAGTAGAATAGTTATCCTTCTACCCTATAACTCGTTCGAAGGGAAAGGTTTTATGGCACGTACCTGAGGAGAGTGCTCATTGTTCATCAAGTCACGATAGCCAAGTGGTTGGGTGGTTGGAATTTCGAGTCCAGAGACCCGAGTTCAATCCCAAGGTGGCAGGCTCGTACTATTTTTAAAAACTTATGTACGAATTATATCGATGGCTTGAACATAAAGACGGCGACGGGCTCACCACCTGTCACGTTGTCCCGAAAATATCTTCGGTGTAAGGTGGGTCAAAGGGACTTAATTGTCTAGACTAGACCTCTGTCTAACCCTGTATTGGGAAATGCGTGAAGATATTTATATTTATTTGTGGCAAACATTTGACAAATGTCATTGCTGTTTTTTGTGTCTTTAGCTTCTTTCTCTCTCGCACTCTCTATTCAATTGGTCCGTTGTGTCGAACATACGATGTGTCATTATGCTGGTGACATAGGCTTCAAGTGTTTATTTGTGTACTTTTATGCATTTGATGAAATCTCATCCATTTGACGTACTTTTTATATAGTTATTCATGACATCAACGATTTTTTAGGAATTAGCTCTTATTTGTATTGACTGGCGTTGGATTCGATTGGATTTATTTTCTGTCTCCTTTCTAATGAAGATAGAAAAGAAAATCATTTAATAAATACAGAGATTACCGAGTTGTACCTATAGCTAAATATTCTGTTACTCATAATGGAACTTCAAGACACTTATTATAACAAATCGGAATATGTTGAAACTGTTAGTATAGTTGTGAATGAGTTTATTGTTATTTTATCTGTTTATCACTGAATATCATATCGCCAACTATTTTTCTAGGCCTCTGGAAATAAAGTGAGCAGGCAAACAGTTCTCTGTGGATCCCAGAATATAGTTCTCCATGGTAAAGTTATTGTACAGAGTGATGCCATTATCAGAGGTGATCTGGCAAATGTAAAAACTGGAAGATTTTGCATCATTAGCAAGGGATCGGTTATAAGGCCTCCATTCAAAAAATTTAGTAAAGGGTATAGATATTTAATTATTTAATTATCCCTCAATATATAGCATATTGTTTAATTTTTATTTCAAGACTTCATGATTTCTGAAAAGTGCAAAACAAACTGCAAACTGTTGATTTATGAAAAAATCCTTTCTCTTTAGACCTAAGGTTTTCTGGAAGAGATTGCTCTTTAGCAATAAGACTGCCTTATTGTGCATACATATCTTTTAAGTTTTCTCTGTGTTGTTTTATTCCTTGTATATGTGTGGTGTAATACAGTATATACTACTACTACTATGACTTCCAGATAGATCTTATCTAGGAAGATAATTACTTATATACTTGAAATGTATAACTATATCTAAACCCAATATACTATCCTGAGTGTTACAGTAATTTGTAAGATATTAATTTAAAAGTCACAATAGTTGGTGGTTGGGTGGTTGGAATTTCAAGTCACGAGACCAGAGTTTGATCCCCAGGTGGCAGGCTCGTACTATTTTTAAAAACTTATGTACGAATTATATCGATGGCTTGAACATAAAGACGGCGACGGGCTCACCACCTGTCACGTTGTCCCGAAAATATCTTCGGTGTAAGGTGGGTCAAAGGGACTTAATTGTCTAGACTAGACCTCTGTCTAACCCTGTATTGGGAATTGCGTGAAGATATTTATATTTATTTGTGGCAAGCATTTGACAAATGTCATTGCTGTTATTTGTGTCTTTAGCTTCTTTCTCTCTCGCACTCTCTATTTAATTGGTCCGTGGTGTCGAACATACGATGTGTCATTATGCTGGTGACATAGGCTTCAAGTGTTTATTATTTGTGTAAAGGAAAACAATTTGGCTTTAGCAATTTGGCATTTTCCTAAAGTTCGTTGTTGTCGTTCTCAGTCTGACAATGTCATAACTAGGGAAATACGTATTGATGTGACCAGTTTTCAATAACTGATATTCGCATACAAGTACACCGACCAGTATTTACGTAGGTACTATTTTTTCATTGAAAAGTACATAAACTTTGCGAGGAATTTTTTTTATTTTAATTTCTAGGTGTAATTTTAATAAAATATAAGTATTTAAAGTCAGTACCACTCACACAACATGAATATTGCAAGAGTGATGACACCTGTAATAAATTAGAAACAAGTGTTTTCATACATGCATTCACTCTTTTTCATAGATGCAATCTGTTTGGTAGCGTAGATAGATTTTAGTAGATAGAATTTGCAAGTACTACTCTCAAACATAACATAGTAAAGTTCCATTGCAATGCATCGGCTGTAAGGGACAGTTTTTCACAATCACCATGTTTGTCAAATGGATTAGAGATCGTTATACCAGATCTTGCTCCTTAGGTACTGCCCGGACTGACTACTGGAATGGTCTAGTATTTGTCGACGGCTACCCGTCATCGGTCGGCCAATTATTTTAAAATTTTTTTTCCTCTCCTTTAGTCACCTTTTATTACAACGATTTAATGGGAAGAAAGAGTAACGCCGTAATAACACGAAAGTAGCAACAAGCAGCAGTACCAGCTATTTATCTACAAATAGCAATTTCAAATCAAAACCATAGTATAGATATATATTTGTGATTACCATTACCAAGGGAGGATGAAGATTTCCTCCAAAAGGCACATGAAGGAGTCTTCAAAATTCAACTGATAAGGTTAAGACACTGCACATTGATTTTTAAAATTATTATTACATCATTACAAGAGTAATGGTAGCAAAGAGATTCGAGTTCGATCCCCAGGTGACAGTCTCGTAATAATGTTTTTTTTTTTTTAAATTTACGTACGATTTTTATTCTTAGACAAAGATGGGAACGGACTCACCACCTGACACGTTGTTTCTAATAATGTAGGTCGATCGGAAAGGATTTATTTGTCTAGACATCTGTCTAAAGCAAAGGCCTTGCAAAGGTTAGCCATGCAGGTTCTTATTGATACACAGTAGGTGAGTAGAATAGTTATCCTTCTACCCTATAACTCGTTCGAAGGGAAAGGTTTTATGGCACGTACCTGAGGAGAGTGCTCATTGTTCATCAAGTCACGATAGCCAAGTGGTTGGGTGGTTGGAATATCAAGTCACGAGACCAGAGTTTGATTCCCAGATGGCAGGCTCGTACCAATGGGTTTTTCAAACACTTATGTACAAATTATATTGTTGGCTTGGACATAAAGTAGGTGACGGACTCACTACCTGTCACATTCTCCCGAAAATATCTTCAGTGAAACGTGGGTCAAAGGGTCAAAGGAATGTGGGCCAAAATAACTGTCTAGACTAGACCTCTGTATTGGGAATTGCATGAAGAAATTTTTTTTATTAATTTTTGTATTACCTGGACTATATAACTATACTTATAAGTACCAATGCAACATTTGGTGGCTTACATAGGTGAAAATAAATGGAACTAATAATAATTTTTTTTTTTATGTATAAACATAGAGATAGATAAACTTGAAATTAAAATTTATCTTAATAAGTTCCAATCCACTCTACTCCACATTTTATTATTTACCAAACAATTCACCTAATGAGATCAAAAAGAAAAATATAAATGAAAACTAAAGTAAGTATTTCTGTCTCCTTTCAGGGTTGCATTCTTCCCACTTCAAATGGGTGATCATGTGTTTGTTGGTGAGAATACAGTTGTTAATGCTGCTGTAGTGGGCTCCTATGTTTATATTGGCAAAAATGTTGTTATAGTAAGCATAAAATATTAATGTTATTTTTTTATGTTATGAGTAATAAAAAAATGAATAGAGGTAGGTGGAGACTAACTTCCGAAAATCATGTGAGTCAATTACTGGATAAGAGTAGGTTGAAAAATGCTCTGATACCTAGACATGCATGTATGAAGAAAATCATGAATTAGAAATTCATTCTTTCTGGCTACCCCAGCAAGGAAGAATATCCATGAAGATATTTATTTATTTATGTTACCATTAGCAGTAGGGAAGTCACAATAGCTGAGTGGTTGGGTGGTCGGAATTTCGAGTCAAGAGACCCGAGTTCGATCCCCAAGTGGCTGGCTTGTACCAATGGGTTTTTCAAACACTTATGGACAAATTATATTGTTGGCTTGGACATAAAGTAGGCGACGGACTCACTACCTGTCACATTCTCCCGAAAATATCTTCAGTGAAACGTGGGTCAAAGGGTCAAAGGAATGTGGGTCAAAATAACTGTCTAGACTAGACCTCTGTATTGGGAATTGCATGAAGAAATTTTTTTTATTAATTTTTGTATTACCTGGACTATATAACTATACTTATAAGTACCAATGCAACATTTGGTGGCTTACATAGGTGAAAATAAATGGAACTAATAATAATTTAATTTTTTTTATGTATAAACATAGAGATAGATAAACTTGAAATTAAAATTTACCTTAATAAGTTCCAATCCACTCTACTCCACATTTTATTATTTACCAAACAATTCACCTAATGAGATCAAAAAGAAAAATATAAATGAAAACTAAAGTAAGTATTTCTGTCTCCTTTCAGGGTTGCATTCTTCCCACTTCAAATGGGTGATCATGTGTTTGTTGGTGAGAATACAGTTGTTAATGCTGCTGTAGTGGGCTCCTATGTTTATATTGGCAAAAATGTTGTTATAGTAAGTATAAAATATTAATGTTATTTTTTTATGTTATAAGTAATAAAAAAATGAATAGAGGTAGGTGGAGACTAACTTCCGAAAATCATGTGAGTAAATTACTGGATAAGAGTAGGTTGAAAAATGCTCTGATACCTAGACATGCATGTATGAAGAAAATCATGAATTAGAAATTCATTCTTTCTGGCTACCCCAGCAAGGAAGAATATCCATGAAGATATTTATTTATTTATGTTACCATTAGCAGTAGGGAAGTCACAATAGCCGAGTGGTTGGGTGTTCAGAATTTCGAGTCAAGAGACCCGAGTTCGATCCCCAAGTGGCTGGCTTGTACCAATGGGTTTTTCAAAAACTTATGTACGAATATCGTTGGCTTGGACATAACGGCGGCGACGGGCTCACCACCTGTCACCTTGTCCCGAAAATATCTTCGTAGGAAGGTGGGTCGAAGGGACATAATTGTCTAAACTAGACCTCTGTCTACCCCTGTATTGGGAATTGTGTGAAGATATTTATTTATTTATTCATTAGCAGTAGGTAAATGATGCTCTCTTTTTCCTATGGTGATGTATGAATTAATGAGGTTAAGGGGTGGTGATAGATACATGGATAGTGGTGATTCCCTTTAAGTCTAAGAATATATACTTGCTATTGAAATTTTTTTCTAAAGTATTAAACATATTGACGCCATTCCCAATACAGGGGTAGACAGGTCTAGACATTTAAGTCCTTTCCACTCACCTTCCACCGAAGACACTGTCACACAGGTGTCCCTGTCTTTATGTCCAAGCCAATGATATAAATCATTCATAAGTTTTGCAACAACCCATTGGTACGAGCCTCGGGGATTGAACTCAGGCCTTGGCTTGAATTCCGATCACCTAACCACTTGGCTATCCAGACTTATAAAATTGCATTATTTTATGACATTTTCTAAATTAAATATATTGAAAAATTGTACACCTGGCTTTGTTCCAGTTTGTAATACATTTTGTGACAAAAAAACAGGTTATTTACAATAATTACAAAAAGTAATCATTAGTGTGATTTACAACACATCTTTATAAATCTTATCCAGATCTGTTGAAAATCCTACAGATAAAATGAAATCAATTTAACAAATTACATTAATATATTGTACATATGTTTTTCAGGGTCGCCGATGTGTGTTAAAAGACTGTTGTATGATTGAAGACAATGCTGTTTTACCAGCAGAGACTGTTGTACCATCCTTCGCAAGATATTCTGGCAGCCCCGCATGACTTATCACAACATTACCAGAGGCAATGCTTGATCTTATGACTGAGTTCACGAAAAGTTATTATCAACATTTTTTACCCACAACTGTTAACTGAACAACTTATTGTTTCAGAACATATAAAATATAATTTATAAGTTATAGCTGTAACATTGAGTTATTTATTTTAAAGGTTGTAACTTTGTGTAAATCAAATAATGCTTTTTATTATATAGTTTATTAACAAATAAAATTCAATAAAATCCATATAAATACTTACTTTTCTGTTTACACTGAGTATATGCTTCTTTCTTATTAATTGATCTTAACATCTGAAAATCACAACAGTAAAGGGGTGGCACACTAACCAGCATCGACTAGGTATTGCAGACTAGTTGCTGCAGAACAATAACCACCCATAGACAAAAATACAAACAATACACAATATTGATAACCGTACCAGTGAAATTACACTTTAGAAGCTTAAATGGATACCATTCTGAAACTTACTCAAATGCTATACAAGACCTGAATATATTTGACAAGATGTACTGCAACTGTACTGTACTGATGTAGATGTATGCAAAGAAGACATTTATGATATTTATAAAACAAATTCTTATTTGTTAACTCGTTCTGAAGGTGTATTCATTACCTACTCGTACATACGTTTTTCTACACTAAAAATGTTAAAAGATTTTCTTTTTTGAACCCCCAAAAGCCAAAAGGCCGAGAAGCGATTTGAATCGCCACTAAAAAGAACACTAAAGAGCAAAGATTAACTAAACATAAAGCTTAGTTAAAGTTGATATTTATTAATTTAATATTTAATCAACATTTTGCACCTACTTAGAGAACATTATTAAGAAGTGTTGATTAGAATATTTAATTTTAATTAATCAATTTAGCAAAGTTTTAAGTTTAGTTATTTTTGCTTTTTTGTGTACATTTTGAAAGCGGCATAATGGTTAATAATTTTTTTTTATACGAGTAAGTGCACACCGACACAAGAGCATTGTTAACTTCGCTAGTTTTTTTTTACAATCCAGTAAAACATTATTTAAACATAGTGATGTTTAAGCTATATGTACATAATATTTTATTTTTAAAGATTTACTACGTAATAGTATATAGAAGTACTACGTAGTATATAGAACATTGATTGATTTACTTCGATATGCCAGGCCGCTTACAAAATATTGTAAATTAAAAAGATATTAAAAAAAGTTAAATAAAAAAGAAAACGTTTAATTTAAAAAGTTCTTTTCAATTGGCGGGAAATAATTTAGTCCTATGAAATTAATGTATAATTTAGATGTAGATGAATTAACACGGTCACTATTATTTTTATTTTAAACGTAAATACATTTCACATAACACTAAGGGTCGAGCGGTAAATTGCTTTGTGGTGGTTATTAATAAGAGCAATGGATCGATATGTTATACGTGAACAAAGACTTGCAGCAAGTAAGTATTTTTTAATACGGCCCATATAAAACAAACTGTTAATTTTTACTGCAGGACATCAACCTCTTTAGACGTTACCCATCACTGGTATTCTTAACATTTATCTGATATTTTTGGGTTGGTTATCCCGTCGTCTTTTAGTTCCCATTATGGTATTAAAAACTTTCGTTAGTCGTTTCTTACGAGATCCACGGGAATAAAGCTTAAGGAAAGTGCAAGTTTTATTATAATCAGTGCAGCAGTTAAAAAGGTAAGAACCGTAATATTTGTTTTCACATACAACAAAGCATCTGAACAGATTTAAATGAAAATACGCACACTAATTAAGACCTGAAATAACAATACTTTTTCCCGAAAAATTAATTTTGATAAATTACAAGAAGTGGCGAGTCGATTCTAGTGTTAAAGTTACGCGTAACTCAAACATATTACTTTATTTTCATATTAGATAGATATGAAAGAAGTAATTGAATAATAAATAAATAAATAAGGTTGGTAAGTTGTTATCGGAATAAGAATATTATGACACCTTTCGTAAGAGGTATTTAAGGGACCTAACCGACAATATCGGAATAGGTACCGACTGGTGGCGGGAACCATTCAGAAAAATTTTATAGTCGAAAATTAAGCAAACCGATGACGAGCAGATGTGTCCAGGGTGCGAGGTCTCTGTTATTGCGATCTTAAATCCGCCTGCAAGACGTGACAATTGCAGCAATTCTTCCTTACGGAACGTTAACGTTAAAGTGAAAATGAAGAAAATTATCTTGAACGTAAAATGAAAATTAAATTTATTTTAGGTAATCCACAGGCAAATCAAATGATTGCTTATCCATCGTCTACTTCGGGTATCAACAGTGTTAACGTTTTTGAGTAAGTTAAATATTTAAAAAGTTTACGTATGAACATTTCAAGACAAGTTACACGTTTATTATAAACTTTAGGCACACGACGTTTGTAAATGATAACTACAGTGGCGTTGGGTTACGGGGAAAGTGGCCCGTAACTTGTTATTAAAATACAAATTTTGCGCTAACTACTCTATGAATCTGAAAATAATTAGATGTTTGGAATTCTGATAAAATTCCATAAGGAATAAACAATTAAAATGGTAACGTACGTTGAATAGACTAAAATGTAATAATAGAATCTAATAAAACGCACTGCACGAGCATTTTATCCCATTTTATTACAAGTTTACAAAAGTTGTGACTTTTAAGCGAATAAAATAAACCAAGAGACTAACATTTTTATATAAATAATAAATAAATAAGGTTGATAAGTTGTTATCGGAATAAGAATATTATGACCCCTTTCGTAAGAGGTATTTAAGGGACCTAACCGACAATATCGGAATAGGTACCGGCTGGTGGCGGGAACCATTCAGAAAAATTTAATAGTCGAAAATTAAGCAAACCGATGACGAGCAGATGTGTCCAGGGTGCGAGGTCTCTGTTATTGCGATCTTAAATCCGCCTGCAAGACGTGACAATTGCAGCAATTCTTCCTTACGGAACGTTAACGTTAAAGTGAAAATGAAGAAAATTATCTTGAACGTAAAATGAAAATTAAATTTATTTTAGGTAATCCACAGGCAAATCAAATGATTGCTTATCCATCGCCTACTTCGGGTGTCAACAGTGTTAACGTTTTTGAGTAAGTTAAATATTTAAAAAGTTTACGTATGAACATTTCAAGACAAGTTACACGTTTATTATAAACTTTAGGCACTCGACGTTTGTAAATGATAACTACAGTGGCGTTGGGTTACGGGGAAAGTGGCCCGTAACTTGTTATTAAAATACAAATTTTGCGCTAACTACTCTATGAATCTGAAAAATAATTAGATATTTGGAATTCTGATAAAATTCCATAAGGTATAAACAATTAAAATGGTAACGTACGTTGAATAGACAAAAATGTAATAATAGAATCTAATAAAACGCACTGCACAAGCATTTTATCCCATTTTATTACAAGTTTACAAAAGTTGTGACTTTTTAAGCGAATAAAATAAACCAAGAGACTAACATTTTTATATAAATAATAAATAATGATACTGTTATTAGACAAATTAGCGAATTAAAACAGCGTCGTATTTTTTTCAAATAATATTCTGAAACTCTTAAGAGATAGTGAGTGATTTTGCAATATATAAGGAAAATATAAAGAAAAGAAGGAACACATACTAGGCTTTCATATCGATGAAAACTTACGAACATTTTTGTATCCCCACAAACTTCCGCATTTATATTAGTTAACGTTAACCGTAGCTATTGTCTGGACAAACGATATTGTTACGTTGCATCTTTGATGATTACACATCTACTAATTTTTATAGACTGATCCACTGTTAAGAGTGGTAAAGTTGTTTAAAATAATGCCTATTTAAACACGCCCAAAAATATCGCCCAAATCGTTTGAGGGTTTTCCGAGGTATCTTTTCGGATGCTTTACAGCATCCGTGGTCCCGAGGCACAGTCTCCCGTAATAATAAAAATAGTTTGTAAAAACTAATTAAAAACGTGTGTAATATTCGCGTAAATACAAGAAATATCTATATTTTTGTAAAAAAATTTATGTAGCCATTTGGCTACACTATGCATCTAGGTAGGTGATGAAATGCAGCAAAACAGTTTCGTTCTTTGGTGTGGCAAAGGGCCACCAGACACTTCGTGACAGACAGACGTCCGTGCCCCTTGCACACCGGCAACTTGCACCTATTTTTGGTATTACACCGTTTCTCATAATGGTCCGCCCCATCCGTTCTAACGTCTTCGGGTGGAACAGGCTTCATAGGGCCTCGGTGCTTTTTTGCATCAAATTCTCTCTCTGGATGGTCTTCCTCTTTTATTTTCGGCAGACTTTTTATAGTTACATAAAGTCTGACCGAAATTCTCTAAGGTTCATAATTTTTTTGTACCTTTATTCATATGGGCTTTCTTATACAACACCCAAGAATTTATAACCGCCATGTCTATCATATGATAAAAAAGCCGAAGGTACCATTTTAGACTTTTTATTCCTGACAATTTATTCTGATCCTGTACCTTCCTAAGAAACTACGAGTATTCATCAGATCTACTCCTCCTATATGGTCATTGTAGCCCTTTATAATTTTTGAGCATGGTATGGTGATTTCTTTTTCTTCCCCTTTTATTAAATCTGTTTACTATGCCTGTGTGTTCAGTACCGACGTAGGTAGACCCTAAAGTCACCATCTTGTTGTCTTTCCAACAAGTGACTGATATGTCTACACCTTCGTAATCGGCCACTTGTTCTTTATACGTACTCCGAGATATAGAATCTTTCATAAATTCTGAAGACCTTCTTACACGTTTTTTTTTATTATGATATTAGCTATGATATAAAATATCTTTGCGCCATTCCCAATATAAGGTTAGACAGAGGTCTATAAAATTAAATATTTTTGACACATCTTCCACCGAAGACCTTTTTGGGGCAACGTGACAGGTGGTGATCCTCTTGCCGCCTTTATGTCCAAGTCAACGATGTAATTCGTACATAAGTTTTTTTAAAAAAACCCCATTGGTACGAGCCCTGGGGATCGAACTCGGGTCTGATTGATTTATCGTGAGTGATTTGCTTTGTTTTTGCATAAATAATGCATACAACTGAGACACGAATTCACATAGCTAAAAGCAAGTGTCATTTAGTGAAAATCTAATAAATTATTTTCCAGACCCGGAAATATGTTTTACAGTGGTTATGAAACTGATTTGTCTAATGTTCAGCGCACGAGCAACTCTGGACTTGTGAGTATGAGCCAATCCTTTCAGTCAAAGCTGTTGCGATGGATATTAACCTTTGCCTTTTAAAAAGTGTTAACCTAGCTAGTTGTTTGAATAATTGATGTATTGCCATATTTACCTTATAAAAGGAAATAATTAGAAACATGATTATACCAAGCTGAAAAATATCCATGAATCGAGTACAAACATTTACGTCATCACACAAATGTTTTCAAAAGTCACGATAGCCGAGTTGTTGGGTGCTCGGAATTTCGAGTCGAGAGACCCGAGTTCGATCCCCAGGTGGCAGTACCAATGAGTTTTTCAAAAAACTTATGTACGAATTTCATCGTTGGCTTGGACATAAAGGCGGCGACGGGCTCACCACCTGTCACGTTGTCCCGAAAATATCTTCGGTGGAAGGTGGGTCAAAGGGACTTAATTGTCTAGACTTGACCTCTGTCTACCCCTGTATTGGGAATTACGTGAAGATATTTATTTATTTATTTATTTACACAAATGTTTGCACAAAGAGGGATTCGAGCCCGCAAACCTTGGGTTCGAAGGCAGTGTCACCACTAACTAGGCTATAGGAAATAAGTCATAATAGCTGAGTGGTTGGGTGGTCGGAATTTCGTGTCGAGAGACCCGAGTTTGATCCCCAGGAGGCAGGCTCATACCAATGGGTTTTTCAAAAACTTATGTACGAATTATATTGTTGACTTGGATATAAAGACGGCGTCGGGGTCACTACTTGTCACGTTGTCCCGAAAATATCTTTGGTGGCACCTTCCACCACAGTCGAATGGTCGAAGGGACTTAATTGTCTAGACTAGACCTCTGTCTACCCCTGTATTGGGAATTGAGTGAAGATATTTATTTATTTATTTATTTAAATACAATGAAAAGCTTTCGCAACTGTGACCCAGATACTAAGGTAGTCGGATGTTATAAGCCAAGAGTTTGAACAACTACAAATTGGTTGACTAGGGTAGATTATATAAACGAAGTTAAATAGACGATAGCAGGGGTGTAGCTAAATAAATATATAATAGTCATAATACGATAACTTAATGTATTTATCATTGAATAAACTTGATAAAAATCTTAAGTTCATTTAGAATTCTTTTCTACTCGATTATTTGTCTTTGCAAAGCCTCAAAAATTCAAAACATTTTAATTAAGGTTACTTCAACGTCAAAAGGACGCTGAGGTATTGTTTTCAAAGAACAAGGGAATAACTTTGTTGTTTGCGTTATAATTATGTTTTGTATTTTTAAATAAAGTTCTTACTATAGCGTGATTTGTCTCCATAGATATTTCAAAACCCTGGGCACATTGTGTCTGGTATCGACCCACGCTATTTAGCGGCATATTCTGATGGAAACGCTTCGTACATAGCTACAGGTAAAAACGGTTTCCTTTCAAGTCGTCATCTTCGAGAGAAAATTTGTACTTATTTAGAAGACGGATGAGCCTTTGTTGTTATTCGCATCTACAGGCTTTTAAAATTTCAGTCTTTATAAGCTCGCGATCTTAATAAGCGCAATAGTCTTCATTACATTAGAAAATATTTTATTTTTAGGTCAAATTATCAGTTTTTTATTTATGGGGAAATACCGAATGTATAATAGCACATAACTATAATAGACTAAACCTATACGGTTTTCAACCTTCTTCATGTCGGTGAGGCCACGAGTACTATTTCACACACATCTAAAACCCCACACAAACTCCACATAAACCCCAGATGCTGACCGTTTTTTTATCATACGTCAACGGATTGCGGACACTTATGTTTGCTCTACTTAAAGCAAAAAGTCTGATATAGTAGTAGTAAATAACTAAAAACATACATTGCTCTGATCCTAAAGTAAGTAACTTGTGTTATGAGAAACAAGATGACGGTACAACAAACACCCAAACCAGATGTAGAAAAAGTGTGCTCTACATTGATTCGACCGGGAATCGAACCCAGGACCTCAGAGCTGGCGATATGCATGAAAACCGGTGTGCGCGCGCTACTCTGACGAATGTGACTTAGTAAGACAAACGTTTTTTGACTTCCAGACGGAAGAATGATTCTATAAATGTTTTTAATTTTAATTATACAGAAAATAATGCTATAGATATTTTTAATTTTTAACTACAAAAATATTTTCGATGTTCCCGATTCCAAAATTTATTTTACAAAATTTGTTTTGATTGATTGGCTAAAGGATTGTTCCATCGTAGTACAACCCCACTCCGGTTTCACTGGAGTGTACTACGACGCCCATCCTTCTTTCAAGTGTAACTTTTATGAGAATTTAACTAGTTAAAAGAGAGCTTAATATGATCACTCACATGATGTTTTCATCATCATTAATAATGCGTATTTATTTTATTGATACTTATATTTCATTTGAAACTGCTTAATTGTTACTATCTTTCCGTAATCAGGACAGGAATACTTTCAAAGGGAACCAAATTTCATTACTCCAGATGCTGGAGATTCTGTGTTTAATGGAAGATACATGAACAAAAGTTATGTCGGTCCTGAAAAACCTACTCTTAGAAAATATGTACCTCAGGTTACTGTAAAAGGTATCTCAGAAAATATTATAAAAAAAACAATATTTCAAGTATACATTGAATAATATTTTTTATTAAATTTTATCTAGCACCACAGAAACCAGCCGTAGTTGCTAAGCATTCAAGTTTTGGAAACAATTCACTACCGGGACCAATTAAGGAAGAAAAACATCAATCGTCTTCTCAGGTGTCTTCAAAGGGTAATAAATTATTTATTACATTTTCTAATCAGTAAACATTAATATTTATCTACATAACAGATAAAAGGATAGTTGTTATTACATGCATTGTTCAATTTAGCTTGCACTAATTTAAAGGCGTAATTTTTTATGGGATTAGGATGAAAATGAAGCTGACAGTCAACGGACTCCCGGAGCACTCCTGGACCGGTCAATGTAGAAAACCTCTTTTCTGTCTGACCTGTCTGGGTGTTTGTGGCACATTCGTTGTTTCCGAATTCATAACACAAGTACTTTAGCTATTTTTTTATAATCGGAGCAATATATCTGAGGAAGGGACAACACTATTTATATGTTTATTTAGTTACTTTCTATATATAACATAACAGTTTTCTGCTATTTAACGACAAAAAATGAGAGTGTAACATTAACCCTCCTAACACTCCTATCCATATAGGAGACAACCAGCTTTCTAAAAATTTTAATGTTGATGGAAACCGCTTTAAAATCTAAATAAAAGTAAACAATATCTGTAACCAAACTTATTCATTTCATTCATCATTATCTAGGGCTTACATTTATACCATTCAAAAATTGTAAATTTGTTGTAAAACTGTCGAATATGCTGCTTTTACAGAAAGGAATTTTAGCCAGCCATGGCCAGAATTAGGTAGTTACGATTTTTTATAAGTTAATTTTCAATTTTTGTTTCAATTACTTCGATTAATTCAAGCTTGAAAAAGCTTCTAGTTTCAGCGCAATATTATTCCTTTACTGGATTACATTTTGCTGGTGAAGTAATTACATTATAAATTATAAATTTCATTATAAAATTATAATGAAATTTATAATTTAAAATGTAATGTAATTAAATTATATGACTACTAAATAATATATTACCAATAAAAATGATGTTTTTTCTATATCGGAATTAGTTTTTACTGTCAGTCGTTTTTACCAATACATTCTATGGTACTGTGCAACATACGATACTTGGCCGCTCAATATAACGTATTTAATATGTAAAGACCAAACGTCTTGTCGCAGAATTCGAAATGTTATCCGAAGATCGGGGTTGCCAGAAAATACACCGACGACAATTTCGCTCTTGAATAAATCTTAAGTTTTATACGTATTTCAATTTTATTAAAATTTTCAAAACTTATACACGATTTATACCGCAGGCCTGCACATAAAGATGGCAACATGGTCTTTATGTCCAGGCAAACAATAACATATCTTCGGTGAAAGGTGGGGGAAATTATTAATATTAAGGGGAAATATTAAGGTGGGGGAAATCTGAGAATGGGGTAGATATTTTTAATAAATTATTGTTAATTATATCTAAATTTAATTATACAATATAAGTTTTCAGTGCAATATCCGACATGTATTCTTTTAAAAAATAATATCATTTTGGTATAAGTAAATTTTTGAGTTTAATTTTAAGTTGTTTTTTCTATAGTTATTATTTTAATTGATTCAAAAATAAATAAAAATATATTTATGTCCAAGCCAATGATATAATTCGTACATAAGTTTTTGAAAAACCCATTGGTATGAGCCTGCCACCTGGGGATCGAACTCGATTCTCCCGACTCGAAATTCCGACCACCCAACCACTCGGCTATCGTGACTTTTGGAGGTGTGAATTTCCAATTTATGTAAGTCAATATTTAAATCTACAAGATTAATGTTTGATATGTGTTCTGTATTGTTAGATTTTTTGTCATTTATTTGTAATTGAAATTATTTCAGTAAATTTTTTTCATTTTATTAAAAAACACCTGTAATGTGTGAGTCATGATAATAATCTTTGGGACATTGGAATCATCAGCAAACATAATACAGTTAGTATTTACAATTTTAGGAAAATTGTTTAAATAAACAAGAAATAGCACATTTTTTTATTTCGCCATCAGTCGGTGTCCATTGCCAAATTCAAGGCTCTTAACAACCACACGGAAAAAAGTGCCGATAAATTCTTATAACAAACACTAAAATACTAATGAAATAATGATGTCAAGTCACGATAGCCGAGTGGTTGAGTGGTCGGAATTTCGAGTCAATAGACCCGAGTTCGATCCCCAGTTGTTAAGTTCGTACCAATGGGTTTTTCAATAACTTATGTACGAATATCGTTGCCTTGGACATAAAGACGGCGACGGGCTCACCACCTGTCACGTTGTACCGAAAATATCTTCGGTGGAATGTGGGACGAAGGGACTTAATTGTCTAGACTCGACCTCTGTCTACCCCTGTATTGGGAATTGAGTGAAGATATTTTTTTTATAAATAATGATTACTATTTAAAAAATTAATGTTTAGTAATAAAGGGTCCACTATTCGATAGATATTTTTAATAAAATAAGTCTCTTAAGAAACCTACTTCTTCAAAGGGGGCATATATAAATTGACAAAAATTTCATATTTATTTTACTTCACCATCTTTGTCAGTCGTATTTATATTTGAGAGACGCCCTTCGCCATTGCGGTTTGAAGAATTTAAGAATTTGCTGAGAGCATTTACACTCGCCCAGCATGTAGATATAGATGGATTTTTTAGTTCTTCATATTGCGTTAAAGTTACGCGTTATAATAATTTATATTAAAAAATACGTATTAAATGTAAGAGTCAAAGAAAAGTATTTTGTAAATTTCGTATACGAGAAAGTTTAATTAAAAACTGTTTGCAAGGGTAAAACTTTTATGCTTAAACTAACAAGGGTACAATTAAGTACCGCAAAATTTGAGTTCGCAAGTACGAGTGAGTTCTGTTTGAAAGTGCAAAGCAATGGGCTTACACGAAAACTTCAGCGGTTAACATCACGATTAAATACGTATAAAACTTAAGATTTATTCAAGAGCGACATTGTCGTCGGTGTATTTTCTAGCAACCCCGATCTTCGGCTAACATTTCGAATTCTTGACGCGACAAGACGTTTGGTCTTTACATATTAAATACGTTATATTGAGCGGCCAAGTATCGTATGTTGCACAGTACCATAGAATGTATTGGTAAAAACGACTGACAGTAAAAAAAAAATTAATGTTTAGTAATAAAGGGTCCACTATTCGATAGATATTTTTAATAAATTATTGTTAATTATATCTAAATTTAATTATACAATATAAGTTTTCAGTGCAATATCCGACATATATTCTTTTAAAAATAATATCATTTTGATATAAGTAAATTTTTGAGTTTAATTTTAAGTTGTTTTTCTATAGTTATTATTTTAATTGATTCAAAAATAAATAAAAATATATTTATGTCCAAGCCAATGATATAATTCGTACATAAGTTTTTGAAAAACCCATTGGTATGAGCCTGCCACCTGGGGATCGAACTCGGTTCTCCCGACTCGAAATTCCGACCACCCAACCACTCGGCTATCGTGACTTTTGGAGGTGTGAATTTCCAATTTATGTAAGTCAATATTTAAATCTACAAGATTAATGTTTGATATGTGTTCTGTATTGTTAGATTTATTTGTAATTGAAATTATTTCAGTAAATTTTTTTCATTTTATTAAAAAACACCTGTAATGTGTGAGTCATGATTATAATCTTTGGGACATTGGAATCATCAGCAAACATAATACAGTTAGTATTTACAATTTTAGGAAAATTGTTTAAATAAACAAGAAATAACACATTTTTTTATTTCGCCATCAGTCGGGGTCCATTGCCAAATTCAAGGCTCTTAACAACCACACGGAAAAAAGTGCCGATAAATTCTTATAACAAACACTAAAATACTAATGAAATAATGATGTCAAGTCACGATAGCCGAGTGGTTGGGTGGTCGGAATTTCGAGTCGAGAGACCCGAGTTTGATCCCTAGGTGGCAGGCTCGTACCAATAGTTTTTCAAAAACTTATGAACGAATTATATCGTTGGCTTAGACATAAAGACGGCGACGGACTCACCACCTCTCAAGGTGTCCCTGAAACTATCTTCGGTGGAAGGTGGTTCGAAGGGACTTAATTGTCTAGACTAGACCTCTGTCTACCCCTGTATTGGAAATTGAGTGAAGATATTTTTTTTATAAATAATGATTACTATTTAAAAAATTAATGTTTAGTAATAAAGGGTCCACTATTCGATAGATATTTTCAATAAAATAAGTCTCTTAAGAAACCTACTTCTTCAAAGGGGGCATATATAAATTGACAAAAATTTCATATTTATTTTACTTCTCCGCCATCTTTGCCAGTCGTATTTATATTTGAGAGACGCCCTTCGCCATTGCGGTTTGAAGAATTTAAGAATTTGCTGAGAGCATTTACACTCGCCCAGCATGTAGATATAGATGGATTTTTTAGTTCTTCATATTGCGTTAAAGTTACGCGTTATAATAATTTATATTAAAAAAATACGTATTAAATGTAAGAGTCAAAGAAAAGTATTTTGTAAATTTCGTATACGAGAAAGTTTAATTAAAAACTGTTTGCAAGGGTAAAACTTTTATGCTTAAACTAACAAGGGTACAATTAAGTACCGCAAAATTTGAGTTCGCAAGTACGAGTGAGTTCTGTTTGAAAGTGCAAAGCAATGGGCTTACACGAAAACTTCAGCGGTTAACATCACGATTAAATACGTATAAAACTTAATATTTATTCAAGAGCGACATTGTCGTCGGTGTATTTTCTGGCAACCCCGATCTTCGGCTAACATTTCGAATTCTTCATGCGACAAGACGTTTGGTCTTTACATATTAAATACGTTATATTGAGCGGCCAAGTATCGTATGTTGCACAGTACCATAGAATGTATTGGTAAAAACGACTGACAGTAAAAACTAATTCCGATATAGAAATAACATCATTCTTATTGGTAATATATTATTTATTAGTCATATAATTTAGTTACATTACATTATAAATTATAAATTTCATTATAATTATAATAATTTACGCTTCGCTAAGTTTTAGTAATTTTAATATTCAAAATTAATACATACACTGAATATGCAATATCAGCGATTCGTAATTATGCGTTGCAAATTATAAATTTTAAATTAAAGCTAGTTCTAATAATCAATATATATCTAACAATTTACAGTATTCAGCTGCAAAGCTGCAAGAAATTTTTTATAAAACAAGTATAACTTTACCATGTATATGATGTACCGTGTATATTGAGAATATCATTATTTGTTCGAATCTACATACAGTATTTTAAATTTCAAAAAATACGCGCTGGTTGGGTGGTCGGAATTTCGAGTCGAGAGACCCGAGTTTGATCCCTAGGTGGCAGGCTAGTACCAATAGTTTTTCAAAAACTTGTGAACGAATTATATCGTTGGCTTAGACATAAAGACGGCGACGGACTCACCACCTCTCAAGGTGTCCCTGAAACTATCTTCGGTGGAAGGTGGTTCGAAGGGACTTAAGTGTCTAGACTAGACCTCTGTCTACCCCTGTATTGGGAGTTGTGTGAAGATATTTATTTTTATTTATTTTTGAATCAATTAAAACAATAACTATAGAAAAAACAACTTAAAATTAAACTCAAAAATTTACTTATACCAAAATGATATTATTTTTTAAAAGAATACATGTCGGATATTGCACTGAAAACTTATATTGTATAATTAAGTTTAGATATAATTAACAATAATTTATTAAAAATATCTACGCCATTCTCAGATTTCCCCCACCTTAATATTTCCCCTTAATATTATTAATTTCCCCCACCTTTCACCGAAGATATGTTATTGTTTGCCTGGACATAAAGACCATGTTGCCATCTTTATGTGCAGGCCTGCGGTATAAATCGTGTATAAGTTTTGAAAATTTTAATAAAATTGAAATAAGTATAAAACTTATGATTTATTGAAAAGCGAAATTGTCGTCGGTGTATTTTCTGGCAACCCCGATCTTCGGCTAACATTTCGAATTCTTCATGCGACAAGACGTTTGGTCTTTACATATTAAATACGTTATATTGAGCGGCCAAGTATCGCATGTTGCACAGTACCATAGAATGTATTGGTAAGTTTATAAGTTTATATTAATTGTATAAGTTTTGAAAATTTTGTTTGAAATTTCGAGTCGATTTCGAGAGTTTAAGTTTTGAAAAACCTACTGGTACGAGACCTACCTACCATCTGGGGATCGAACTCCGGTCTCAGACTCAAATGTCGATCACCCAATCACTCGTGACCCCTTCGGCAGTTGTCTACATCCTGCAGAGGGCTTTTAAAGTCCTTTAAAGTAAATTAGTTTTCACAATAAAGATGTCTAAGTATACTTTGATGCTGGGACCCAAAGAAAATTAACGACTCCTTGGGGTCTAATTTATAATATCATAATGAAATCACTTGGGTTACAACGTCTAACTTCTTAGTTATCCACTAGAGAACAATATAATGACAAGTGACTTTGTGCCACAAGTCCCAGATTTAAATACTTGTCTGAAGCCAATATTTACGCATGAAAATTAATTTAATCTTTAGGTCCGATTTTATCAAGTTAGATTTTTACGTGACTTTGAGACGACGATCGCCAATCTGTTTGCAAAGCTTGGTGATTGTAATTGATCCTCCGCTGATTTTCGGTATAACTCATTAGGCTATTGACAACCCTTCACTTATAAGAAGGTGTAGTCCGAGCTCGCCATTCCACTATTGTCTTAAACCACTGCAGATACAAGCATCGCAGCTTAGTTGGAGTGGTTAACAGGAATACTAGTAATGTTATTTAGCGTTGCTATTGCTAGTTGGCACAGCTATTTTTTTTTAAAATAAACCTCTTTATGCCATAAATAGATAGATAGAAACCTTTTTATGGACACTTATTATATCTTGAATCTATCGAAACCTAGCAATACTATTTGGAAACTGGCGTTACGATCGAAAGATGACATCACCATTTTTACAGAACCCAATCGTTACCAGCAATGTTTCCCTGTTATTATTATAACTTATTTTTTATTGTTGACTAGTTACAATGTTTTTGTTTTGCTTTGTAATAATAATATGTCTGTAGTAGTTTCTTTAAGTTTAAGTAAGCTCACGACCGTAAAATCAATATTAGGGTTGTCAGGGGTTTAGACAATTTTTGCCATTACCAGGAGCTTATTTAGAACAACGTCGCTGGTGGTGAGCCGGTAGCTGGTTTAGTGTCCATGACAAGGATACAAATTATGTAAAAAAAACTCATAGGTTTGAGCCATCCACATGGTGATCGAACGCCAGCCTCCTGATCGAATTTAGATCAGACAATCAGTAATTTTTTTTTACTGATTGTCTGATTTAAAAGATTAAAGGATTTATCTTTAATAGCAATTTTTCTTAAACAACCGACAATAATAATTTATTTTTATTTTTACATTGTAAATAAATAAATAAATATCTTCACGCAATTCCCAATACAGGGGTAGACAGAGGTCAAGTCTAGACAATTAAGTCCCTTTGACCCACCTTCCACCGAAGATATTTTCGGGACAACGTGACAGGTGGTGAGCCCTTCACCGCCTTTTATGTCCAAGCCAACGATGAAATTCGTACATAAGTTTTAGAAAAACTCATTGGTACTGCCACCTGGGGATCGAACTCGGGTCTCTCGACTCGAAATTCCGACCACCCAACAACTCGGCTATCGTGACTGCTCATTTTTACATTGTAACGTTTATATTTCCTAGATCAAACAAAAAAGCAGGCAAATCAGATTGATACTGTTGCTATGAAGAATGAAGCACAAAGTCAACCAATGACGCGCCTCGACAAACTAAAAGCAAGTTTTTTGTTCATTATAAAGTAATATCTAGATGTGAACAATTCAGTAAAAATATGTGCGTCAACTCAGTAACTCACAAGTATTTCGCCGCGCCTGCGTTTTGTTAACTTAAAGTTGCGCTATGACGCAGTAAAGCACATAATAGTGTTGATTGAGATTCAAGACTTATTTATATATCAATATTTATTTTTATATTGTCACTGGCGTATTATCATTTACTAAGTGTATACGAGAACTTACTTGTATATTGAATTCTGTGGTGTGGTGTTTTGTTGACGTCCTCGACTATTTTACATCTGATAAAGTATGATTTGAGCTGCATTATGCGGCCTGTACATTTAAAGTTTTTGAAGAGTTAACAAATCAAACAATAAGCTGAGTAGTCGGCTTGCTAAAAAGTGCGATTATGGTAAACTCTCATTTATGGGAGTGGCGTACGTCCTGTAAGTGGAATTCGACCGATATACATGTATGAATGTAAACTGAGCTAGTGCAATTGCACACAGCAATTCAGCTCAATGTTAAACATATCTAATATAAATTAAGTTAGTAGAAAAAAGTTTTTAAGCTTAATCTATTACGTTTACAAAAATATATGGAGAGGATAAATTCCGGCAAACATTTTCTTGCATATTCCATCTAGCAAACTGTAAACACACAAGTTTGTTCATGGATATGCTTATTTTTTGTATGTAGTAGCTACGCATCGGATTTTATATTGTGTTTATTGTACGAATGGGCTGGCTCGACCGGGAAATTCCGAAAGCATTGCAATAATATATTAACATGTAGTAGAAGCATTTATGTTTCATTTTGGTACTAAGATAGCATGGTCTATGGTTACCTTTCTCAAGGTAGGTCACTACTCTTCTCTCTCTTCTCAACTCGACCCATCTCTTGTTGCGAGTTTAAGAGGAGATAAAAAATCAATGTTTTCAGTCAAGTTACAAGGTCGTTAGCCGCCTATTTCATAAATAAGTTGTTTTATTGAATTGTATGTACTAAACATATCATAATATAATTAATTAAAAAAACCACACATAACACATAATTAAAGCAGTTAATGTTAAATTATGATATAAAAAAGTTGAGTTATGATCAAGTTTTTTTTTATTAAATTAAAGGGAAAAAATGTTAAAAATTTCAACTGACTCGGGCGGGATTTCCTGTAACCTGGTACAGCAAAGGTCGCGGGTTGAGATTTGTAGAGTTGATTTGTGTAGAGTTGCAATTTTAAACATATTTTCTTTTTAATTTGAAAACATACAATTTTTCAAGGCGGTAAGCAAAAGCGGCCCCAGAGCTTTTTCTGGACCAGTAGAGAAAGTACTGAAATGGCACAAATCATTACAAGAACTTGGTATTTTGGTACTGTACGAAATTGTTGGTAAGCTAATTTTATTTTTACCCATAATATTTGCTTTTACTATGATATTTCATGATAATAATTTACAGTATTTTACTCTGGAATGGAAATTATGTAAGGATTTTTGTCATTAATACTTTTCAAAAGGTGAATCAATTTTGATTCACCTTTGAAAAGTATAGTTAACATTACATATGGATGTCAAATAACACATATTTTATAATTTAGTCATTTGCGTTCTTTTTAGCTAAATGCGTGAATGTGAGACCAGGAGAATCTTGTGCTAAAATCTTAGTGGTGAGAGACGAAAATGGGCCGGCTATGCAAGTTGTGTATTATGAAATTGACTTTTTGCTGCCTGAACTAAAGTTACCATGTATGGTCAGGTGCGGAGTTAATTAATTTTTGTATTATTTTTGACTTATAATTTCTATAATTAGTAATCAGCACTTCTTTCTGTAGTATGAGAGGCGAAAGTAAACCTTACTACTTTTTTCCAAACAGCTTTAAAAACTTGTTAAAAACTTTTTACAAGTTATGCCGTATTCCTTCGTACGGTGGATCCGGATTCTTCTAAATAAAAATAAAAAATAAACATCAGCATTAATTTTCCCTAGACTGGTGTAAACAGTGGTATAGACATTAAAACTCATTGATATGAGGAATTCGTGCCCCACCCATCGGGCCACTCAGCTATCGTTATATGCTTGAACTATTTAACAAAGTGGTCAATATCGAATGGTGCTAACAGTGACTAATTATATTTTTTTATTGCTAATAATAATTTTGATTCGTTGTTGTTTATTATTACATTAATTAAAATGATAAAAATTTTAAACTAATCCTGGGGATACCAAAAAAGCGATAAAGGGAATATCCGAAAAATTTCATAGCATCATATGGATGATAAAAAATTGCAAGCTGTTTTTCAAACTATTTATTCCTGTTGAACATAGACCTGCTTAAAAAGCGACAGTCAGTTGGCATATTTCTTAGAGATATTGTTAAATTTTTTTTTAATTGTCCGGCGCTAATTTCAGTCCTACTACCAGTCTATGAAATTTTGATTCAGAACAAAGTGCATAGATCAAAGTGCACAATATTTATTTACTTATTGATATATAACATTAAGTCAGCGTGAGTTAAGACTTTAATGGAGGTTTCGATATTAGACTATTAATATGTCTGGAACGTTTTTAGAGTGATAGGCCGCATGTTTAGTGGCACGTGTCGTTTACAAGCGTTTCACGTACGTCCGGCGACGGGTGACGACGTGGCAACCTTACCACGCCGTGCCGCTGTCGCGCAGCATCACGTTCTCAAACTGTGTAAAGAATATTCCATTACAAGTTAAATATTTTTTTACTTCTTACGAAACATTTTAATGAAATTATAGTAATAAATAAATTTGAACAGATTACATGAACTTCGTTTTATTTCGCATATTCTGTAACATTTCACACGTAATTTACAATAGATAATACTCTGGAATTATTATTTATATATATTTTTTTTATAATAATAATAAAAATATACAAAAAAGTCTTTACTTCCCAATACAGGGGTAGACGGAGGTACAGTTATAATTATTTTTTTATTTATTTCAAAAACAATTTTACTATTGTGTCTGAATCATCACGTTTATATAGCTACCACAGACATAATGTGATAGCTACATAAAAGCAATATAAAAAAATATCACATGCTCAAAAATATCAGTAATTCAAAAGTATCAAAATAAATGGAAATGATTATGTAAAGAAACAATAATTAAAATAAAATAATACTATCAATAAAACTATTAAATATAGCTAAATATTACTAAGCAGGTGTTATAGTCTTCCCTAAAATAATCAGTTAGCACATTCTTGTTCTATGATTATGCTACCTCGACTTCCGACTTTAATATCTTTTAATTCTTTTAAACAAAGAAATTTTGTTTGTTATGTACAAAATGCCTAAATTCATTTTACTTGAGTTAATACAATAAGAACTTAATAGAAACAATGCTGTACGCATTTAAAAATGAATAAAATATAGTTTTAAGAAAAGTTGGAGCTTAAAAGAATTTAAGCTTGCGATTCTTGAGGGATCACAGACTATAGTTAAACTCATATGCAAAGATAAAGCAATGCTATTAGAACGTAGTGGTTATATTCTATTTAAAAACACAATTTTAAATATAATAATATAACAAATGTAACAAACAACAATAAGGAAAAAGTTACTTTAAAAATACAAAATAATGAATAATCCATCACAAAGTGACAACTATGAGGAGGACGATGAAGACGACGACTTACCTGTGGATGATTCTGATATACGTTGGAGCAACTTACTATTTCTTCCTTTCCACCCTGTGTTTAAGTTTTTGGTAATGTTGGCGGTTATTGTGAAAAGCGTATTGGTAAGGATATGGGCTAAACATATACATATATTTGGCTTTAATATTTAGAGTAACAACATACCTAAAATCTCACCAAACATCTGTCAAATACTACACATCTCCACCTCAAACTACTACTAAACGGCTGTATTGGCTATTTTAATATAATTATTATACACAAAAATTACTTTTATATAAAGAGTAAACTTTAGAATTTAGAACATATTTCCATCGAAGATATGATATTTCTAGCCAAATGTGTTATATCTCATCTCTTCCTACTTCCTAAATTTTTATTCAAATGGAACTATTCATTAGCAAATTGACACTTTCAAATCTATTGAAGTTTTAGGAAATTTTTAGAAAGAAATTTCATACTATAATTTTTACAAATACAAGTTCCTATTATTATCTTAGAAACCTTTATTTTATTAGGGACCGCTGCAAGCTGTTTATCCAATTGTATATTGTTGGGACGTGCTTGACCAAAACATTTATCTGTGGATTATAAAATATTTTTATTTATATGGCTGTGACTTTATTTATGGAATTGATACATGTCTGCATATAATGCACAGGTAAAGTAAAAGTATAATTATTTGATATAGAAGATTTGGCTATTAATGGCAAGGATTATAAAATAAATGTCTGTGTTAGGAAACTGTTACTTTTTTTTTTGAAAAAAACGCTGACGGCAGCTCATTCCATAAAGTGCAAGTGCGTGGCAGAAAATTCCGCGAAAAACGCACTGTGGTGGAATGCCAAGCATCAAGGTGGTGTTGATGAAATTTTTGACTTTGCCGTAAGGTAAGATGGTGAAATTCAGCGGCTGGGATTAATCCTAACAATTCCTCGGAGCACTCCCCGTAGTACATCTTGTAGAAAAGCCAGGGAATCTAGCCGATCAGATAGAGTATAGTCGTCGACAATTCGAGCCGCTTTTCTTTGGATACGGTCAAATGGAAGGAGCTGACACTGGGGTGCCCCCGCCCAGAGATGAGAACAGTACTCCTCGTGCGGCCGAACCTGCCCCTTTTAAAGTTGCAAGCGGCGGGCCGGCATAAAGTACTGTCGTGCTCTACTGAGCTCGCCAAGCTTTTTAGAGACCAATTTGGCTTTCTCTTCCAAATAACTGCGAAACTGAACGTTGCTTGATATGTCGACGCCAAGGATTCCGATGCTGGCTGAGGCAACTAGGGGAGTGCTCTCAAAACGAGGTGATACGACGAAGGGTTTCTTTTTAGCGGTAAACGCGCAATCTTATGTCTTTTAGAGTTGAACTGAACTAAAGTTAGTCGGCCCCAGTCCGAGATTTCGTCTAACAAAATCTCGAATTCAGACACAAATATGTTCCGGTACTCGTCGACGTGTTCTCGAGAAATATTGGCACGGCTGGTACATAGGGCATCACCAGAGCTGTTATCTGAATAGCAATGGATGTTACTAATTTATAACAAATCATTGATATGCAGAAGAAACAGGGTAGGCGAAAGCACACACCCTTCACACCAGCGTTCACAGACTTGGAGTCCCAGCATGCACCGTCAACTACGACCTTGATGCTCCGGTCTGTGAGAAAACTAGTGACCCAATTGCATAATTTCTCGGGAAGCTCATATGACGGAAGCTTTGAGAGAAGCGCTTTGTGCCATACCCGATCAAAGGCTTTCGCTATGTCCAAACTAACTGCCAGGGCCTCACTCTTGCTCTCTACTGCCTCCGCTCATCGATGAGTGAGGAACACCAGAAGATCACCAACCGAGCGACCCCGACGGAAGCCGTACTGGCGGTCACTGATCAACTGGTGCTCCTCTAAGTATCTCAAGAGCTGGCTGGACTGAATTATTTTGGATAACAAGGAAGTGATGGCGATCGGTCTGTAGTTACCTGGATCTGAGCGTTCGCCTTTCTTCGGGATCGTGTACACCAAAGCTGTCTTCCATGTCATCGGGACGACGCCTTCAGAGTAGGAGTACCGAAAAAGACGCGTTAGAACCGGTGCCAACTATGGAGCACACATCCTCAGCACAATTGGGGGGGCACCATCGGGACCACTCGACTTCTGGATGTCCAGGGAGAGTAGTGCTTTTCGCACTGAACTCTGAAAGAACCGGATGTTACTGCGCATACGGTTTCAAATAAACGAAGATTTCGGTAGCAGAACTTGGATAATTGAAATAGCTGTAAGCATCATCACGTAGAAGTACCAGTAGTTCGCTCACATAGTTCATGGAACTGAAAACTATAGAGGAAGAAAGTTTTACAAGTGGCAGCCTCGTCCTGTACGAGTAGAATCTTTGGGAAGGCTCATATTCAGCAGTAGACTTTGTATAGATTTCAGTCAGGAGAGTTTGGAGGAAGAGTAGCATGTAGTGTATATTGCAACAAAGTTTGAATGTAACGAGGGCAGTGTGCAAGTGATTTTATTTAAATTATGTAAATTTTTCTGAATATTTATTAATAACTATAAGATATTATATAATTTAAATACTTACAATATATACGTGTGTAACCATTTTTCTTCACATTTTTAGAAGAATGACTGACGAAGCAATGAGACGTGAATTCCTTCCAAAATCAGCTTTATTACTGTTCTTCGATATCGTGTGTCTCATTCCATTCTATCGCCTCATAGAAAAAGATCCATGTTTTGATGAAAATGTAGAATTTTGGCCAAATATTCTATCTTTTATAGAATTTTTGACGTAAGTACCGTAAATGTAGTAAAATAACGTTGATTCGCAGATTTTTCAATATATAATATTTGAGTTTTATTATATTTCAGGATATATAGAGTGGCTCAGTATTTTTCACTACTTACAACTCACAAATATTGGAAACTTTGTGTTGGTTTCACCCTCATATATTTCATCGTTATAAATTGTATAACCTGTTTCTTAATTTTACTAACTTTCGTTGGTTTATGTAAGGATTGTACAGGTTCTATTTATAAAGATTGGCGGCAATTTGTTTCACATAAGGTATGGAAATAATTTTTATCGCTATCTTCAACCTGTAATAAATTATAGATAGTATTAAAGTGTATAAAACCATTACTATTACAATCTCCACCCCCATTATATTTTCATTTAAAACTAATAAAACACCAGCAGGCGTTCTGGTGTTGCGGATGTTCATGGGCGTCAATAATAATCATAGGAGAAGCTTGTTGGTCGTCTTCAATCAGTAGGGTCAAAGGCAACAGACGTAAAGTATATTATTAATCCTCAATCATTTTCGGCCGAATTATTCTCAGGAAGTGGTACAAAAATTTGAGTACAGTGTACAATGTTAGTTGAGTGGTACAATGAGTAGATCTAAGTTTACATACTAGATCACGAACATTATCTATGTCATGGGATTTTGAACTTTTCTATACAAGCTAAATACTTCAATCTTTTACATTGTTAATACCTATGTTGAGTGTATACATCCAATAAGTAGTTAATGATAAGTTTTAGCATTAATATGCTTTGACTCAATTTGTAGTGTAGATAATACAATATTTAACTCTTTTTAAATACACTATTCAATTACGATAATACGATCTTTTAATGATTTCAGTTCAATGAAAGCGGCGTAGTATATTCAACGTACATCTATGGAGCCTCATTTATTTTTTGTTTTCCTTTAAATATAATGTTTGATGACATAAAAGCTTCAACATTGTCAGAGCATGTGTTCTTCAGTCTGTTGATGGTGTTTTTCTATCTCATGAAAACTTTTATTATATTACCTAAAATGGTCGCTGAAGTACTGCTAAGAGTCAGACAAATTTACTCTTTTTATCCACGCATCCGAATAATTGTAGCTGAAACGAAGAGAAGAAATCCTTCCTATAAAGCATACGTCGACGTAAAAGATTTTTACTCTTTAATGTGGAAAGAACACTGTGGCATAACCCGTATCCCAAAAATTTTCTCAAGCCTGCCAAGATATTTAAGACTTGATATAAAACAAGATCTTGTTTGGTCCGTATTCCACCATAGTCCAACTTTGAGAAAATGTTCTAATCCATTTCAAAGATGGTTATGTGATTATATACATTTGGATTATAAATTACCTGGTTCAAAGTTTTTTGTTGGTCCCCAGTGCCAAACACATTTATATTACTTAAAATCTGGAATAGTTCAGTTGATTTCTGCTGATGATGGTACAACACCTATAATATCACTTACAAATGGGACCATTTTTGGAGATGTCAGCTTTTTCTTTCCTCCTTTAAAACGAAGAGTTATAGTTCGTTGTCTCACATATTGTGAACTCTTTTATGTAACTCGAGCAGATATTCTCAAGGCATTACACAGATTTCCAGAAGACCGTAAAGCTATTCTGACACGTGTGAAAGAGAAGATTAAGCATGCGCATACATTATACACATGTAAGCAACATGTTAGAGGTTTAGATAGGACTGAAGACGAAGGTATTGCTTGGATAAAAAGGCGTTGGAGGGAGATATCGAGTTCTTTATATCATTGGAAAACGAAACAAGGACAGAAAACCGAATATTCTTTTCAGCTGCCACCTGAGGAAACAGTATATCATTGCTCAAAATATATTGGACAATTAGTTCTGTGTTCGGATGCTCAGTTGAAGAGAAATTCTTTGTTCGCACGAGTACATTTTCCCTTAATTTTAGTACCCAACTCTAATTTTTGTGTACTTTGGCACAGAATTGTGACTATAACAGTTGTTTTGGTATTAATACTGTATCCACCAAACATCACAAGAGTGACTGTTCCGCTTTGGTTCAACTTTTTTCAATTATGGACTGATTTTTTGTTCATCGCTGATTTATGCGTGTGTCTTCTGACATCATTGGAAAACCAAAATATAACTGAAGTTGATTTTGCGACTGTAATGTTTGCACGCTTTAAAAGTGCACAGTTCTATTTTGATGTTTTAGCGACACTGTGGTTTGAGAGTTTGGTGACACTTATTGGAATTCCTGAGTACTATTACATTGTCCAATTTAATCGACTAATTAAAGTTTATGTGCTTTTTACTCATTGGAATATTGGAAAAAATCCCTTATTGCATGTTGTCTCTAAAATTTGCTTAATCAATTTAATATTTGTTTATATTTCAAGTTATCTAATATTTGCATTGGTTCAGCTTGAGCCTAAATTAACGTCAGAATTTTTTTTCGGTGAGACATTTTGCAAAGTAGACCAACCTAAAAATGAATGTAATTATAAACTTAATAACATTTTTCAAGTATTCATTTCTTGGCTTCTAGAATTACTTTTTATTAATTATTTACCTCAAACCTTAGCAGATGTTTATACTATTATAGTAATCATATACATTGCGTTTTTGATCCTACTTTATAGTAAATCAACTTTAATTGGGATATTCCATGCTAATAACACTGGAGTATCTAATTATCAATACTTTGTTACTAATATTACAAAACATTACAAAAAGTTCCAAATACATCCGGATCTTTTGAAGCGGTTGGATCGATATTTGACGTGCCATTGGAAACACTACAAAGGATCCGATGTTTTATATCCAAATCTATTTCAAAATGAACCTTTTGATATATATTGGAAAGTTCACGGCGAAGTAGCCGAAAAAGTTATTAAAGAATCACGACCATTTCTATCTGCTGATCCTGCTCTTATTAAAGAGCTTGCATATAATGCAAAATTTTTGATGCTACCTGAAAAAAGTACGATGATAATTTTTGGTGTCCAGCCCAAAAATGTTACGTGGCTCGTACAAGTAAGAATTTTTTCAATATTTGTATTTAAATTTTAGTAGATTTCAAGTTAAGCTAGTTAAATGTATTCGAGTGGATTTGTGTTTATAATATTATTTCAACAATGAAGAAGAATAAAACCAAAAAAAAAAAAAAGAAGAAAATAAATAAAAAAAACCCTATAAGTTGGTACACTACACTACAGAGTAGAAATGTCTATAATGAATCAAAATAATTTTCGCCATATTATGAACGTCAACAAACAAAAATAGTATTGCAATCTTGACTAGGGGCGAGATTCAACCAAAAGCAAATGTCAATTTTATATCTACGTAATGAGGATGCTGGCAAACAAATGCGACTCTAGTTAATTGACCGAAGCTACCGCTTTTTTTCAATTTTATTTTATGAAAATAGAATTAAAAAATCTCGATAGCCGAGTGGTTGGGTGGTCGGAATTTTGAGTCAAGATACCCGAGTTCGGTCCACAGTTGGCAGACTCGTACCAATGGGTTTTTCAAAAACTTATGTACGAATTATATCGTTGGCTTGGACGTTGGTTGTTCCGAAAATATCTTCGGTGGAAGGTGGGTCGTCGGGACTTAATTGTCTAAACTAGACCTCTGTCTACCCCTGTATTGGGAATAGCGTGATGACATTTTATTTTTATTTTAGAATTGAAAAAAAAGTAGTACATAAATTGGTAGTAGTGTATGGTGCGGTCACTGTATAAGTAAAAGTATGTGTGAAAAGATACTCAGATTATAGTTGCGAAAACGTATAATGTTACAGAAAAAATCGTCTTGTTATTTACTTGTAGCTGATTACAGGATAGGTACATATTGCTTAGAAGTTTTGACTCTTAAGGAAGTTATTAAGTTTTATTTTATATTAAATTATCTATGACAGGTATTTTCTTTTTACATATATGAAAGGATCAAGCAATTTTTTTAGCCCGGAAGAACTATTTGAATATGTGATGTAATCTTTATGAACATTTTTAAAAAAAAACTTCTTGGTTATGATATTTTACTGCACACTACTTTAATTTTTTATTCTTTTTTAGGGGTTCGTAAAGTGTGAATATCTTAATGACAAAGGAGAATTACTGAAACGTTTTTATAAACCTGGTGACACGTTGGCATTTAGTGCAGCGTTTTTTGCCAATCAATCGCTAAAAACTTTCATTGCATATACTGACTGTGAGGTATCATTTCCTATTTCGTAAAATATATAACGTTTTATCTTCGCATATTTCCCATTACTGGACTAGTCAGAGGGCTATACAGATAAGTTATATCGACTCATATTTCACCCGCACCTACTTAGGAATTTGGAACAAAGTGCCTGGCGCCCTGCAGGGCTCATCACCTGCCACATTGTCACCTGTCACGCATACGATATATGTTAATCATACATATATTAACCTAATCTTTCTTATGCTATTTTAAACGATTGTGACAAACGTGAGGGAGCTGCCAATGCCCTGCAGTGGCCTTTTATAGGCCGTTGCAATTCCGACAGTGAACTTGTAATTACGATGATAATGAAATTAATGATTGTTTAATTTATTTTCGTTCTTATTAATAACGTTATAGATAATATCAGGTATATTTTGTAAGAATGTAATAATTTTAAGGTTCTCGTCGTCAAGACATCCGATTTCTTTAATATTTTAAGACGTTTCCCAAATGAGATAGCGCATTTCGAAATGTATTTAGATGAATTAAAGCCAAGATTCGATCAAATAATTCAAGAGCATATGAAGAAACATAGAGATGTGAGTATATTATTTGTGCATAATTGATGTTGGGGAAATTTAAGGTCATTTATGATATTATTCCTAAAATTGACAGTATTATTCAAAACTTATCGCCGAATTGAATTCTTGCATGAGGACGAATTCAACTTCGGTGAAGTATCATCATCCCGAACGATAAAAAATTCACTGTAGGACATTTTCCTTGTCTCCACGTCTTGACTCGAAATTTCGACCACCCAACCACATAGCTATCGTGACTCTTTTACAAATTGATTTGATTTTCGAAACGCGTATGTGTTTGTATTATATCTTCAAGTTATTATTAAGTTGGATTTATACTTGATTTGAGTACTAGTAGCAAAAATAACTTTATTTACTTAATAATAAAATTATAATTATTCATAAAATTATTAATATTTTTTTTTATTTTTTAAATTGACCATAAAATATTTTCAATCTGCAGTACCAAAAAAAAGTACGTCAGCGGATTTTCCATTCTAGAATGTCAGTGGTTGATCGACGGCACATCAGTCGTGTGGCAAGAAATTTTCGATATTCAACAACATTTAATACCACACCATCCTCAGAGTTAGTATTTGTAGTAATATTAAAGTAATATTTTTTTCGGTAAAGCAGGTTGATTAAAAGGCACCCTTATACTGTAACTGTAACCTGTAACCTTATACTGTAAATTTAAATTGACCTCTTGACTGTTTTTATAAAAATATTAAAAATTATGATTTCTTGTACTAACGTGAATGCTACATATCTTAAATAAAACGATTTTCGGATTTTATCGCGTTTTTTAATTAGTTTTTAACAAACTAATCTTTACTTTCCGACGTTTCGGATGCTTTACAGCGTCCGGCTGTCATTGCTACCTTCAACAAAAAAAAAATAACACTATAAGACCCGAAAAACGTTTTATTTAACGTATTAGAAATTTTTAATAATACTTTTGTCAAGCCAACCATTATTTCATATTATATAGTAATATTTTATCTTTATCCGATTTCCTGTAATGGCAAATGGTAGGCAGACATCTAGGCAATGTTCTTTTAACCCACTTTTCACCGAAGATTTTTTGGGATAACGTGAACGGTGGTGAGCCTGTCGCCGATAATATAATTATGTAATGAAAAATATATTAATATAGAAAATATATAAATAATTTCAAATAAAAACTGCTGCGCTAACTATGACCTTCGAATTCAAAATTAATACGTTAACAATGTATGTTTTTCCGGGAATCTGGTGTTAACTATTTTTTTAGAGTTTGTTTATGAAAATTTGAATTGAGTTTCTTTGAATTATTCGCAGTTTCATGCAAATTTGGATGCCGTTTCGAGCTATAATCGTATGCGTGTCTATTATTTCAGCAGCATTGCAAGGTATTTTTTTTTAGATATTTTTTAGAAATCTTATAATAGTAGGTACTAATGAATTATAAATAGAGTGATTTGAATCGTATTGCTTTTGCTGCCGTCCTTTAAGGAAGAATAGGGGAGTTGAAAAAAGAAGAGGCTGAAAATCTGAAATCGAAGTGATTGTTGATGTTAGTTTTCATTTAACATCATAAAAACTTGCCAGCAGGCTAGTGGTTTTCTAGCTTCTCTTTTTAAGGCATCGATTAGGGGCCTCATGGGCTTACGCTACTGCTTACGGCTCCTACAATCTACTTCTTTCGATTTTTCTAAACATTATTTTGAGATAGTTATCCCACACTAAGCCCCCGTTAGAGCATTCAGTGATTCAATGGCTATTTCCCTTAGTCGCCTTTTACGATATTCGCGGGAAGGAAAGGGATGGTATGCCACCCCTTGGGGCGTAAGAACATATAAGAACATAAGGTTGTTATTGATAAGGCGTTATATTGAAGATTGTTGTATTGAAGGCGTTACTTTGCGGAAATTCATTGTAAGGTTTATATTGAAAAAAATACTTCGAAACATTCCGCATATAAGTCACGATAGCCGAGTTGTTGGGTGGTCGGAATTTCGAGTCGCAAGACCCGAGTTCGATCGCCAGGTGGCAGTACCAATGACTTTTTCAAAACTTATGTACGAATTTCATCGTTGGCTTGGACATAAAGACGGCGACGGGCTCACCACCTGTCACGTTGCCCCGAAAATATCTTCGGTGGAAGGTGGGTCAAAGGGACTTAATTGTCTAGACTTGACCTCTGTCTACCCCTGTATTGGGAATTGCGTGAAGATATTTATATTTTATATTTATTTATAACATTCCGCATGCAAATATAAAAAGGTATATGGTTACCTGGTCCGAAGAGAAGAAGAGCACCACCCTCCCTTCCACTGATGAGTGCACTGATTTCACTCCCTCCCTCACACATCTGTGGGAGGGAGGGTGGTGCTCTTCTTCTCTTCGGAGAAGAGTCCTTACAATGAATTTCCGCAAAGTAACGCCTGAGTCAATTAACTATATAAGAACATGTTCTTACGCCGTAACCGCAAGACAATAATTTGTTTAGTTCTTTACATTTAGTAAATAACGTACAGTGAACCTAAATACATAACTAAAGAATATTAACCAACTACCATTTTCTAAAATATATTTAATTAATAGCTTATTTGGAGGATTTAAGGATTAAGTCACAATAGCCGAGTTGTTGGGTGGTCGGAATTTCGAGTCGCAAGACCCGAGTTCGATCGCCAGGTGGCAGTACCAATGACTTTTTCAAAACTTATGTACGAATTTCATCGTTGGCTTGGACATAAAGGCGGCGACGGGCTCACCACCTGTCACGTTGCCCCGAAAATATCTTCGGTGGAAGGTGGGTCAAAGGGACTTAATTGTCTAGACTTGACCTCTGTCTACCCCTGTATTGGGAATTGCGTGAAGATATTTATATTTTATATTTATTTATAACATTCCGCATGCAAATATAAAAAGGTATATGGTTACCTGGTCCGAAGAGAAGAAGAGCACCACCCTCCCTTCCACTGATGAGTGCACTGATTTCACTCCCTCCCTCACACATCTGTGGGAGGGAGGGTGGTGCTCTTCTTCTCTTCGGAGAAGAGTCCTTACAATGAATTTCCGCAAAGTAACGCCTGAGTCAATTAACTATATAAGAACATGTTCTTACGCCGTAACCGCAAGACAATAATTTGTTTAGTTCTTTACATTTAGTAAATAACGTACAGTGAACCTAAATACATAACTAAAGAATATTAACCAACTACCATTTTCTAAAATATATTTAATTAATAGCTTATTTGGAGGATTTAAGGATTAAGTCACAATAGCCGAGTTGTTGGGTGGTCGGAATGTCGAGTCGAGAGACCCGAGTTCGATCCCCAGGTGACAGTACCAATGAGTTTTTCAAAAACTTATGTACGAATTTCATTGTTGGCTTGGACATAAAGGCGGCGACGGGCTCACCACCTGTCACGTTGTCCCGAAAATATCTTCGGTGGAAGGTGGGTCAAAGGGACTTAATTGTCTAGACTTGACCTCTGTCTACCCCTGTATTGGGAATTGCGTGAAGATATTTTTATTTTTTTTTATTTGGAGGAGTATACTTAAAATCTAGTTATATTATTTAGCATTAATAGTAATCTTTAAAAGATACAAAATTCATAATAGCTGCGATAGTTGGGTGGTTGGGTTCTCGGAATTCGAGTAGAGACACGAGTTCGATGCCCAAGTGGTAGGCTCTTACCAATGGGTTTTTTCAAAACTTACGTACGATTTACATCGTTGGCTTGGACATAAAGACGGTGATAGACTCACCAACTGTCACGTGTACCCAACCTCTTCGGTGGAAGGTGGGTCGAAAGAACTTAATTGTCTAGACCTCTGTCTACCCCAGTTTTGGGAATGGTGTGAAGATATTAAAAGAAATTAAAGTTCATGAAACTAACAATAAGGAAATAGTGGTATGGAAATGATAGAATGATTCGGGAAAAGATACCCCGAGCATATAAACATGTTGGCATCAATCCACAGTTTTGTTTATAGATTAATACCGTTTAGGAGATTATTATAAATTTTTCTATTTCATTTTTGATTGTATCTAAGGCGGTGGTGGAGTGTACTGGAGATGGTCTCTAATAATGATCGGCGCTGTTTGCGATTGTGTTGCAATGATTGATATAATTTTTAAACTTTTTGTAAGTAACTGTAATTTACCGTGAATAAATAAATAAATAATAATAAATGTATAGTTAGGTAAGGACAACATCACACACATTGCTCTGATTCCAAAGTAAGTAACCTAAGCACTTGTATTGATTCTGACAAAACGAAGGTACCGCGAACACACAGCTAAAAAATATAGAAAAAGTGGTTTTCTACATTGACTCAACCGGGAATCGAATTTGGGATTTCAGAGCTAGCAACACCTTGATAGAGAGAGAGAGAGAGAGAGTACACTTTATTGCACACCATAAAAATATGACAAACAGTCTAAACATAAATGGTAGCACAATGGGCGGCCTTATCGCTCAAAGCGATTACTTCCAGGCAACCTTTGGATGGACAGGATTTAGAAGAAAGAAATCTGGTGTGGGTAAATAACAAATGAAAAGAAATATACACCAATACAAGTATTACAGGAACTTGGAACTTGAGAATCGGCGTGTACGCCACTCGTCACATCCTATGAATGTATTCAATACGTCAAAAGCAAAACTTTTAACTAAATTATGCTTGCTATTTTGACAACCCCTAGAATTGACAATCGTGTCGGCAATATGATTAGTGTGTATGACTGTTGATACATTGGTTAATAATTTGTGTATTAAACAAAACACTAATGTGCGATTGCGTATGCTGTCTGTGTTTATTCTTATCGGAGAAGCGTAATGATATTGATTTTTGGGATTTTTTTATTATACCTTACTTTTAAAACCGTTTAAAAAAGTCCACTGCATAACGTTTCTTCCAAGAAGAAGATTGCAATTAGCATTACTGCGAGTTACTGGCATAAATTATTATGACCTGATATTTTATATTGCTCTGATACCAAAGTAAACAGTTTAAGCAATTGTAGCATAGAATCAAAAACAACGAAAGACCCACAAACAACCAGACCCGAGACAATCGGGTTTTTTTCTGCATTGATCCGTCCGGGAATCGATCCCGAAACTTTTGAGCTGGCGGTATCTTGAAAACTGGTCCACTGAGGCTGTTAATTTACGTAGTTAGTTGATCAATAAAAGGTATTCAATTTTAGATGCCGTATTACGATATACGTGGTTTGGTTATTACTGATACCAGAGCTTGCATTAAACGATACCTTTCACGTGGTTTTCTGATGGATATCATAGGAACCTTTCCAGTTTATGAAATCTATATATACATTATGACTAAAGATATCGATAAAGATGACATACTTCTCATTAATACAATTAGTAAATTCGCTCATTTGTATCTTCTCATCGGATATTTTAATTATTTGGCCGACAAGCCGACGGCTAACATAGCTTTAATCATGGTAAGTTGATGTTTTGTATTTTCTTTATACAAATATTTTCACGCTAATCCCTATACTGGGTTAGACAGGGGTCAAGACAACTAAGTTCTTTCTATCATTAAAAATAAATAAATATCTACACGCATTTACAGGGATAGACAGAGGTTTAGACAATTAAGTCTCTTCGTCCCACCTTCCGACGAAGATATTTTCAGGACAACGTAACAGATGGTGAGCCCGTTCTCTATGTCCAAGCTAACGATATGAATTTTAAATAGGCTTTGAAAAAACCCATTGGTACGAACCCCTCACCTGGGGATCGAAATCGGGTCTCTTGATACGAATTCCGATGACCCAACCCACTCGGCTATCGTGACTTTACATTTATATCTCTCATGTTATACATTTCGTATCAGGACCACTCGGCTATCGTGACTCTCTTTATATAATTCAACAAAATGTAATTCACGTCGCCATTAATTGTATGCAATAATATGAAATAATTAAAAAATAAATAAATAAATGTATTAAAGTTATGTTGGTGCTATAAATAACGTTTATTCAGCAGATGTTAAAATGGCAAATAGTCTCTGTGCTCGTGATGTTTGCCGCCAGTCACTTTTTCATCAGAAAATGCATAAATTTCAATTTGGATGAGATGGGAACTTTTGTCAATGCAACATTAATTAGCGAGTGTTGGCTACCGTCAGTAACAAACTTTGATAACGAGCTTACTAGAGAAAACATCAATTTGGTTAGTTTTGTGTTAAAAACATTCCTTTTTATTTAAGTATCATAATATATATGACATCCGTAATTGTGTGGCCCACATCAGTTTTCATGTTGCCTGCTGTAAGGTTTGATACCCGGATAGGTTTTTGTAGAAAAACACTTTTCCTACATGTGTTCACTATTCCGCTGCATTCCGGGGTAGCTTTAGGTACAGCGCAACTAAGTGCTGGAATAATTTTCCCCCTCCACTTAGAAATCTGAATTCAAAAAAATATTTTAGAGTAAAGTATAAGTCTTGGCTTTTAGATATTCAAAAGAGAACTTAACTATCGCTATTGTGGTAATTCATTTTAATTATGAGGCTTAATTTTAAGTAGAAAATCTGTAATTTTATAGTGCTTTGTCCCGTTGTATGATAATATTGCAAGCCATGTGCAACATAATACCTTTACTTTAGCTCCAATTTTGCTTACCCAACAAAATTCTCAAACTGATAATGGTATATTGAATATGTACGTCTGCTTACCTTCGTAACATTAGCTGCTTATATTTGCTGTGTAATAATGTGTCCTTTTTAAGTTTCGTACATAATTTTTTTGTTTATGTTGTGTCATTATTTTTGTCATTAATTTTATTACAATTATTTTAATGTTCGGGTACTACCTGTCCAATTCTGTTTGACGGGCTGCGCTGAAAATCAGTGTTGTGTCTACCCGCAACTTATACTGAGCGCAGGCCCTTTTGTTGCTGTACTGGAATGTCGCTAATGTAATATTCATTGTTGAAAAATTATTTTTTTCTTTAATTTTATTATAATTAATTTGAATGTTTTTTTTAAGTTAAGGCACTCCTATTTTATTGTCACACTCATTCTGTTTTTTAATTGATTTTTTTTTCTTTTTGTACATCTGTAATTTCAATAATGTTTTTTTTGTTCCGGTAAAAGAGGCAACAAATAAATTTTCTTTCTTTCTTTCTTTCTTCTTTCTATGTGCTTTAGCTACTTACTTTCCGATCAGGACAATGTATGTGATGTTGTCCCTATCTATGTATTTATTTATTTATTAATAATATTATGCCCATAAAATAACAGAAATTTCAAAAATCAATCGACACGGACGGGAGACATTATTTTCTTTTTTTTCGAATCCCCATCACCCAAAACGACTCGCCTATCGTGGCTAAATATTAAAAGAAAGAATAAGCTAAAACCGCAGCACACTATAAACTAAAAATTAATAACGTATACCATACCATTTATTTCAATATGTTATCTGTTTTTTTTGTCAGCTTCTAGTTAGGTTTGCTTCCGGCGTTTTGATGTTTGAAATTCATGAGATTTTTAAAGCTTTCCATTAGTCGCCTCGTCGTCACCTAAGAGGAAAAAATGTTTCGTGGCAACGGAACACATAAAAATTTGTACAATAGTTTTAAATATTCAAACAGACTAGAATTTAACGAAATAATTAATTCTACAGATATTTGCACAAAGCCTGAACTTGGCACAATGCGGTATTATGAGAATGGATTTGGGAATGTTTAAAGTAGACCACGTAGATATTGGAACTGCTATAACTTTGTTCTTACTTGGAAGTAGTTTTTGGTTGGTATCGCTTATACATATTTTATTTTCGTTATGATATGGCTTTTACGTAAACGATTTCGCAACTCAACTTCAAGAGGCTTGTTAATTCAAGTGAAAGGAAGCTTTACGGTGTTTTACATTGCCGCGTTAGTTACTTCTTAGAGTGAGAGAGTGATTCTCGATAATATTTGATTGTGAGATCGGACCCTCAGGCAAAAAAAGGGAAACGATTACTCGAAAGTATCGGACTTATAGAAGCGCATTTAATTTGAATTATTTTACTGTTTATTCTTAGTAGTAAAAGTTAAGTCCTGCTGCAGCATAAATTGCCGGGCATCCTACTGCAGTGATGTAGAGGCCATCCTAGGTTTCTAAGTTTCGGCCAGTAAGTGAATTGCCCGAGCCTCTCAGCCCGGCATGGTAGAGGTGCCTTTTTCTTTTTTTCCCTTTCTTTATTCCTTTATAAAAGGTAAAAAAAGACACTGGCGGCCTGTGTGGTGTTGCAAGTTTATATGGTCGTTGGTAATCACTTACTATTGAGCAAACCGATTGCTAATTCACTACGTTCTCCTATAAAGGATTCTTCTTTTTCCCTCATTTCTTTACAGCCTATCAAAAGTTCAAATCTGAACATAGGTCTCGACCGGCGATTCGTTAGACTCGCGAGCTTGTGGTAAATTCAGTACTTAAAAGTACATCGATTTTAGTGGTGCCGGCCCGGGATCGAACCCACTTAGTCGCGATTAAAGCAAGTGCCCTGTCCACTAGGCTACCACGTTTTAAGTATCTGTAGTAAATTTCTGTCGTAGTAAATATTATTACTAAAAATTTGCTAATACACACCAAGGTATATTTTTAATCATATTTCTCACTATAACATAGGTTCATACTATGTTACTGCCTTACGCTGTTAGTGTTAAAGGCTCGTAGCAATACACTTTTCCAACATGGCGTTTCACAACTCAAAAGATTTCTGGAAGCCGAGCGAGTTGAAAATAGCCTGATTAATTCTGCTCAGGAGCATTTTAAATATGTGTGGCAAAGGTAATTGTTATAATTTTCATGTATTGTCCTTTCGACGCACCTCAAATATTGTGTATATTTATTTAAAATATGTATCTTTCTATTATATTATATATATTATTAAACTTAATTATTAAATATTAATTAACTGTCTGTGTAAATAAATGTAACCGTTAGCTAGGGCATTAAAATTCTCTCAATCTGTTATCTTATTCCAAATAAGCTTCGGTAAAAATTAGAACGAATTATTATAATATTTATCTTATCAAGGAATTGTATCCTCGAATGACCGTTGCCGCTGGTGACAATGGCTTCTTCAATTCAGTTCTTATCTCAAAATATCGAAGGTTGTTTTCACCAAAATATGTTAAACAACCAAAAGATGAATCAATGTTCTTTCTTAACTGCCTTATTCCATACAATTCCTTTTTATTTCCAATTTTGTTTTTGTCGGACGAGTTTAGACTTACAACAATTTAGAAAAAAGTAAAAACAAAAACGCATATCAGCTTTACTGATCATTTCCAATTACTTTCTACTTTCTTGTTGTTTGCTTATTCTATACGTGTTTCCCTTTTCTAATAATAATTTATTGAAAATATTTTCTTTTATTTTTTAGAACACAAGGAATAAACATGCAAAAATTGATGAGCGAACGCATCGGTGTTGTATTCAAACAAGATTTAAGTTACTTTTTTTATAAACAGTAAGTAACTCTTTTAAATGTTCGTACAACTAAACTTTCTTGAAATTTTTATTTTATAACAACTTTTATCGTCATCACCATAACGGTCTTTATCATTCCACTGCAGGCTACAGGCCTCTCCCATACGGGTGGGTTTATCAAAATCGCAACGCTTTGCGCATTACTAGACTATTCGCACCTTTGACGCTGCTACCGATCACCGGTCCTCTGAATTTTATTCTAGAATTTATCGACATGGTTATCCCGCCTTTTAAACATTTGTATTGATATAATGTATGTTCTTTCAGAACTTTTTCGGCACTTGATACCTTACTGCAAGGTGGAGAGAAATTGGAGAGGGAATTAGCATCAGATGCGACACAGATGTATTTCTTACCGGGTCAAGAGATTGTAAGGGAGATGGATTTGGCGCCGTGGGTGTATGTTATACATCGTGGCAAGGTTGCTATTTCCAGGAATGGGGAGAAACTGGCAGTTTTAACGAAGGTCGATACAAATAAAATTTTAACTAGCTCTATACACTTATTATCTGTTACATGTGTATATATGAGTAATCGAAATTCGAGCCAAGAGACCTTAGTTCGATCCCGAGATTACAGGCTAGTATCAAAGGATTTTTCAAAAAAAAGAACTTATGTAAGATTTATATCGATGGGTTGGACCTAAATACGGCGACGGGCAAATCACCTGTCACATTGTCTCAACAAAATGTCGTCGGTGGAAGGTGGGTCGAAAGGACTTAATTGTCTAGACCTCAGTCTACCTCTAGTCCAGAGGGTGGATCCACCAGATTATCTGTCCGATAACTGGTTGGAGCCACTACGGGTACGCGACCCCGGACCGCTCTAGCTTCCAGTGTCACACACCTCTCTGTCTCCGTGGCACTGTTATCCCACCCATCCCCTCCTAATTCCCTCCTATACCCAATCTATCCTTCTTCAAACCGAGAATTCCCAAGGAGGGTTGGTGTCAGGCAGGTGGCCGATCGGAAAACATTGACAAATACTTTACAACATGGGTACAACAGGAGATAGAATATGCGACAATGCTAGGGCGTACCCCGCAGGCGACGTGCAGGCGCAGCACCCGGGGGCTGTGAGAAATGGACGAGGGTTGCTGCACCAAGGACGGGAGCAGCGTAAGAAGCTAGTCCGGGAAGTAAGACTGAGGGTGGCAAGTTGGAATATAGGTACGATGACTGGAAGAGGAAGAGAGTTAGCGGATGTTTTTGAAAGAAGGCGTATAAGCGTTGCGTGTTTGCAGGAGACGAAGTGGAAGGGACAGAAAGAAAATTTTTGGGAGGATTTTGATGCTGTAATTACGGCGATACCAGAATATGAGGAGATATATATAGGAGGGGATTTTAATGGTCATATGGGAAGAACAAGTGAACTTGTAAGTGAAGTGTGTACTGGAAGCAGCTTTGGCCTTTGATTTAGCCGTAGTAAACACCTGGTATCAAAAGAGAGATCAACATCTTATCTCATTCCGTAGTGGCCAGCACTCTACACAAATAGATTACTTTCTTATGAAAAGGAGCAAAATTAACTCGGCCAAAGACTGCAAAATAATTCCCAGTGAGAGCCTAGTTTTCCAGCATAGGTTGTAGATTCTAGACTTGAGTCTTAAAGTAAAATGTATGCAAAAGAACTCTTAACCCCCACCTAGAACGAAATGGAACAAACTAAGTGACAGAGAGTTAGCCGAAGAGTATCGGAAAAGAGTAGTAGATAAGATTGTAGAAATGGGTGATATGGCAGAGATTAGAGTGAATAATTGCTGGAATGAGATGGCGATATGTGTAAGGAAGGTAGCAAGGGATGTTTTTGGAGAAACGAAGGGGAAAGGGAAGATTGATTAACACATGGTGGTGGAATGAAGAAGTGCGGAAAATTTTGAAAGAAAAGAAGAATGCTTTTGTTTGAAAAAAGAAAAGTTTGAAAGACGGAAATGAGAGAGATCAAGAAAACAAAAGGTCTGCCTATCAAGTTATTAAGAAGAAGGCGAAGAAAGTAGTTGCAATCGCAAGGGCTAAGGTACAGGATAAGCTGTACGATTTCCTGGAAACTCCACAAGGCCAAAAAGATCTGTATAGAATATCTAGAGAGCGAGAAAGGAATGCAAGAGATGTGAATCACATGAAATGTATGAAAGACGAAATGGGGAAGATTTTGACGGAAAACGAGAGCATAAAAGAACGTTGGAAGAGCTATTTTAGCAAACTTTTGAATGAGGAAAATCAGAGGAATGGAGTACTATAGGATGCTAGGAGTAATATGGGCATGGTTAAAGAGGTGACTGAAGACGAAGTTAGGATGGCAGTACAGAGTATGAAAAATGGAAAAGCAGTAGGGCCAGATGGTATACCAGTAGAAGCATGGAAGTATCTGAAAGCAGATGGATGGAAGTGGCTGACTTTGTTCTTCAATAAGTTGTTGCAAGAAGAGGTGATCCCCGATGAATGGTGCAACAGTTTACTGGTGCCCGTTTTTAAAAAGAAGGGTGATGTACAAGATTGCAACAGCTATCGGGGAATAAGGCTTATATCACACAGCATGAAGATATGGGAAAAAGTGATAGCGAAACGAATGAGAGAGGAGACTGAGGTAACACAGAACCAATTCGGGTTTATGCCGGGCCGGGGAATAACGGATGCCATATTTGTACTTCGGCAACTGATTGAAAAATACAGGCTTGTGCAAAAGAACTTGCATATGGTATTCGTGGACCTGGAGAAGGCATACGATAGGGTACCCCGTAAGGTTCTGTGGTGGTGTATGAGGGAGAAAGGGCTGCCAGAGAAGTATGTGCGGCTCGTTGAGGCGATGTATAATAGAGCCAATACTTGCGTCCGGTCTGAGGCTGGAATCACAGACAAGTTCAATGTGTCGGTTTACACCAGGGTTCGGTTTTAAGTCCTTATTTGTTCCTTCTGATTATGGATGCTCTGTCATCGAACATACAGGAGGAAGCACCCTGGTGTATGCTATTTGCTGATGACATTGTGCTTGTCGGAGAAAATGCACTTGAGGTACAGAGCATGCTAGGAAAATGGCAAGAAAAACTGGAAAGTGTCGGATTAAAAATAAGCAGAACCAAAACTGAACACACGTTCTGTGACTTCAGTAGTCCATCCAGTTTTACTCATATTGCCTTGGATGGTGTTCTCCTACCAGTCTGCTCCGAATTCCGTTACCGTGGGTCAGTGATCCAAAATGACGGCAATGTCGACCGGGACGTAAAGAATAGAATAAATGCGGGATAGATGAAATGGCGACAGGTCTCGGGAATAACTTGCGATCCACGCATGCCTCTTAAACTTAAGGGCAAAGTTTACAAAACGATCGTGAGACCTGTCGTATTGTACGGATCAGAGTGCTGGGCAACGAAAGTGACGGATGAAAGAAGAGTGCATGCTGCCGAGATGAGAATGTTGAGATGGATGTGTGGAGTGACTAGAAAAGATCGCATAAAGAATGAGTATATAAGGGGAAGCTTGAAAGTAGCACCAGTAACAGAGAAAATGAAGAGTGGTAGGTTAGCATGCTTCGGGCATGTAATGAGGAGGGAAGAATGTAATATAGGCAAAAGAATGTTAGAGATGAATGTGGATGGACGAAGAGCTATGGGGAGACCAAAAAATCGATGGATGGATTGTGTGAAAGAAGACATGAGAAAGAAAGGAGTGAGTATTGACATGACGGGAAATAGAGGAGAGTGGAAGAAGAAGATATGTTGTGCCGACCCCACATACCATGGGATAAGGGCAGGAAGAAGAAGACCTCAGTCTACCTCTGTATTGGGAATGGCGTGAAGATATTTTTTATACAATTATTATGAACACATTTATTCGTAAGGATCATCATGCTGAAGTGGCAATGAGCCGGCCACTTAGCTCCACGAATTGATAACCGGTGTAGGACGACCCCAAAATGTCATGCAAAATGTTGCAGGTTGTCGATGGATGCAGAACATTTTGGGGCAGGCCTTTGATCACCAGTGAACTATTCATAGGCTGTAAAAAAGAAAAAGAAACGTTATTATATTTATTCACATACAAGAGTTATTAAAAGTTTAATGACGATCTTATTTTGGAATAAAATATGATTGAATTCTCTCAAGTTGCATAGAAAAAATGTTTTTATGAATCGGAAAAATTAATGACAGACATTTTCAAAGGAATAAAGTGTGGATGCTTCACATTGCAATAATTTTGTAATTACTTATTTATCTTATCTTGCAGTACGTCGTTAAACATAGGTGGAAAAATGAGAATTTAAAGATATATTACATAGTTTCCTGCCATTCCCAATACAGGGGTAGACAGGAGACTAGATAGTTAAGACATTTCGACACACCTTCCTCCGAAAATATTTTTGGGACAACGTAACAGGTAGTGAGCCCGTCGCCGTCTCAATGTCCAAGCCAACGATATAATTCGTACATAAGTTTTGGAAAAAAACCCATTGGCACGAGCCTGCCACCTGGGGATCGTGCTCGGGTCTCTAGACTCGAAATTCTGACCACTCAACCACTCGACTATCGCGAATGATAGTTTCAGTGTATATTAGAAAACTTTGGTCGTTATAATTACACGTATATGTTTAAAGTACTGGTTTCTGTACTAAATTGTAACCTGTACTAAATTGACAGTATTTTTTGTCAAGTTGTGCTCCCCTGACCCTGACCTATGTACTTATTCGAATAATATTATAGTATTATAGTATTATACCTCACGTTGTCCCGAAAATATCTTCGATGGAAGGTGGGTCAAAAGGACTTATTTGTCTAGACTGGACCTCTGTCTACCCCTGTATTTGCGTGAAGATATTTATTTATTTTTATTTATTTATAGTATTACAGCGGAAAAATATAGATTATATTTTACAATCGTTTGATGGTAAATGTAACAACTTTATAATATAAAGATCGTTTTTTTTTTCAAATTTTAGGGATCCATTTTCGGTCAGCTGGACGGAGTAAAACCTCGACCTGTGCGGTTCTCAGCAGAGGCAGTAGGTTATGCAGATGTATTGCAAATAACTATTGAAGACTTTCAAGAAGCTTTAAATGATGAGGTTTAGAATTTTTTAGACATTAAATTCTTTCACTAGTGAACGAGTGTCGAGCACACCGGTGTTTAAGGTGTCACCAGCTCCGTCCGAATTCAGTTCTCGGATAGGTTAATGAAGAAAACCAAATCTTTTGTATTGTCTCGGGTCTGGGAGTTTGTGGTAACTTCCTTATATCTGATTCCATAAAACAAGTCAGAATAATGTACGTGATTTGGTCTATAGCTATGAATATGTATGTATTATTGTTATAATAAATAATATTTTTGTAAACATTTTTCCGCTGTGATGTAATCGCCTAAGAACTTCCCATAGATTTTTTAAATGGCGTTAAGGGGATAGTATGATAGGAATACTACGGAAAAATCCCAGATTAAGATTATGCATATTGATAACGGGTTGCAGCGTCTAAGGCGCTGGGAATGCCAATCCGCTTGCCAAGCGTGGTTACATACATACATAACGGCCTGTTAAAGTCCACTCCAGAGCATAGGCCCCTCCCATAGGGAGGATTTGCCGAAATATCCCGCCATCTATCCATAGGTTGCCATTAGGATATATGTATGTATATATATATATATATATATATATATATATATATATATATATATATATATATATATATATATATATATATATATATATACACGGTTCATTCTTCATGAATCATTCCTGTGTTTTGCAGTTCATTATTAAAGGCCGTTGGTATTATATTTATCTTATCATATTTAACGTTTACACAACTCAGAATGTCCAGAACATTTCCAAAGCTCGTGTTATTAATAAAAATACTAATACGGTAATAGTTCTTTTCATCTTTAAGATTTTTATACTTTAAATATTATTAAAAAAACTGTTTATAGATAAGACACAATATAGAACAGAACATTCAATCCAAACTTGATTTTATGGCATTAAAAAAACCTGTTACCGAGAATCCGTATAACACCCTACAATATATACTTCAAGGGAAAAAGGCAATACAATTACCTGTAAGTAGAAAACATTATGAAAATAAAAGTCTCTGTGTTATTAGGAAATTAAACTAAAACGTGACGTAACTCATCAAGCTCATAAAAGCGTTTGTGTATTTATAAAACAGTTGGTCTCTATTGGATTAACGAATTACAAAGGTCATACACTCATTTGTTGTACAACTGTTATTCATATATTTTATTTATATATGTCCTAGTATTTTTTTAATATTTAAGAATTATGAAAGAATGAAATAATACTTTTTATTTATTTTTTATTTTCATTTTATGACGGGGTAGCCAGAGAGAACAGATCGCCAAGTGTCACGATCTTTAATAAGAGGTATGTCTTTCATACCTTTTTCGAAAGAGGTATGAAATAAGATGAAGCATATTTTCTCATGAAATAAAAAAAATTATAGACAGAGGTCTAGACAGATCTAAGTCCTTTCGACCCACTTTTCACGGAAGAAATTTTTTAGAACAACGTGACAGGTGATCGTGCACAAGTTTTGAAAACTCATTGGTACGAGCCTACCACCAAGAGAACGAAATCAAGTTTCCTGATACGAATTACGATGACCCAACCCACTCTGCTATCGTGACTACATTTATCTCCCTCATGTACAACATTTCGCAATAACAACATACACTTATTTATAAACAAACAAAGAATAATTACATTTGTTTAATAGTGGATGAAGACTCACATGGAAGCTCACAACGGCAGTCGTTATAGTAAATGGCTTTTCCTCACTTGGTTGATTGAACCGGTGGCTACCGCATTTGCTGTACTCACCTTGGAAACTGTACCCCATAAACCAACGTATAACATATATTGGTTTTTACTTGTGTTAGACATCGTACGTTTCTTATACATTGTTTCGGATTTTTTTAGGGTAAGTTCTTTATGTTTAATTAACGTAAAATATTAAGGGGTACTTTTAAATATGTTCCCGACATTTTGTTACCTTTTTTAAAACAGGCGAAGGTCAAGGATGTTTAAAACAAATTTGAGCATGTCCTTTATTTATTGCGCAGTGTATACTGAGCATATGTGCGAGTCTGATGATCGCATAATGTAAATCTCATAATGGAAAAACACATTATCAATATAAATAAAAAAATTTTGTTCAAATCAAATTCAACCAACGAACTGTACTCTAATTGAGAGAACATGCATCACAACCATGGATCTTAATAAACCTTTTACCTTACCACTAAATAAACGTATTATTATTTTTAAAAAATCTTTACGCTATTCCCGATACTGTGGTAGACAAGGGTTCAGACAATTAAGTCCTTTCGACCCCCATTTCACTCAATACCTTTTTTGGCAACGTGAAACATGAAGTTTTTTTAAATAGTATAATAAAATATCAAATTTATCACGACCTGAGATTGACTGGGAAGAACTGAACCAGTAGTAAGCCTGCCGACGTATTAGTTTCATACATATTTAGACACTTTTTGATACAACGATTCGAAAAATATTCCTTTTAAACCTTCAACACTTGAATTAATTCAGAACTCAAATTAGTTTAATTCTATGACAGTATGTTATTCCTCTAGCTCTGGAATAATCCATCTTCTTCTTCTTCCGGCCCTTATCCCATGCTATGTGGGGTCGGCACAACATGTCTTCTTCTTCCACTCTCCTCTATTTCCCGTCATCTCAATACTCACTCCTTTCTTTCTCATGTCTTCTTTCACATAATCTATCCATCAATTTTTTGGTCTCCCCATAGCTCTTCGTCCATTCACATTCATCTCTAACATGCTTTTGCCTATATTACATTCTTCTCTCCTCTTTAGATGCCCGAACCATGCTAACCTACCACTCTTCATTTTCTCTGTTACTGGTGCTACTTTTAAGCTTCCCCTTATATACTCATTCTTTATCCGATCTTTTCTAGTCACTCCACATTTCATCCATCCCGACCTTTCGCCATTTCATCCATCCCGAATTTATTCTATTCTTTACGTCCCGGTCGAAATTGCCGTCATTTTGGATCACTGACTCAAGGTAACGGAATCCGGAGCATACTGGTAGGAGAACACCATCCAAGGCAATATTTGAAAAACTGGATGGACCACTGAAGTCACAGAACATGTGTTCGGACACTTTCCAGTTCTTCTTGCCATTTTCCCAGCTTGCTCTGGACCTCAAGTACATTTTCTCCGACAAGCACAACGTCATCAGCAAATAGCATACACCAGGGTGTATGCTATTTGCTGATGGAATAATCCATGTACAAGAATAATTCTTGAGGTTATTATGATTCATTTGTAGGGCGACAATACTTTACCATTAAGCAACAAAGTCACGGACCATGTCGGTGTTACCTTAGATAAGTCTTCACTAAGATAAGTTTTCAAAATTTCATGACCTTTTTTTTATTTCCCAAATAGTAATAAAAATATCTTCATGACATTTTTAATACTGAAGTAGACAGAGGTCTAGACAATGAAGCTCTCTAGACCCACCTTCCACCGAAGGTGGTGAGCCTGTCACCAACAGCCTATCTTTATGTTCAAACCAACAATATAAATCGTACATAAGTTTTTGTAAAAACTCATTGGTACGAACCTGGGGATCGAACTCGGGTCTTTTGACCCGAAGTCCGATCACCCAACCACAAGGCTATCGTGACAATTCTTTTTAATCTATTCAAGAGTTAGAGAAAGTAAAATATATCGAGGGCAATTAATAAATTTTAGATGGAGTTGACAGTTGTAGAAGGAAAGTGTGTGTTGAAAACTTTGAATTATCGTATACTTTTGAATTGGGGATTTTACGCAGACCTTCTATCAATTGTCGTGCCCCTAGCTACGTTTTTAAGGGGAAATCGGCTGTATCAACTGGTTAAGCTAGTCAGACTACGTTTGCTTTATGATTTCTATAGATATTTTTGCACTGGATTCCAGGTAATATTATCTATTTGTTGCATCTGTTGTCAAGTTTTTATACCTAACACATAGAATGGTCTGTAGAGACTGACTGCACCACATATCATCAGAATTTTAGTTTGTATTTTTCGTTATGGTTATCCCGCCATTTGTCGGAAGCCAATTGCATTTTTAAGGTATTTCTCTTAGTCGCCTCCTACCACACACACACTGGCATTAATGCTGCTCTATATTCTTATGCCGTAATCAAAACCTTAAGTACTTACCACCACTTTTTGTTTCCTTATCAATAGTGATGCAAGAAAAAGGGGCCCGTGTATTTATAGGCTGTAACTAAACGTCAAATCTTATAGAATATAAGAACAATACGTATTATAGTAATGCAATACGTATTGTTTTATTTTATTATAATAATAAAAAATACGAAATACATGGCCTCCTTTTTCTTGAGAATTCCGTAAGAGACAAGGCGATTAAAGGAAAAGCCTTGAAAATACCAATGGCTACTAAAAGACGACAGGATAACCATCACGTAAAATAACGAACCTAAATTTAGCATAACAGTAACAGGCAATTACGTCTACGGTGGAAGGTATCAGGTGATGCTGGTATCGCCAACTTGCTTGAAAAAAAAATATCTTCTCGCCATTCCCAATACAGAGGTCTCCCAATTATCGAGACAGAGGTCTCGACAATTAAGTGTTTTCGTCCCACCTTCCACCGAAGATATTTTTGGGACAACGTGACAGGTGGTGAACCCGTCGCCGTCTTTATGTACAAGCCAACGATATGAATCGGGCATAGGTTTTTGAAAAATCTCATTGGTACCAGCCTGTCATCTGGGGATTGAAATCGGGTCTCCCGACTCGAATTCTAAGCACTCAACCACTTGCCTATGGTGACTTTAAAAAAAGCCTGGCGATTATGATAAAACAGAGATCTATTATGCCTTTGTCTATTTATGGGCTTTTAAAGGACGTTATATGTGAATGTGATGAACGTATTAGTGTCGCACAACACTCAATAACAGTTAATTATTTATTTATTAGTATAATATTACCAGTAATATATATATATATATATATATATATATATATATATATATATATATATATATATATATATATATATATATATATATATATATATATGTTTATGTAAAATATTTTAAACTTCCACTACATGTTGCTAAACCACCTACAAGGATGTTCAAACCTGTTCTACTCGAAGTATTGACAATTGAAAATAAAAGTCACGATAGCCGAGTCGTTGGGTGGTCGGAATTTCGAGTCAATAGACCCGAGTTCGATCCCCAGTTGGTAGGCTCGTACCAATGGGTTTTTCAAAAACTTATGTACGAATATCGTTGGCTTGGACATAAAGGCGGCGACGGGCTCACCACCTGAGACGTTGTCCCGAAAATATCTTCGGTGAAAGGTGGGTCGAAGGGACGTAGACAGAGGTCGACCTCTGTCTACCCCTGTATTGGGAATTGCGTGAAGATATTTTTTTTTAAATAAAAATATTTCCAGAGCCGAGTGGGACCAGTGTTAATAAAATTTCTCATAGTGATACTTATGCTACACGCTATGACTTGTGGTTGGATTATGGTTGCATGCCGAGGTATGACATTTATTTTGCTTTTGAATTTCATTTCCACGGTTCAAACGGTTAATCTCACCCTTCTTTCATCATTTTGTTGTGTACTATGATGACTATAGCAGTTACATTCGTCATAGCGATAACTGACGCAGTATATCGTTATTGATCAAATTCCTGGATATAATAAATTGGAAAATTTATCTTTTTAAAACAGAATTAATTTTATAGAACAGAATTTATGTAACAGATTTTCGTAATATTTTATCTGCTCTTCAAGCTTTTCCCAATACTGGGGTGGTCGGAACTCGGAGGAGGTCAGAGGCAGGAGATAATTTCTATTAATTTTGATTCATATTACACGTGCGCTAATTTGGTACAGTACTAGTATATTATGAGTACACTAGAGTACTCATTTAGGGTACTTTTATTTGAAAATTACACTATTGTACCAAATACAGTTCACGAAATATTTGATGTGATATTGGCCGTGAAGCCAAACAAAAGGCTCCATTTGAAAATGCAGTTGTGAAACACTTTATTCAGTATTGCAGCTACGTGCTACAATGGACACCTCATTTGACATCACACAACTTTTGTGTAACTTTTTTGTAGCATATACACAAGTTTATAAGTTGTCGCCCGCTCTGAGTTCTCGTGTCCGGTTCAAAGAGGTATCGATGCAAAGAAAATCACATTTTCTGTACTGTATCTTTGGTCGGGGTGTTTATGGTAGCTTCGTTGTTTCTAGTTCCATTACACAAGTGCTTTAGCTACCTAATTTAGGATCAAAGCAATGATACTGTTCCTATGTTTACGATTACTCGTTTCTCACTTAAGCCCGTAAATAATCTAATTTTAGTTTGGAACTAGTGTCATGGTAGTCATGGAGTACGTTTATGTTTGTTTCTTATTTACAGATCAAGAGTTTACTCTTAAAGTACCTGATATTCCATCATTTATTAACGTTACTATTGACTACAACGAATGGACGCTGCCAAATAAAAGAATTGGAGGAGGTTACAATATCATACATATGTATAATAATACCTAGCAGTATAGAATTTCAGAATTCATTTTTAAAACTACCATGATTTGTTCAGTTTAACCTGGCAGCACAATTTTATGAATGATCAAGTTTAATATTTAGTTAAAAAGTCTGGGGAGTCTGAACAACGTCTATTGTTACTGCGAAAAGCTACTCTTGTTGAAATTTGGGAAGAAAATATGTAAGAAGCCTCATTATAATAGGCCGTTTTCCGTGGAAGCCCTTTCAAAATCTGGCGGACGTCTTTGAATATGATTCCTAGGCATTCTTTCATTTGTCTTTTGAAGCAATAATTATCTTTAAATATTTTTATGGCTAAACCATTAAATTTAATGCGAACCCTAAAAGTAGCAAAATAGTTACAGCTAATTTTGTAAACTGGAATTATTCATTGGCTACATTTGAAATACAATCACATTTATTCTAGGTACTAATAAAATTATACTGCGTGGTGAACCGTAATATAAAGTCACGGCGACATCACTGTATACATCTTAATATATATGTATATATATATATATATATATATATATATATATATATATATATATATATATATATATATATATATATATATATATATATATATATATATATATATATATATATATATATATATATATATATATATATATATATATATATATATATATATATATATATATATATATATATTACTTTCATATAATTAGTATTTTATTTATTACACAAAAAAATAATAACAGGGCACACATATGATTTATAATTTACTTGCTTAATAGAAGCTTTTAAACATGAACATATTGTTATAACAGGCTGCGCGCGAATGACGGACAAGTTCATAGTTAATAAAAAACTTTTGTACAGTTTTATTGTACCAAAAACTTGGAGCGCTGACTATATTGTGTCCATGACTTATATTTTGGTTCTTTATACACAAACTGAGATGGATGTGGTATGTTTGTAATTTAAATATGTTTTAATTTACTTTACTTTATATTACAAGACGGCGACGGGCCCACTACCTGTCACGTTGTCCCGAAAGTATCTTCGGTGGAAGGTTTTTTTACAGAATTGTTGTTGCATGAATGGGCCGGCTCGCCCGGGGACGTACCACGACCTCACAGAATATCGGCGTGAAGTAGAAGTCACACAAACTTCTGCGTTTCGTCTGGTGAGTGCAGGTAACCGGAGGCCCATACACCCCCATACACTCTAAGGCTGGCATCGCATCTGCTATGCCTCTGGTATTGCGGGTGTTTATGGGCGGTGGTAATCACTTACCATCACGTGATCCACCTGCTCGTTTGCCTCCCTTTTCTATAAAAATAGAAATAAAAATAAAAAAAAATTGTTATAATTAGCCAAGAATTTAGTAAACAACGTCTATCACCAAGAGCTGTTGAGGAGGGGGATAATTCAATTACTAGCAAAATCACTCTACCATGTCTTCGTATAATATGTGGGTTAACAAACTAAACACCGTCAACTTTTATAGTAAGTTTAGATCTTTGAAAAAATCCCGTATTGTTTTTCGTAGATTTTATCTTTAAGCCTAAAACAAGTTTATTACAAAATCGTAATGAACTTCGTGATATTTATTTTGGATATGTGGATATTAAGTATTGCAATTGGTGCAGTCTATACAAAGCTAAATGATTTATATAAATATGATTACAACGTGATGAAGCTTATTACATATTTAAGACACACTGGCTTGTCACCAACGTTACTGCAAACTGTCGAAAATTATACGAAACACTTATGGAAAAGACAAAGAGGTAAGTGCGTATTTTGGACTCACTTTGGTTGAAACTGTTGAAATTTTATTGTTGCGAAACGATGAATAAAAAGGATAAAAATTATTATAAATAATATAAAATATTAAGAATGAATAATTTTTTTATGAATAAAAAGAAACTACTTCTACTTAAGTTATGATAGACAAATGGTTGGGTGGTCGGAATTTCGAGTCAAGAGACCCGAGTTCGTTCCCCAGTGGCAGGCTCCTACTAATAGGTTTTTCAAAAACTTATGTACGAATTATATCGTTGGCTTGGACATAAAGACGGCGACGGGCTCACCACCTGTCACGTTGTCCCGAAAATATCTTCGGAGGAAGGTGGGTCGAAGGGACTTAAGTGTCTTGACTAGACCTCTGTCTACCCCTGCATTGGGAATTACGTGAAGATATTAATTTATTTATAAAATAAAATAATTATAAATTTTTTTTTATTTATAATATTAAGGTTTGTCTCGGACTCTCAATTCATGTTTATATGTATATTTATCAATTTAAGTATATCGTGTCATAAGCATGGATATTAATACGGTGCGCTTGGTACGGCTTGGTACGAGCCTGCCACCTGGGGATCGAACTCGGGTATCTTGACTCGAAATTCCGACCACCCAATCACTCGGCTATCGTGACTTATCGGCTTAATATTCGTCACACAAATGTTAGCCGCCATCGGGATTTGATTTTGATCCACAACCCAAATCAAGCTTTAAAATATAGGGTACCTGATCCTGCGACCAAAATCTGCTTATTAAGCTTAGCAAAACCCTCATTTACAAGGCATATATGTCTTAATATTCTGTCTCGGTTTGTATAAGATCTATAAGGACACAGCGTTAGAATTTTTTACCTATAAATGGAAATATTCTTTTTTTTTATTTTAAATAGCTGTAAAGCTACATACGTACTTACGTTCGTAAGTTTTACTCTAAAAGTGATAGCGAATTGCAGGTAATTGGTTGCCAGAGTTGGCACAGAATGCCCCGCAATGCCTTCGTGAAGATATATTGGGTGCGCTTTATATTTACCATTTGAAGACTCCACCCTTGCTGCGAGACTTGCCTCATCATTTCATTCGACAATTAGTGGCAAGGCTTAATAGGCTCGTTATTTTTCCTGGTGCGTATGACAGAAATTGGTAAAATAGTGCCTGAGTAACTGAATTGATGATTTCATCGAGTAGTGAAAATGTCTTTAGACGTTCCGATTTTTGGATGGGTCAATAGTTAAATTAAACAGAAGCTATACTTTACATGGGGCTTTACAGTTTTATTTAATTTTTGTATGTGTTTAATCGCAATCAGCTAAGAAATACATCTAAGCAGATAAATATGAAAACTAAAAAGTTAAACGCTATCAAAAGTCAAAAGAAATATCCAAATTGTTCAAGTCGTAATTTTATGTATTTGCTCTTAATTAATAGAACGATTTTTTTAAATAATTATTGCTCTTATTATTTTCGTATTATAAAATATTTTTAATGCTTTTAGGTAAACTAATAGTACAAGAGGGTGATATATTTTCTTGTATATACTTCATTCATGAAGGTGAAGTTGAAAAATGGGCCACTGATAAAAGGTAAATACGTCATGCATCATGTAATAAAAAGTACAAAATAATTATCTCTATTCTAGACGTAATTAATTAAATCGACTTCATGAATAAAGCGATAAGAGATGATGCGTGTGAAAATTTTTTAAGGTATTCATTTGATGTATAATTTGTTACAGTAAGCTTAGACACGAATATCAAAGATTAAATTATTAAATATTTTTCAATGAGCTACTTTAAATTTTAAATATTAAAAAAAATATTAAATATAAATTTAATCTATTGAATACTCACGCTTAGTGTTTCTCTTGGGATTTTATCAACTTCACTTTTACTAATTCCCCAATTTATACATTTTTCTTTATTTTTTTAAATGTATTTATACCTGACCTGACCTGTCGTCCCGCGTTATCAATATAACGTAGTGATTCTATACTCTTTGATTATCAAAGGCTTTCAATATTTTTTCTCTATTTATGTATCAAAAATATGTTTTGCCAGTGAATATTTTTAATTTTCGCAGTGGTGAGAAGAAAATAGTGTCATTGTTGAATACAAACGATTATTTTGGATTTATACCAGGATTATTTCCGAATTCGCAATTTCAATTTACGTATATATCAAGAACGGTAAATTTTCTGCTTTTTTATCTGCTTATTTTCTGCTTATTTATCTTTAATTTCGTTCATAAATATTTATTTACAGAAAAAATAATGTTAATATTTACAATACTTATTAACTAAAAACTATTATAATCGTAGAGCCCTACTCCTCGTGGCATGGTACCAAGAACGCTGGCTGCATTTCCACGTTGAATGGCTAGACTTAACCGTTGAGCGAGAAAAGAACCAGCCCTCTTGTCACCAGCGGCAACGATAAGTCGCGGATACAATTCCTTTAGAAACTGCATCGCGCGGGGACCCCACGGACCGATTGTCTCTACGGCAAATGGAACAAATATATAGTCTCCTTTCAAAGACTCATATTTACGCCATTTACCCGATTTTTAATTCATCACAACAACAACACAATAGCTGAGTTGCTAGTGATCCTGCCTTTAGAGCAAAGGTTTGCGGGTTCGAATTCTGCTAGGGTAAAAAAAATTGTGTGATGAATATGAATGTTAGTACTCGAGTCACAGATGTTTATATACAGTTTCCAAAATTTTTTCATAATCTAAATTATATTAGAACTAAATTAAACATTAAAAAGATCGGAATACCTTCCATCCCTGGAAGGTAATATCTTCCGGACGAATTAGAGTGATTTGAAATGTGACAGTTTCGACTCTTTTTTAAATCACAATAAATGAATAAATTAAACTTAATTGCAGGTCGTCGATCTTGTTTTCTTGAGGTTCAAAGACTGGCAGGATCTTTTGCAAGGTTACCCCAAAGTGAAATATAACTTATATACAGCCGCTAAGCAGTTGAAGAAAGAAATGACTGGGAAGGATTAGAGTCTAGTTGTTTAGTTAATTAAAATTTAGTTTTATTAATATTAAAAATTTACAAAATAAAAAAAATATCTATTCAATTGACAACAATCTCATTTAATTGACAACAAGTTCCGAATAATTTCTTCTTAAAAATTCATAAAAATATACTTCGTATACTATGTAACCTTTCTTACCGCGGGTGTTGTGATATGTGAAAAAAGGCCTTGACAATGCAGGATAAGCATCTCAAAAAAATACCAGACCTGTCGAAATTCTGTGGCAGGTTCGTACCAATGGATTTTCTAAAATCTAATATACGATTTATATCGTTGGCTTGGACTAGAGAAGGCGACAGGTTAACCACCTGTCACGCTGTCCCGTAAAATGTCTTTAGTGTAAAGTGGGTCGAAAGGACTTAATTGTCTAGACCTCTGTCTACCACAGTATTGGGTCAATTCAATCCAAAAAATACCAGTTGTACTTTTGCCAAAATCTAATGAAAATAAACAAATCTTCAGCCATATTGGATATTTTTACAGTTATTGCTATTTTCACTTGGGACGATGTAAGAATTCTAATTGATTAGTGAATTGTGTTGATAGGATTAAAAGTATTGAATAATTCATTACAATAATGAAACACAAACCAACTTTTCATCTTTAAATTTCTATTTGTATTTGACTAAGCGTGTTAGTAACGAGGGTTAATGTGCCTTCCATGTAATTAAGATCATGTGAGCTCAACCCGTTCTTTTATGTGGTCATGTCGGGAGCCGAGATAAATAGAATACAGTTTTAATTTTGATGAAAGCTCGTATGCGGTATTATATAACTGCTTTCTTTTTATTATAAAAAAAAGGAAAATTAAAACAATGCACGACAGAAGAGTGGTTGGGTAAACTAAAGTTAAATCAGACATGCGTCATAGAGACATGCGTTCGTTCCAAATGTGGAAGTCGTGTCAAATTTTTTTTAAAATCGACGACAAGTTTACCACCAGTCATGTTATGTCAACTAAGTTGTGGCGAAATGTGGGTTAGAACAAATGGTTAAACCACCGACCGCGCCAGTAATGGGAATACGATTATTTGCATTCATTCTTTATTTATGTATTATTTACAAATAATAAATAAATATAAATATCTTCACGCAATTCCCAATACAGGGGTAGACAGAGGTCAAGTCTAGACAATTAAGTCCCCTTGACCCACCTTCCACCGAAGATATTTTCGGGACAACGTGACAGGTGGTGAGCCCGTCGCCGCCTTTATGTCCAAGCCAACGATGAAATTCGTACATAAGTTTTTGAAAAACTCATTGGTACTGCCACCTGGGGATCGAACTCGGGTCTCTCGACTCGAAATTCCGACCATCCAACAACTCGGCTATCGTGACTTCCAGTGAATAACTATTATAATAAATGGTTATTCACGCATTAGTACATTTATTTATTTTTATTTTTTAGTTTTTAGGAGAACACGAACCATACGTAACTATATTGGTACAATATTAGTTACATAGGCTACTTATTGTTCTCACATATTACGTCTAATTACATGTATGCTTAAGTGTACGTGTACGTAAGTGTTACGCTTAACTTAAAGTTTTGCGTCGATATCTTAGTAAAATAAAATGTTAAATTTGCGTCTGATAAGTTTTGAGTAACAGTTCACCATTAATTATCTGTGCGGTACAAAGGGACGTAAACCGCAAGGGTGTCGGTCAGAACTTGAAGGGATTAGTTTAATGACGTAGAGAAGTATCCCCCAACATAAGCATTTAAAGTAGTCACTGTGATTCAGATTAGTTTTTGATGTTTAAAAAAAAAATAAAAAAAAATAAAATATCTTCACGCAATTCCCAATACAGGGGTAGACAGAGGTCAAGTCTAGACAATTAAGTCCCTTTGACCCACCTTCCACCGAAGATATTTTCGGGACAACGTGACAGGTGGTGAGCCCGTCGCCGCCTTTATGTCCAAGCCAACGATGAAATTCGTACATAAGTTTTTGAAAAACTCATTGGTACTGCCACTTGGGGATCGAACTCGGGTCTCTCGACTCGAAATTCCGACCACCCAACAACTCGGCTATCGTGACTCGGTTATCGTGACTCGTTTTTGATGTTTGATAATCGTTTTTAAATTTACGCTATTCATCTCTGAGTTTCAAGGAATTATAATGATATAAGTGAAGGTAAATAATCAAAGCCACTATTTTAGAGCAAAATTAAGGAGTAAAATAAAATACAACATATTCATTTACGTTTTGTTTTCCTATTGTCCTCTCCCTTTCCCAGGCCCTATTTTTAAGGTAGGTAACTCTTAAATAAAAAATAAAGAAAACAAAGAACCAGAATCTTCAGTATTTAAAATTTTATTATATTTTTTATTTACCCCTGAGGCTAAAATTTTTACTTAAAATTTCTTGTAATGTTACTAGGTAGAAATTGAAATCACCCAGTAAACCACGGTTCTGTCGATGTCGATACTGGTTCGTCGGTACTGGTGGTTACCGTAGAATTTTCTATGTTTTGCCTGAGTAGTATAAGGAGGTAGTGCTCAAAGAATTTCATTATTCAGTATTTTTTTACAATAATAAAACATAAAATTATAGTATAGGATAAACTATAGACTATATAGAATAAATAAAGTATACAATAAAAATAAGTACATCAATTATAATTTATTTTAAATCGCTGATACAAAGTTGCTTCCTTAATTAAATAAAGGCTAAACAATACTTATTTTGTTTCGGCTAACGTTAATACAATTGAAGAAATTGCTTACTTCAGTGGTGTTTAAGTTATCAGAAAAGGAAATGAGTAATGAAAATATCATTAACATTCTCTTTGATAAATTATGTCAATAAATATTTATGAAAAAATAACGGCGGCACAAAAATATTCAGCATAAAAGGGAGCCAATTGGAACTCATCCTGTAAGCGGTGATAAAAATAATAATTGGACAATCTCATTTGGATAATGTATTTCGAAACAAGTTAAGCTAAATTGTTTCGGTTTAATTTAATATTTTATGTCAAGAAGACATTTATTAAAGATTTCACGAGTAGAAAACTCTTGAATGTTTGAGCATTTATTATAGACATGACTAAAAACGAAACAAACGATTTCGTAATGAAAATTTTGATATAAATGTTATATCCATATAATGTAATCTTATTTGTATCTTCACGCAATTTCCCACTGGGGTAGGCAGAGGTCTAGACCTTTTTTCTCCTTTTTTTTTGGACCCACTTTTTATTGACGTGTATATATAGTATGGGATAACGTGACAGGAGGTTAGCTTATTGGATAAAACAATAAAACTTTTGTTTTATAAATTATCATGTCTTTAATGATACTAAAACCTGCCAGGAACAAATAGTTTTTTTTGATGATATTTTATGATTGATATTATAAAATAGCCAAAGATATTTTATTACAAGTTCATACATACTATAATGCGAAAATACCTTTTCCCCAACCTATAAAATTTGCTGATCAAAGACTGTCACAGAACACGGTCAGCAGATTGTTCAACATCGAATTAATAAGTTAGATCGAACTTTATGCCGGTTTCAATTCTCTTTCAATAGAAGAATTCTTCTTTAGCATGCTTGGCTCAATGGGTTGGTGGTTACAAACCTCTCATCTTATAATCAGTTTCCAGTTATAGTGAAATGTGAGATGTAATTGAGAATTTCTTTCGTTCAATTTTAAAAATGTTACTACAGAGGAATCATTGAAAGATTAAGTGAAAAGAACAAGGCTCTGCCGAACAGACTGTGCATACATGCAGGATGTTGGTCTCTCTCGTAAGGTTTTGATGGGTAGGGTCTCTACGGTTTGCCATAATCAAAGCACTTGGCAAATGGATGGGCGATCACAGTTATCGCACTTTACACCACAGGCGCTACTGCCCGCCACCGGCCTGTTGAATTTTGGATTGGCTCCTCGAGATGGTAAACCCGCAATCTCTCCATTTATTTCATAGTTTTTACATAGTCTCTTCCTACGACACCAATGGGAGGGGAAAGGATTGGTATATTCTTACGCCGTTGTAGTAATGGCGTGAGGATATATGATTTTCTGCGGAATTGTATCATTGCGAGTATCAAAATATGTCATCTTTTTCTAAAAAGAATATCTTCACGCTATTCCCAATACAGGGCAAGACAGAGTTCTAGACAACTAAGTCTTGTCGACCAACCTTCTGCCGAAGAATTTCTTTTGGGACAACGTGACTAGTGGTGATGCCTATCGACATCTTTATTTTTAAGCCATCGATATAAATTGTACATAAGTTTTTGAAAAATTCACTGTGTCTTAGTCTGCCACCTAGGGATCGAAATCGGTTCTCTTGACTCGAATTCCGATGACCCAACCATGATATCGTGACTCTTATTCTACTTACTATAAGTATAAGTAAAAGGTTTTTTTTTCTTGAGAATACTTGGTTTACCAAATAACATTTCTTGTATTCCCGTTAACCACTTAAAACTGCAACAGAACGTAGATACTGTAAACTTCAACACTTCTAACTTCAGCAAGTCTAAGGATAATCTTGTTTATTAACTTGTTTCCTTCGAATACTAATTGAGGAAGAAGCTGTATTAAAGTGTTGACTTATTTGCTTTACTTGCGGTCGCTGCTGAGGCTTATGACTTTATTCGTTGTACTATCTTGAAACACGACGTATCTGAAAGACTGACTTCACATACATGAATAACGTATGTGAAGACAGTCTTCACTGACGTTTTGACTATATGACTACATGCCTAGAACTTACAACTGTGTGCGATTTAGCGGTGCGATTTTAAGCCGTGATAACAGAGTGGTTAGATGTACGGATCTCGAGAAAATTCAAGTTTGATCCCCAGAAGTAAGGCTCGTATTCATGAGTTTTTTCGAGTTTAGGTATTAGTTTGGCTTGGATACTAAGACGGTGACAGGCTCACCACCTGTTTCGCTATCCCAATTTAGCATTTGGTAAAATCCAAAGGACAAAAAATATCTGGATCTCTGTCTACCCCGGTATTTAGAATACGTGAAGAAAACAAAAAAGTTTAGTTTTAAATTCTTTTGACATTTTTGGTTCATTGAACTTTTGTTTTTGATATCTATTATCATATCGACGGCTTCTGTGGTCGAGTGTCGTATACACTTGTTTTTATGGTGTCGTCGTTTGTAAGGTCCCAGGCTCGATTTCGAACCGTGTCAATGTAGAAAATCACGTTTTCTACATTATCTCAGGTCTGAGTGCCTGTGGGAACCTCGTTGTTTTCGATTCCATAACACTATTGCTTAAACTACTTACTTTGTAATTAGAGTAATTAACACTTTAATAGTCAATTTATAATTAAAGTATCAAGTTATAATTAACTTTGCAATCTGAGTTTTTAACAGTGGTAGAGCCTCGCATCAGATTTTGATGATTCATGCATAGGTCGGTTCGACCTATGCATGCATCAACAAAAGCTGGGCAGGCATCATTCTGGGGCAAAGTTCCGCTCTGTTCCTTGCACTGACTTTCCTCTGTCCACTGTCCGAGTAAAACGAAGCAAAAAAACTTCGGCACCCCTTACCACGCTTGCCGTGGATCTCTGCAATATCAGAGGACTACACTCCAATCTAAATGCCGGCCACTACCACCTGGAGACGGCAAAGCCGGCCTTGCTTTTTCTTACCGAGGCGCAGATATCCTCTCCGGCGGATACCTCTTATCTTACCTACCCGGTAGCAGTCTTGAGGGTAGGGACCTGTCCACCCTTTGGCTACGCATAGACAGCGACAACCACCCTCGCGTCTATGGGTGCCTCTACAGGTCCCACAGCGGTAATGCTGAAACTGACCGACTCATCGACCACATCCAAATTGCTGCAGATTCCCTGCTACAGCAGATCCCATCCGCAGAGATCGTGGTTCTCGGCGACTTCAACGCCCACCACGCCGAATGGCTACGATCTCGAACCACTGATCATGCGGGGAGATCTGTTTTTGACTTTTCCTTAGCATATGATCTGACAGAACTGGTTACTTCGCCAACGCGGGTTCCGGATGTCGAAGATCATACACCTTACCTGCTGGATCTTCTGTTGACCTCTCATCCGGACGGCTATGTGGTCTCCGTTGATGCCCCTTTGGGTTCATCGGACCACTGCCTGATTCGGAGTAAAGTGCCTATCATGTGCCCATTGCGGTCGCGATATGCAGGCCACCGCCGTGTGTGGCACTACAGGTCGGCAAATTGGGAAGAGATGCGATCTTTCTTTGCATCCTACCTATGGGGGCAGGTTTGCTTCTCGCTGGATAGTCCCGACGCCGTTGCAGATTCCGTCGCCGATGTGGTGCTTCAAGGAATGGAACTTTTCGTTCCTTCCTCTGTGGTGCCCATCGGTGGTAAATCTATGCCTTGGTTTGGTAGCTCATGCAGAATGGCATCTCGTCAAAAGCAGCAGTGCTACCGGGCCTGCGTTAATGCATTGGCGTATCGGGATTCAAATACTAGCATTTTTAAGAAGAAGTATAACTCTGCCGCCAGGTCCTTCAAAAGAGTAGTTGCAGCGGCAAAGTCCGAGCACATTGGCAGAATTGGCGAGAAACTTGTTCGTCTTCCTTCGGGAACTCGTGCGTTCTGGTCCCTCGCCAAGGCTTTCCAAGGGAATCCATCAGTCAGCCATCATTACCATCTCTGCACAGGGAGGACAACTCGCAGGCCCATGACGCAAAAGAGAAAGCCGATCTTCTAGGTTCTATTTTTGCGTCCAACTCGACTCTCGATGACAGGGGAAACTCACCGCCGACCATCCCGTGCAGTAAGTGCTCTATGCCGGGCATCCGGTTCTTTCAGAGCTCAGTGCGAAAAGCACTCCTCTCCCTGGACATCCAGAAGTTGAGTGGGCCCGATGGTGTCCCCCCTATTGTGCTGAGGATGTGTGCTCCAGAGTTGGCACCGGTTCTAACGCGTCTTTTTTGGTACTCCTACTCTGAAGGCGTCGTCCCGATGACATGGAAGACAGCTTTGGTGCACCCGATCCCTAAGAAAGGCGACCGCTCAGATCCGGGCAACTACAGACCGATCGCTATCACCTCCTTGTTCTCCAAAATAATGGAGTCCATTATAAACTGCCAGATCTTGAGGTACTTGGAGGAGCACCAGTTGATAAGTGACCACCAGTACGGCTTCGGTCGGGGTCGCTCAGCTGGTGATCTTCTTGTGTACTTGACTCATCGATGGGCGGAGGCAGTAGAGAACAAGGGGGAGGCCCTGGTAGTTGGCCTAGCTTGGATATAGCCTTTGATCGGGTGAGGCACAAAGCTCCCCTCTCGAAGCTTCCGTCATAAGGGCTTCCCGAGAAATTTTGCAATTGGGTCACTAGTTTTCTCACAGACCGGAGCATCAAGGTCGTAGTTGATGGTGCGTGCTCGGACTCCAAGTCTGTGAACGCTGGTGTCCCACCAGGCTGTGTGCTATCGCAAACCCTGTTTCTTCTGCATATCAATGATTTGTTACAAATTAGTAATATTCATTGCTATGCAGACGACAGTACTGGTGATGCCCTATACACCGGCCGTGCCAATATTTCTCGGGAACACGTCGACGAGTACCGGAACAAACTTGTGTCTGAAGTCGAGATTTTGTTAGACAAAGTCTCGGATTGGGGCCGACTAAATTTAGTCCAGTTTAACCCTAAAAAGACACAAGTTTGCGCGTTTACCGCTAAAAAGAAACCCTTCGTCGTGTCACCTCATTTTGAGAGCACTCCCCTAGTTGCCTCAGCCAGTATCGGAATCCTTGGCGTCGACATAATTTAGTGATTCAGGTTACTGTTACTTTCACTAGTAAAACACAATTTCTTGTCACTTGAACTTTTATTTGTTTCATGTCAAAGTTGTGCAATATGTAGCTGAAACTTGACTCCTCGAAAGAAATTTGTTTCCGGAATGAAAATGGGGAAGACGGAGGTTATTTACTTTGTTTCTAGTTGTTTCATATTAAAACTAATTCTACGTATTGTATAAGTATACGCATTATCCGGCAAGAGTGGGTCGAAATGACTTAATGTCTAGACCTTTATCTATCCCGAGTATTGGGAATATGCTAGAAGTATTTATTTATTTTTAAATTTCTTACTTATTATTACGTATTGCTTACTTCTTGAAATAAAATAACTTAATTATTTTGAAATGGAAGACGCAATATAATAACATCACAACAAACGATTAAATTTGGACTGTAAAATGATTTAATTTTGAAGTGAAAATTCCGCTGTTGTCTTTTGAAACGTGATGAAATAAAAAACCAAATACATAACACAGTAGTTTAATTTTTTTCCCATCTTAACGGTGTTATGTTGTTGGGACCAGTGACGGTGGTGGTGGTGGTCAAAAGACCGCCAATTGACTGTTCTTAATTTCTTTATATAGTTTTTTGTTATTTAATGTTTGGTGTGCAATAAAGCATATTTCATTCATTCATTCATTCATTCATACGCCTTAACTACACGACCATCAGCTTTAACATTACGTGGATTTTATAAGAAGCGAATAAGGAAACACCTAAGAAATTCTACAGGTCGTGGAATTAGACTGAAATTCAGAAGACAGGTAACAGGTCTGGGCTAGGGAGGCGACTTTTTACATGACTATTAAAGGAGGTATGACTTTTACATGACTATTGCAGGAGGTATGACTTTTTACAGGATATTACGATGACGATGATTGGTAGAAAAAAATACCTCTGAGACGCAGAATGTTTCGTTCTAATATGTTAGTTGATTTAGAAAATCTAAGAAAATTTTTACTGTCCCTAATTTGAACTGTTATATTTTTCAATTTTATTAATTTAAAATTAGTTATTTTAAATCATGCTTTATGTACGAGTAAGATACAAAATAGCAAAGCGATAGCAAAGCAAACATGAGCCAATTTAATCAGGCATTCAGTGCACCTAGCGTGGACAAGTCATATTTTCTGTTTATAGAAGCGAATCTGTGTTTTTAATTCCGCTTTAGCAAAATAAATACGTGTCAATTTCTTGATAATTTTAGCGCTGAAATATTTTATTTTTCAACAACATCTAATTGTTTCTTATTCTTTTTATGGTCTCTTTAAGGTCTTTTATTCTATCAACCTCTTTATGGTCTCTTTATTCTATCAATATCAGGACAATATGTTTTTTGAATATTTTATTTACACAAACAAAATAAAATTTATATATTTATCATAAAAAAATATTGTACATCCCTACTCCACGTGGTTATACATTTTTTGTATTCAATATGTAATTTTAATTCAAAGTACAAATAGAAAAAAAAGATGGAAGGAAAATAACGGTAACGGAGTATATGACCTTTCTTTCGACGTTTTCTTCTCCGTTAGATACATAGATGAAATTTATGTTTCTTGTGTTTATTAAAACTTAGCGAACAATAAAGTCTGTTTTGTGACCCCTGTGGCCTAAAAGACATATAATTAGACTGTCTTAACCTTTTAAACCCGAACATAATAGTTATTGGTAATCTTCTTGGAGGAGACGTTTCTTCTTTACAGTCTCAAAGGCCTTATAATCCAATGAACGGTCCTAGGCGACCTCGTCAATTGAACCACTGCAATATTGTGTAGGTCGTCACTACATTTTCATCCCGAGCTTATCCCGAGGATATCTGCTAATCACCTAGTAAATAATTGGCATACAAAATGTTACATTTGTTGTGATTTATTTTTATTTATCAGAGTTTTATTTATCAGGAGTCATAATAGTCAAGTGGTTGGGTGATCGGACTTCGAGTCAGGAGACCCGAGTTCCATCCACAGGTAGCCGGCTCGTACCACTGTTTTTTTTTTAAACTTAGGTCCGATTCATATCGTTGGCTTGGACATAAAGACGGCGACGGGCTCACCGCCTGTCACGTCTTCGGTGAAAGGTGGGTCGAAAGAGCTTAAGGGGGGAATGGAGTGAAGACATTTAATTTAATTTTTATTTATTTATTACAATCAATTAATTATTTATTACAATTTGTTGTTTTTGTATTGTTGTAAATTGCATATAACTGAATTGCATTAACATAAAAACAAAACCTATTTTCTTTTTAACACCATTTATATAAAGAAACCCAGTAACATTAGTAGTAATTTATATGAAATAGGTATAACCTATATAATATAATACAGACTATAATGCTTTGCATCGACGTGGCTCCCTTGATTAAAATTTAATGAGCATAGCAAGAGTGCTTTGAGAAGCTATACACTTCTTTAGATCGATATTAATGTCTTTTATAATGACATGTCTGTATCTTAGTAGGTTTTTAAAGATGAGGTATTTAAAGATAACGTACTTCAAATAAAGACTACATTTTATCTTAAGAATTAAATCTACGTAACTCTTAAATGTTTTACCTAAAATTCCTGGATAACTTCAAATCTTATAAGTGACGATTGCCGAGTGGTTGGGTGGTCGGAATTTAGAGTCAAGACACCATTGGTTTTTTCAAAAACTTATGTACGAAGTATATCGTTGGCTTGGACATAAAGACAGCGACTGGCTCGAAAGGACTTAATTGTCTAGACTAGAACTCTGTCTACCCCTGTATTGGGAATTTCGTGAATATATTTATTTATTATTTATTTATTTTTAATACATTGAAGCTTGTAAAAGTCCATAGTAAGACGTAAGCAGAAGTGACGTAATTGCCACGTTTTGGAAGCGGATTAGTGATCGCTGTACCTAACCTTGTCCCTTAGGTAGTTCCGAACATCTGCTGAACTTGAAAGGACTAGTTTAATTCTAAATAGTTATAATGCTACCTATCGGAATCCAGGGCTTCCAAGTCTTTCACTACTCACCTCTAAACCCACTAGAATCTGTTTTATGTAGATGTTACCGATAGCCGTCTGTGCCGAGCATGTATGGAGGACGAGGAAACGGCGACCCACTAGTCGTGAAGTTGCTGATACTAGCCCTTCTAAAGCAAACTAGACTCATGGGAAGAAATAGAGTGGTAAACACTGATACTATTTGATGTACACGGATATTATGAGGATACAAGCCCATCTAAACCAAACTAAACCCATGGGAAGAAATAGGGTGGTAAAGAATTTATAACAAACTACTTACTCCCCTGCAATTTGTTATAAGTATTACGTAAAAATTATGAAAAATGTAGAAAGGTAATTCAACTTAGACGGCAAGCCACTTGCCTCGAAGTGGTTAAGCACTGAGTTAACCACAAGCTTTCGTTTCCTTTATTAATATTAATGGCCTTTGTTCTGTTTTAAATTTATAACATGAAAATTTCTTAGTAATATTGAGAATATTACAATTTTAGTTATTTAATGACATAATTGTCGATCCGGTAGCCTTGCTTGGGTTTGAATCCCGCCAGTGGAACATCTAACGCAAGTTTCACCGTTGCTCATTTGCGACAACCAGTTTTAATATCTAAGCCAAAGTACAATATAGTTACACAGAGAAATATTTATTTATCATGTACACATCTCTCAAATGTTCATCATACAAATGTGTGTCATTGTATAATAAATATGAATGTTTGTAGTAAAGAGAGTGAGGGACGGGAGGGTGGTGAGCTAACGATGTAAATTGTACGTTAGTATCGAAAAAAAATTGCCATGAGCATTTCTCTTGGGTATCGGACAGAGCTTCTCTGATTCCAAAACCGCTAAACACTTCGTGATTGCCCCCATGACAATTGTTTTAGAATTCCATTTTAATTATTTCATCAACGAAACTATAAGCTCTAAGCTAATGAAAAGAATTTTGTACGAGAACGAAAAAATAGAGAGTTATTAAAATAAAGAGAATTTTTTAATAAATTCAACTGACACGGACGGGATTCAAACCCGCGATCTCCGCCGTACCGTGTTAAGAGCACCACGTCACAACGAAAAACACTGTACACCGGTATATATATTGCATGTAGATAGAAATATATTCTCTTGCTTTCGCAGTCGCTAAAATAAAATCAGTCCCGCATTGCATTGTTTTATTGCTACATACTCTCGTCCGTATTTTTGCGATATAAACTAGGTGTCAGTTAAATTAAAAAAAAAAAACAATAACATAAAGTCCAGCAAGATTTGCATGCTTTAAAATTTCAATAAAATTGTATTAAGAAATGGAGCTATTAAGAAAAATAAACATTTTAACTGAAAAAGCATGGGGTAAGTACAAATAATGTCATAACTCTTTAGAAGCATCTAAAGAGTTATGACATTATTTGTACTTATATCTGTCAATAACATTGTAATTAACTACTTTAATTTAATTATTTTTAAATTATAGAAAATCATTTTCTACCTTTTAGTTCGGCTAGTTACAAAAGCTCATTTTTGGACATAACAAGTTAAAAAAGCGTCTTTAAAAATAGAGATAATTATGCGCGTCGACTAAAACACATTAGTCTTCATTAAAAAGTTTGGACGCAATACCACTTGTTTTGAAACTCGAAACCCCTTTGAATACAGTAATCAACACAAAACCTTTAAACTTTTATTTAAATAAATAAAGAAGTAGACTTTCTGAATATTAAAAACATATCTAATTAATGAACAAAGCACAAGGAAATCTGCAGAAATATATCTTTTAGACTCCACTTTTATTAGAAATAATTCGAAAGTTTCATTTAAAATTCATGAGATCGTTATTATGGACATAAATACGGCGTCAGGTTCATCAACTGTCACGTTGTCCCAAAAATGTCTTTGGTCAAAGGTGGGTCGAACGGAATTAATTGTTTGGATCTCTGTCTACTCCTGTACTGGGAATGGTGTGAAGATACTTATTTTATTTTTTTTCTTAACTCTTTTGATTGTGTCAAACACAGTATTAGAATAGGGAATAGCTTTTTCAGTTGGATTTTTTAATGTTAATTCTCCAACAGATGGAAATCTGTTGCGGAGTTAAGACACTAGTGGGAATTCCCGTCATCATCTATTCAGGTCTCAGAGCATTTGCGGGACCGCTGGTTAGCGGCAACGCGGAAAAGTGGATTGCAAAACTAATTATAAATTAGTGAATTTTAGAAAATTGGGAGTAGTATTCAACAAACTAATAAAATGAACTTGGATAAATCATGATAACATTATACTTATTCATATTATTATCGTCACTTTTATGGCTTTTATCAATATGTCACGATAGCCGAGTGGTTGGGTGGTCGGAACTCTGAGTCGAGAGACCCGAGTTCGATCACTAGATGAAGGGCTCGTACCAATGGGTTTTTCAAAAACTTATGCACGAATTATATCATTGGCTTGGACATAAAGACGACGACGGGCTCACCACCTCTCACGTTGTCCCGAAAATATCTTCGGTGGAAGGTGGGTCAAAGGGACTGAATTGTCTAGACTAGACCTCTGTCTACCCCTGTATTGGGAAATGCGTGAAGATATTTATTTTTATTATTTTACTTTTATGACCGTGTTTTGATGTTAAATATACGTAAAATCGTAAACACACTTAATATCCTCATAACATTATAAGACCACATCTAATTAATGTTACTTCTAAATATGCCCATTGTGACGGGCAGGAATACTACATTGCGAGGGTCCGACTCAAACTTGGCCGGTTTTGTTTAATAACAAAGTATTAACTAACAGCGTTCACAACTGAACTAATTTAACATCAGCTAAGCTTGTACTTTCGGCCTGTAACTTGGACTCAACGAAACTCACTTTTGACTAGTTTTCTTACAATTTTTCATCGTAATAGAACATGTGTATATAAATGAAATAAAGATATTTTAAAACGGGAAACCTTGAAAAAAGAGCTTCAATAAAAAAGAATGTTAACTCTTACCATCAAACAGTGTTTAGAATAAAAAATCTTCTGAATTTTCTCTAATTTTTATAAAAGTAATATATTTTACGTCGGGAAGAAGCGTTCTTACTCTATTATTCTTAATGAAATAGGTATTCTTTACTTAGTTAAAATATTAAATTTTTTTTCTAATAAATTCTATAAATGAAATCAATACTAGTGAATTGGTGATTGCAGCTCCAGATCTGTTTAAATGTAGTAATTTGGTGCATATTCCTATACCAATTAAATACTAGCAATAAGCAAAATCAACTACTATATAATTATATTGGCAACGCATCTGCTATGCCTCCTGTATTGCGGATGTTCATGGGCGGTGGTAATCACTTACCATCACGTGAACCACCTGCTCGTTTGCCTCCCTTCCCTATAAAAAAGAAAACTATAGATCGTAATTGTGCGCCATCTTAATCGTCTCTGGCATATTTTATTCTGGCTGATTGAGTATGTGGATTTGTAAAAACCGTTGCATTTTTTGATATTCACCCCGGGAAACGTTTCACATGACTTTATTTTATTACACATTACATATTATGCTTATTAACACTGAATTTTATTGTACATTATTAAAATTATAACCTTTGTGTTAAATTGCACTGCAACGGATTTTCGACTGAATTCGTAACAAAATAATTATAATCAACCCAACGCAATATTGCAATTGCTTTGGGATTTATAACATTGCAATTGATTCAAATAAACTGTTACCGAACTGAAAGGTAGAAAATAATTTTCTACAAAGTCAAAAAAGAAAACAGAGAGACTTAAAGTGTAAAATTATTATATCGTAACAAAATATTGGGTGCTCGACGTCAATTATTGTAAATACTTGTAATTACTTATTGACCTCATGCTTTCGGATAAAATGTTTTCATTCTTATTCAGACACTATTTCCTACATTTTTGTTCGGCTATTTACAAAAGCGTTGTTTTTTTGTTGGATTTTTAAGCTATTACTTATTAATGTACACGAAGTTAACCGAAAGCGACTTATTTCTATTCTGGTCTGAATGCGACTCGAGTTCGATAGTTACCCTGGGAGATTGTCTCATACCAATGACCCTTTTCAAAACTTATCTACTAAATGTGTCGCGCTGGCTTTGCCATAAAGGTAATGACAGGCTCACTACATGTCAGGTTATCGCAAAAAAATAAATGCTCCGGTGAAATGTGGGTCGAAATGTATAAATGGCCTAATCTTTTGTCTACCCCTGTATTGGGAAATTCGTTGAGGTAAAAAATAACATATTAAAAAAGTTTCTAGTTGTATTCTCTTAAACCTTTGTGTTAAAAATTGGTGCCTTCGCTCGTCTCTCAAATCAGAATGCAACAAGCGAATCACCCATTGAAAGCTCTGCAAACGGACGTCGCACAATCTCTCGTTTTTTAATAATGCTCGGCGAGCTAGGTCAGTTATGTCCACAAAATTTTTTTGATGTCAGTTGTATTATATTCCAGTTTTAAAATTAAAAAGGTCAGCGTGTAATATTCATATTAATATTAAAAACAAATTTTGTTTAATTTTAATATTAATAACGTGAATGTTAGTTTCAATGTTTCTTTTACAGATTGTTTGAAAATGGGAATTCAGTCTAAAACTTTTCTGTTTCTGTTTACTTTCTAAACGCGGAAGAAAATGATCGCGTTGTATCACATGATAAGCAATGATTGCTTGATATCGATAGACTACAATAGTCTCATCTAAATAGAATTGTGAAGACGTAAATTTATTTATGTCACTATTAAGGAGACATTCACTTCCGTGAATCCAATTCTGTGTCTAAATGCAACTTGCCCAAAGCGTTTGTAACGGAACTCATGTTTGTATTTTTTATTTCTTTAAATTTTTTAATATAATTAAGGATTATATTGTAAATTTATGCGTTCTGTACGCTGTATTTATACGATTGTGTGGCGTATGATTTGTGAATGTTGTACATATCTATAAAGATGATATAGATTGTAGTGTACAATACGTTGTAAAATAATTATGTTTCATTACAGACGTGTAACGTGAATAAATTATATATATAATATATATGAAGCAATACGATTAGATACATTTAAGTTTATTAGAACATCTTATACACGTACGTTAGCATCAAAGTATAAGCAAGCGCCCCAACGTATTTCGCACTTGGATATTGAGTTGTACTTTGAGGAAATAACACGATCTCTCTGAACTGATTACTTCTACAACAAAATATGAAAGCTTATTTAGGTATCCAGCTACGGTGAAAACTTCTGACATCAAGTACAATTGGATTTCAAACTATTTATTTTAGTAAATAATTTAACTTAATGCTACTAAATGACATATTAAATTTGATTTCATAGAGAAGAATGCCTATCGGATAAAATACGTGAAGATAAAGAAAGAAAGAAGATAAAAAATATGCACAATATTAATAATAATAAAATTAACTTTGAAAAAAGTTGTATAACCTCCAAGCAGTGTAATATAATCATCGCTAAATATAAGTAAAGTGCTGGGTTTAGCGCCCTGGGAATCGACAATGAACAAAAAATAGGTGTACGAAAGAAAACAAAATAAAAGAATAACGTCGATAACAGGTAGCCACGTTTAGAGGAGCATCAATCTAAGTTTTACACGTGTTTAGTTTTTCATGTCTTGGAAAATGAAGACAAATTACTATATGCCACAGAGTCAGTTTATTACAGATCTAATTTCGACTAATGTCATATTATCCATTCTGAATATCAGGACGAATTTTTTTTACCATGAACAACAAACTTAAGTTAATAGTAAGTAGATAAATTGTCACCAAAAGACAATTCGAGTCAATATTATTAGTTAAAATCGATAACTATATAAAAACCAAGCAATTAGCAAAGTACGTTTAGGTTTACACAATATAGACCCATTTCCATCAAAATGAATCTCTCTCTTGATAAATTAATTAAAAAAAATTATATAATGTTGATTTGTGTTATTTAGGGGATACAAAACCATATAAAAGCCTAAGGAAAAAACAAAATGTTCTCTGGAAGACAAATTTTTGAAGAGTTTAAAATTGTAGAATCTATAAATAATTACCGCTACAGTATTTTTTTAAACATTATAAGCTAGCGTTTAACTACAATCCCACCTGATGGTAAGTGGCGATGTAGTTTGTGTTGGTAGGCACACTAGCTTAGAAAAAGCCTACTCACTCTTCTCTTGAAGACACCCACATTGTAATCGGACGGAAAGACTGATGCAGGCCAATTATTCCAGTCCTTTGCTGTACGCATTATGAACGACGAAGCAAAACGCTCCGTCCGAATGCAGGGTATATCCAGAACAAAAGGATGGAAACCCGCCGTGCGTCTTGTTGTCCGATGATGGAAAGGGGAAGGGGAAATTAACTCATGTAATTCCTTCGCACACTCTCCAAAATGTAACCTCTAGAACACTGAGAGACTGGCCACCTGTCGTCTGTTTTAAGACTGGACAAATTGGTAGTAACCAAGTCAGGATCACCGAATAGCCGCATGGCCCGTCTCTCCACCAAGTCCAAGGCTGATATTTAGGAGCTTCAGCCCATATGTGGCAGCAGTACTCTACAGCCGACCGGACCTGAGCTTTATATAGGGTCAGAAGCTGTCCCGGAGTAAAGTAACGCCGCAATTTTGCAAGAACTCCCAATCTCCTTGCAGCTGCTTTAGCCTTAGACTCAATGAACCGCCCAAAGTTAAGGTTCGACGTGATTTCGACTCCTAATAACTGGAGGCGGTCGGTGTATTCCATAGATGCATTCTGAAATTTAGGAGCCAAGGTGAACGGGCTCCCTTTGGCGGAGAACAGACGCTTTAGTTTTGGTGGCATTGAATCTCACAAGATTGGTATTGCCCCAGTTGGAAACTGCCTGTAATGTAAGATTCATACGCTCTACCATGCTCTTTCGAGCAGACTGTACTTGATCCTGTCTGGCCTGAACACGCGCCTGATATCTCTCCACAACTGTGCTGTCATCTGTATACCCAAAGATACCGGGCTCAAACAGGTCGTTTATGTACAACAGAAAGAGAGTTGCGGACAGAACAGACTCTTGAGGAACTCCGGCATTCTTTTTTTTTAATCGCCATTAATTGCCATAGCCTCCGACGAGCAGCCGTCAATAACGACTCGCAAAGACCGTTCCCGCAAAAAGTCTTCTATCCAGGCTATCAGTCCGGGGATATATCATATGAAGGAAGCTTACTGATAAGACCTGCATGCCAGACCCTGTCAAAAGCCTTCGAGACATCGAGCGAAACTGCGAGTGCTTCACCACTGTTCTCGAGGGCCTCACCCTATAGATGTGTGGCATACACTAGAATGAAAATGAAATTTAAAGTTTCTGGAATAAGGATAATTTATCCTTATTATGTTTATTTAAATAAATACGTTTATGGAGCCCGTTGGCAAACATAAAAAGGGCTTACAGTTATCTAATATGACAAGTGATACGATCGGGATTTGAACCCGCAACCTCAACCGTAGCAACGCATTTATCATTTGAGCCACCGTGTCTCACACTTGAAATTTTAACAAGCTAGCGCCCATGGAAATTTAATTATTAATAAATTACTATCGTTATTATTAACTTATTAATTTTTTTTAATTGAAATGTTTAATTTGTTTTAAATTGTTTGGTTTAATTTCAAATAAAAATAGTGGGGTGCAAATTAAAGATAGATTAGCGGTTATTGTACACACCGATTTTGTCAACCGAGTTAACCAACCAAGTCTTTAAAATTCTGCAAATTTTGAAAATTGAGGGTTATTTATAGTACCACTACACAAAGATACTACATACAGATTAGGACTTCGAGAACTATTCTTTTTTGGATTTGATCTGTTTAGTCACCTCTTACGACACCTAAAGGAAGTAACCACCTCCCTGTTTAACAAAAGTGTTGTAATAAAAAAATTAAGTCTGTTTTAATTTTCACGATAGCTGACTGGTTGGGCGCTCGGAATTTCGAGTGAAGAGACCCGAGGTCGAATCCCAGGTTCGTACCATTGGAGTTTTCAAAAACTTGTGTACAAATTATATCGTTGGCTTGGACACAAAGACGGCGACGGGCTCACTACCTGTAACGTTTTGCCGAAAATATCTTCGGCGGAAGGTGGGTCAAAGGGACTTAATTGTCTAGACTAGACCTCTGTCTACCCCTGTATTGGAACTTGCGTGAATACATTTATTTATTGTTATTTTATTGTTTATTTAATTTTTACGAATAACTGCAAACAAATGTTCTGAACTTGGTATTAGTAATTCGCAAGCAATGAAAGCCAAATTAATTTTCTCGCCTAAATCCAGAATCTTATGATGTCGTGCAAATAACAAGCGCTATGCACACGTTCTATGAGCATGCTTTTTTTCCTCCTAAACGATCTCGATCGCAGTACCATCCGTCCGAATACGGACCGCTGAATTTACTCGAGTATGTTTCGAGGCGGTTATCATGCCATGTGTCTCTAGCATGTTGCGTTCCGAAGTCCTTTAATCAGCTTTTGGGGCAGAACCAAGGTGTTAAATTTTTACACCGTAACCACAAGATGGCGAGTTAATTTTATCAAGCTTTGTTTTAGAAATGTATTTAACATTGAAGACTCGCTATCCTAGTTGGTCGACTTCGAAATAGGCGGGGACGTTGGTTGCAGGTACGAATTCTGCTAGAAAAACATTTGTATGATTACTTCGAAGGTACTTGAATTATGGTTGTTTAAATGTATATATAAATATATGTCTATGTATTGTTTAAGATATAAACGGCGATAGCCTCACTACATGTTACGTTGTCCTAAATACGCTTCGGCGAACACAACGTCGAAACGACTTTATTGTCTAGATCTTTGCCTACCCTAGTATTGGAAAATTGCGAGAAGACATAAAAATTTTATTTTTATGGAACGTTAATTATGTCAATTATATATAGGACATTTTTGTTATTTCGCGATCGCTTTTAACTTAAGCCCAATTGTTACATTCTTTTATCTGCCCCTTAATATTTAAGCTTGATTAAATTCTCGCATAATTCAATTTAAAAAGGGTATCCTCTTGATATATGATTATAGGATTGTGTGATTAGCCTTGCTTACCTCAGAAAGGGATTTTCGAATGTAGCTAAATTGCTTCGTTTAGCAACAATTTGTTTTTACTTTCAGCATCTTAATTATTAATTCTCAATTTTCGTTAATACTGAAAGGTTTAAAATAAAGGTGTATATATATATATATATATATATATATATATATATATATATATATATATATATATATATATATATATATATATATATATATATATATATATATATATATATATATTTATATTAATGTACAAACAAAAGACAAAGGCAGTGTAGGACGACCACCCACGAGATGGAGTGACGACTTGCAAAATGTTGCGGGAAGTCGATGGAAGCAGGTGGCAGGGGATCGATCGTTGTGGAAAGATTTGAGGGAGGCCTATGTTCAGCAGTGGACTCTTGATAGGCTGTAAAGAAGAAGAAGGAGAAGAAAATAATTATTATTACACATTATTTATCTTATCACATTTCATTGTTTATCTTATCACATTTCTTATCACATTTATTTATCTTATCATATTATTATATATTTACAGTCACAATAGTCGAGTGGATGGGTGATTGGAATTCGAGAGAAGAGACCCAAGCTCAATCGATCGATCGATCGTGTAAATCGTACATATATTTCGGAAAAAAAAACTCATTGAAACAAGCCTATCCAAGCAAACCGATCACCAAATCACTCGGCTAACGTGACGATAATTCAAAAGGTATGTAAAATAAGTAATTCTTATCGCTGTGATCACTAATATTCCTTACGGGAAAGGCCTATGTCCCTCAGTGGAATTTTACAGGCCGTTGGGATAAAATCTGGGATAATTAAGCCTGGTGCAGTAGTAAATTAATTTTTCTTTAAAACTTCGTCTTCATCCGATTGAACTAAATGTATAAGAGGTCCTTCAGTGTATTCTGACACAAAGGTTAAATGCGTGTTTAGTATAGGCCGGACAAGTATTCAATCGCTTTATTTTTTGAATATTGAGATTATAATTAAGGTAATGCTGAATAATATTAAATTTTAAATTGCTAAATTATATTTAATTTTTGGCTTTTGTAACTGAAATGCATTTAAATAAAATTAAAAAAAAAAACGGCGTTTTAATATTTTACTTCCAATATTAATGTAATAAATTTATTAATTGAATTTATGAATATTTATATATGTGTAGCATATTATATTCACAACTCAGCTTAGTTTTTCTTCAACTGAATTGCGATGATCGCTTTTATTAGATTTAAACTATGATTGAGACAGTTTTTTTATTCTTTTGATATGATTTGTGCAGATTTCATTTAGATTCAAACGAAGTTGGGATTATGATACAGATGTAATTGAATCTCCTTCTGGAGAAGAAAATGAATTTCGGTGAAGGGTCGGTTTTAAATATATATTGCATATTTTAATACTGTTCCTAGTTTTTTTGTAATTAGATTTGGCGGCGTTTTTTAAATTTGAATGTTTTTGAAAGTTGATTGATTTGGATATTTACTATACATTGTATATCTTCACACAATATGCCAATACTGGGTTAGGCCGAGGTCTACCCTAGAAAATCTTTCGACCCACGTTTTGCCAAAGATTACTGAGGACAGCGTGCCTGGTAATAGTCAAATGAGTCTTTTCAAAACTTTTGTACGATTTGTATCTTAGACTACCACTGCGATAGGCGTAGGTTGAAAGGACTAAATTATTGAGAATATTATCCACTATAGATATCATACATCTTAGACGCTGCTGGCCGTCGCCAGTCTGCTTATTTTGGCTTGATATTTTGATGATAATGATAATATTTTTTCAAAATATACTGCCATCTGTCAGTAGAATAATATTAATATTGTTAAGACTTTACTCTTTGAGGCTTATTCTAAATCTGATACCACCACAGCAAATTTAGTACATTGCAGCATTTTAATTATTATTTAATTAACAATATTGTTTATAATTTATTTCAGTGTTTCATGTAGCTAACCCCCGAAAATATTTTCGGTGGAAGGAGGGTCAAAGGGACTTATTTGTCTAGACTTGACCTCTGTCTACCCCTGTATTGGGAATTGCGTGAAGATATTTATTTATTTATTTATTTATTTTATGTACCTAATAAATGTTGACATAAACACATAAAATTAATTAAGGGAATGAGGGATTTAACCCTGAGCAAGTTTACTTAGGCGTATATTTTACAAAGCGTCTTATAATACATGAAAAGAGCTCTGTTACGAGCATGTTTGCTTAGTAATATATTAAAGAAAATTATTATTTGACGTCATTCAAAACAAACTAACAAAATTCTTTGTACTACTATATGCCAGATTTATTAGCTCTTCTTCACAGAAATATTTTTTTTTATTTTGTAGGTATTTATACATATATACACTATACCCGTTATGATGCAAAGCTATGTTTGACAAGCCTCAATCAAATTAGTGTAAAATTTGTAAAAAAGAAATATGCAAATATGTGGATCGTGTGGTAACGATATAAGAATATTGCCACTCCCTTTCTTCGCGTGAGTGCTGTAAGAGGCGACTAAGGGAAACCGCCTTGCATATCGTTATGGCAACCGACAAATGGCGGGAGAGACATCTCTAAAAATATCCAAATTTAATTAAACCGAAGATACTGCAATCGCCAATCTGTTTGCCAAGCTTGGCGATTATGGCAAATCCTGGGAGAGACCTATGTCCTGCAGTGGACTTTAACAAGCCGTTATGTACGTGAGTATGTATGTATGTATGTATGTATGTATGTATGTATGTATGTATGTATGTATGTATGTATGTATGTATGTATGTATGTATGTATGTATGTATGTATGTATGTATGTATGTATGTATGAATGTATGTATATATGTGGATGAATTTGAAGTTTTGATACTTTTTCCAGTAACTATTCACGCTACATATAGCGTTCTAGTGATTCTAGCGTCATTAAAGTCTGTATGCATAAATCCAGAGTCACGGTTTTGTCCGCAAGAAATTTTGAAGAATTTTTTCACGTATATGCAATTAGTCACAACTTGTAGGATAGGATATTTTCGACCCGATAGGAATTGCAGTGTCCTAGGTGCAGTTGTCTAGATCTAAGATAATATTTTAAAGAAAATTTCCCATCCAAAAATATTCAACCATAAAATTTAATTGCAAAGTCGGAAAAACTTCTTGCCGGGTGGTTTTAAAGCGAATTAAAATATATATTGTAATATAAAATGTACGGTAAGTGACTGACACCTGTCTGTGATAAATCTGAAGAAAAGAAATATATATGTGAGGAGATATTATGCTTGGCGACATTATGTCGCCATCTATCTGTAGTCTTGGTGTATCAATCTTAATTTATATTTTTTTAAAGATTTACACGTTACGTCTTTATGTCTTTATGTCTATGTGTGTGTGCATGTTTAGATATTTTTTTTACACATTAGGGGAAAAGGGTTCTCCCTATTGATGTAAATATATTATATAATAATAATTTTAATAAAAAATTAATAACATAAAATAAATTCTACGGGAAAGGTACTTTTCATACTAGAATAAAACAAAAAGACATGTCGATAATGATCCATTATTTCCCTTATACCCTCACGCTTAATGATTCGACATATCATATTTATTTCCTTCCTATTTAATGTCCAGACATTTTTACTCCTGAAGTCTACGATGGAATGCCTAATAGCAAATAACTAAACTGAAATGGCTTTTTATTGGTTTTAAAGCATATGAGTTATGCTGAACTTTACGTTATAAAGGTTTTAAAAAACATGGATAAACAAAAAACATAAATAAAGAAAGACCAAAAACGGGCATCAATACTGGCTCTTTTACGTTTTAAACCGAAATACATTCGATTTCCGGTTCAGACGGCAAACTGATCAGTTCATGAGTAATCTGGGTAAGTACCACATTCTTACTTTAAAGAACGTCAGCCTCCCGACCCGCGGCGAATTCTCCGCGTCTCTGGTCTTTAATTGTATGTGATGGTTAATTGACTTTATATAGTTCTTTTCTTAAATAAAATTATCAGGAAATTTACTTTTTGCAGCTCAACAGCATATGAAAGCATTGTGAATCAATAAAAGTTATTTATATTCATTCCTCGCAGATCTTTCACACGACCTGCGGGCGGTCAGTTGCTTGTATTTGCATTTCGCTACAGATATTATAATTTATTTTCACAGGCAATCAACTTCCGTTCAAATTTACATTTCATTCAAAACATTCAAATTCACATTTTAGTCCGAAATTAGCATTTTGTACGATATGTGTGTTATGTATTGAGATATGTTGCCGCATTGTATATTTGTATATATATGAAAATGTTCTTAAAATTAAGTAAGTTTACTTAACTTTATTTTCACGGCGTATCTGTATCAGCATATCTATTGTTATATAAGAGGCCATTATCAATAGAGCTATAGCCCGACTTCTTTCAAATTAATGGGCCGGTGAATCTGCGGAGCACAGCTAGTTATTATATAAAATGCCATATTCACCCTCTGCAGCCAAAGTCACAAAAATGTTGTGTTTTTTTTATGGAAAAGCGAGGCAAACAAGCAGGCGGCTCACGTGATGGTAAGTGATTACCGCCGCCCATTAACACCCGCAACACCAGAGGCATCGCAGATGCGTTGCCCCCTTAGAGTGCCCCCCCCCATTTAGGGGGAGGGGGTGTCTGGGCCACCGGTTACCTGCACTCACCAGACGAAACGCAGAAGCCTGTCAGACCTCTACTTCACGCCGGTATTCTGTGAGGTCGTGGTACTTCCCCGGTCGAGCCGGCCCATTCATGCAACAGCAAAAGCTGATGCGTGGCTCTACCACTGTTAAAAACACTTGACTTGCCTTATATGAATTATTTACATTAATGAAAAATGTTTGTTGCATTCTTAATAATATATTCCTTTTATATTTGTTTTAATTTATTTTTATCCTTTGATATATGTTTCATCAAACACATTTTTACTAATTTTAAGATTATTATATTCTTTTATGGTGCAATTTTTACTCAACTTTAAAGCATATAAATCATGCTGGGTTTGTTGTTTTTAAATATATGAGAAATAAAAATCTAATGACACGGGCGAAATTCGCACCCGCGACTTCTGCCGTACCGCACTTAAGAGTATATACCACCATATATTATAAAATAATAATTTTTGAATAAAAATAAGCCCCAGATTTATTACATACAATAAGCAAATTTTGTTTAATTTTACCTTTTACTGATTCGTTGGTTCCATTTTTAAAAAGAAATTAAGTATTTTATGAATTGTTCAATATCGTTATTAAATAATTGTGGATCAATCAAAGCCTTTTAACTTGAAGAGTAAATGGCTTCCCCAAAGGAACCTTTGATGTCATAATACCAAATATAACAATAGCCATCTGTTATCGACAACATTCAACAATGCCTTCAGTCGCAGCAATTTACCTGTACACATTGACTTAAAAGCAGCAAGAGGTACCGACTATATGGAGGTTAACAGAGATGGTCTGAATATAAATATTACATTTATTTATCTAGTTTAGGGTGCCGACTGCGAAATTAACTTCACAGGTTCGGGCCTGCTATTCGACTGTTGTTGTAAACCATTCCAGATACAAGCATTGTTGCTTCGTTGGAGAGGTTCATCATATCATCATCTGCCTATCCGAAGTCCACTGGTGAACATAGGCCCCTCTCCCAAGGATTACCACACATAGCGGTCCTGTGCCAACTACCTTATCATAGTATAGTTTTTCTTTAAACATAATCTTTTATTTTATAGTTACTTTCAGAATGTTATTTTTCCTGAGCACTCTAAGTGCGTTCTTCAAGAAAGAACTTTAAATTAACCCGCTTTTAAACGTTTATTACGGCCAGCGTCGTTTAAAATGTCCTTAAGAAATTTTACCCCCAGGAATGAGAAAAGAAATAAGATATGTTAATGCAACGGCCAACAAATGTTCAGAGGTTTTTTCAAAGCAGTTTTAGCATAAAGAAATCAAAGAAGCTTATTTCAATGAATTTGTGATTAGAGAATTAAAAAAATTACTGGAAATTACAAATATTTTTACGTAATGTAATATGCCTATATTATTCATAAACTCGAAATTGAAATTGTCCAAAAAGTGGTATTCTCGACGCCATTTTGACAGCTTGTTATTGTGTTTAAAATGGCGTCGCAACATATATTACAAAAGTAATATTTTTAAAGTGATAAGGTATTTCTTACTGTTTTCCCGTTGTTGGTAAATCCCTATTGCGAAGAATTTTGCAATAAGGATTTACCAACTATAGATATAGTTTGGTTACTGAGAAATGACGTGAAAGTATAATCTAACATTTTTAAATATCATTCTTAGACAAATATGTGAATAAATTTAACAATGATTAGGTTTTTATTATATAGTTAAGTATAGTATATATAGTTAAGTAGTAAATATATAGTTGTAAAAATCATTTCTTATTTTTCATTTTTACATACATAAACAACCATGTGTACTTTTTTATATGACAAATTTGATTCAAAAAGCGATTGTAATTTTCATAAGAAACTTATCATAGCCACCGTGACGTGTTCGAAAAATCTTATTGTCCCTAAAAATCTTCGGTGGAAGGTGGAACGAGAGGACTTAATTGTCGTACCGTCTCCTCCGTGGGCGTTGGGAACTGCGACGCTTGCCTTGTGTGGCGATTTTGACAAATCCTCCATGAGTTATCCTGCAGTGGAGTTTTACAGGGCGTTAAGTAAGTATGTAAATTGACTTATAAGACACTACGAGATGCGATAGGACGACTATAGAAGTTTCTAAATAATATAAATTGAAGAATAAACAGTAGAAGGACGAGAAAAAGTAGCTTTCTTTTTTGTAAACTATAATTTTCCTGCTTTACAGATATTAAAGATGGAAACAATGAACGTCCTACTTCGATCTCCATTTGCAATTGATGTGTTGAAGAATGAAAGGCAATAGAAGGACATGGTCCCATTTTATACTCAGCAAAACAATGTAATGACATAGATTGTGAGTAACAGCTACGAAGTTTCTATCGAGGCATTAATGGAAATTGCGTGGAACGAAAATGTTGGGTAAATATAATCGTGTATCTGTCAATTACTTTGACGCGTTCTAATTTGTTTGATTCTACTTCAATAAATTAGGTCAAGTAAATTTTGTTAGCTAGTTTTTCAATGTGATTATTCACTTTTGTAACTTGTTTTGTCATTGATTAATGAACTGAAACCGTAATAATATTCAGCTGCAACTATAGTTACAGTCTGAGTTTTGTTGTGTATATTTTTTAATCTTCATTTATTTTCCTTTACTGGAGTAGTCAGAGGTCTAGAAATTTACCTATTAACTAAAACTACATTCATCGTACATTCCTACAATAATTGTGCCTCCTCGTGGCATGGTACTAAGAACTCTGGCTGCATTTCGACGTTGATTGTTTAGACTTTATCTGGGAGGGAGAAAAGAACCATCCCTCTTGTTTCTAGCGGCTACGACCAGTCGTGGATACAATTCCTTCTCTGGCCATTCTTCCCATGTCTCGATAGCAAAGGTCAAGTCCACATCATTCTAAAGAATTTTAGAGGATAATTATTTTTTATATTAATTTCAGAATTATTACTATATAATATAATAATAAATAAATAGCTTCACGCAACTCCCAATACAGGGGTAGACAGAGGTCTAGTATAAACAATTAAGTCCCTTTGAACCACGTTCCACCAAAGATATTTTTGGGACAACGTGACAGGTGGTGAGCCCGTCGCCGTCTTTTTGTCCAAGCCAACGATGCAATTCGTACATAAGTTTTTGAAAAACTCATTGGTACTGCCACCTGGGGATTGAACTCCTCTCTTGACTCGAAATTCCGACCACCCTGACTTATTATATGAAAACTATATAATACGAATGTATAATTATGAATTTGGTTTAAAAAAAACAGTTATCTACTTAGTTACCTACGTGGTTGAGCGGTTGGGTGATCGTAATTTGAATCATAATAAAGCGGGTTCGATCAATTTTTTTAACTTTATTCGATTTGCATCGTTGTGTCATAATCAGGTCTTAGGATCTGCTAAAACAGTGATAGGCTCACTGCCTGTCACGTCATCCCATTTTGTTTTTAATACATTAATTATAACCGTATAACTTTGTGGTCGGCTTAGTGTTGTTTTTTAAAAGTAATGTTTGTTTTTAAAAAAGTTATTTACCTCCTTGTTTGTATTTCTGGACGTATTACGTATAATAACGAGAAGGAGTCCCCCCTACTTGGATGAACGATGGTGTCCCCCCTATTGTGTTGAGGATGTGTGCTCCAGAGTTGGCACCAGTTCTAACGCGGCTTTTTCGGTAAGCGTCGTCTCGATGACATGGAAGACAGCTTTGATGCACCCGATCCCTAAGAAAGGCGACCGCTCAGATCCAGGTAACAACAGACCGATCGCCATCACTTCCTTGTTCTCCACAATTGTGGAGTCCATTATAAATAGCCAGTTCTTGAGGTACTTAGAGGAGCACCAGTTGATCAGTGACCGCCAGTACGGCTTCGGTCGGGGTCGCTCAGCTGGTGATCTTCTTGTGTACTTGACTCATCGATGGGCGGAGGCAGTAGAGAGCAAGGGGGAGGCTCTGGTAGTCAGCTTGGATATAGCCTTTGATCGGGTGAGGCACAAAGCGCTTCTCTCAAAGCTTCCGTCATATGGGCTTCCCAAGAAATTTTTCAATTGGGTCACTAGTTTTCTCACAGACCGGAGCATCAAGGTCATAGTTGACGGTGTATGCTCGGATTCCAAGTCTGTGAATGCTGGTGTCCCACAAGGCTGTGTGCTATCGCCAACCCTGTTTCTTCTGCATATCAATAATTTGTTACAAATTAGTAACATTCATTGCTATGCAGATGACAGCACTGGTGATGCCCTTTATACCGGCCGTGCCAATATTTCTCGGGAACACGTCAACGAGTACCGGAACAAACTTGTGTCTGAAGTCGAGATTTTGTTGGACAAAATCTCGGACTGGGGCCGACTAAATTTAGTCCAGTTCAACCCTAAAAAGACACTAGTTTGCGCGTTTACCGCAAAAAAAAAGCTTGGCGTGCTCAGTAGAGTACGACAGTACTTCATGCCGGCCCACCGCTTGCAACTTAATAAGGCACAGGTTCGGCCGCACATGGGGTACTGTTCTCATCTCTGGGCGGGGGCAACCCAGTGTCAGCTCCTTCCATTTGACCGTATCCAAAGAAGAGCGGCTCGAATTGTCGACGACCATACTCTATCCGATCGGCTAGATCCCCTGCTTTGCGAAGAGATGTTGCATCTATTTGCATTTTCTATAAGATCTACTACGGGCAGTGCTATTTTACTCGTATAGTGATATTTTACATGTATAGTGGCATTCATTGTTTTTTTAAACCCAGACCCAAGGGAATGTAGAACATTGAACGCGGGAGCGTGTATGCGTACTTTGCCTCTGCGTGTTGTCTTAAATGAGCCTTGGTAAAAGGTAGATAAAAAGTTTATATATTCTCTAGACCTATGTCTACCCCAGTTCTATGAAAATGCGTGAAGATAAAAATGAATTCTTGAAGTTCAGCGCTTGTGCTGCGAATGTTGCTGGGTGTGGTTAATCGTTTACCACCAGTAGGACCGATTGTTCGTTATAGACCTGGTCCTGTACAAAAAAAACATTACAGAAAATAAAAATTTTATTTAGAATTCCTAATTCAACTTCTTAATGAAACATTTCATCAATTCGTATTTAAATTTTGCTCATTAAAATATATTCCATGTTGCCATTTGCAATGTTAGTACAGTCCTTAGTTTTGTTTCTCTAACGGCTTTGATTGAGTGAAGTTAATAAAACTTTTGAATTAACTTTTGCCGACGCGAAGTTTCTCTTTACTTAAGAACGTATTCAAGGTCTTTGACCTTTAAGATTAAGAAATAGGATATAGATGTATTTGATGCAAAACTAAATTTCTCGCATCTCGTAATAAATAAACAAAGAAGGCCAATAATTTAATTAACACTTAGTTTTATACGTAGTCACGATAGCCGAGCTATTGGGTGATCGGAATTCGAGTAGAAAAACCCGAGTTCGTTTCCCATTTTAGGATAAATTGTGGACCTAAATATACTTAATGAAGTATAAATATGAAGCTGGGATATAATTTAGTTTCACAAAATATAAAAAGAACTTTTTCCGATTTTCATGTTTTTTGGAATACCTCATACGAGTATGTATCCTAAAAGTTCAGTCAGCTGCCTCTGATGCCGCCCCAGCCCTTATCGAAGTACCCTTGATATGAGAGGCCGCTAATGTATCGACGCAAGTTGCGTCCCACACAAGAGCTTTGCCTCTTTCCCAAGGGACTAAAGTCAAGCCGTCGGGTCTCTTACCATCCACCCTAAATATTCCACAAGGCTCTAAAATCGATGGAATATTTATGGAAACAAGAGCCCATCGGATGATTCCATTCAAGGAACCGTGACGAGATAGTCCGTGGAGGAATAACCCGTCGACGTCGCTGCCACAAGGACATCGATGTGGTTGACAAATCGATGCTCCCAATCGTATTCCTACAGCTATTCGTAAACTTTCGTTATCCAGTAATGTACCAAGGTTACTTGATGGTAAAACATGTAGCCAGTAACTGGATTCCTTTGTCGAAACACCTAGAAAGCGGGCGCGGTCTCGGTCACAGTGAAAATTGTTTAGTAAGCATTTCTGCACATTCTGAACCAAGGGATATCCCACCGTTTTTGTGAGTTAGGTTCCAGTGGAATATCCTCGCCGGGACAGAGATGTAACCATGCTTCTCTTGCCTCGGTAGCAAAGGTCAAGTCCAAATCATTCTTAAGAATTTTACGTCACAAATCATGAACACTGTGTACGAAGGCAAGAAAGGCCGGCAGCGCAATATTGGAAACCTCTCTTATAACGATACCTCCAAATCTAACAGGTAAAATAGCTTGAGTGCAGCTAGATGAGACTAAAGATAAATTTAGAATTCTTTTCCAAAGCTGTTTTGAGATTAAGGTCAATTTGTTTTAAAAAATCAGAACATTTCCATGCTGGACTCGAGCGGAGTAAATAAGTAAATTTAGGATCAAGATCGCAATATTTTAAAATAGTAAGCGCTATATGAGAATTAAGAACATACAGTTAATTAACATGTTCTAAACATTGTTCAAATTTTACTTTCAAAATAGGTTTCATACTCTTTATAAATAACGACGCTCCAAGGAGGTAAAGAGAATCCGCCTCAGTTACTTAAATACCAGGAGATATATTGTTAAAATTTTGAAACAAACTGTGTCTATGAGAAGACAAACGGTCAGGAACGAAAAGTTTACATTTACTATTATGTAATTCAAGGCCAATGTTTTTAAAATTTTGAATAATTTTTTGAAGGTCATTTTGCACGTCATCTGGCTTTCCTCCTAGAGTTCCGTCATCTAGGTACCAAAGGATGAAATCATAGAGTTCCGTCATCTAGGTACCAAAGGATGAGTTCCGTCATCTAGGTACCAAAGGATGAAATCCAAACTCAACTTTGAAATAATCAGTTGAATTCCCAAACTAAACAATGCGGGGCCCAGTGGATCGCCCTGCTGAATTCCGACGGCTATGTCAATTAAATGATTTTCGTAAAATAAATTAGAGTTTTGACTGTAACATTGCCAAACGTAATGGTAAATTTCCGGGGTATGTTTCGCCACCTCCTTCAGCGGGGTTGATCTGTCGAGGGAGTTAAAGGCATTCCTAAGGTCAACTTTCAAGAGAACATCTGTTTGACAATTCGTTAAAAAAGTACGCACTGCATGTACAGCTGCCTCACAACCTCCTCTGCTACCGAAGCCTAACTAAATAGGCTGAAATTTTGACTTTAGATCGGAGGTTATGTGCCTACATGCTAATTTAGAAGTTAAACGTCTAAAAGTGGAACCAACAGCTATAGGGCGGATACCGTGATCTTTTTTTAAAGGCAGCAAGGTTATTGCTCCATATATGATTTTAACAAAATTGGGATGTACATTGCCAGAAAGCGTAAAATTATTTAATTTTGTTATGTCGCCCAAAAGAATTTGGCCGGCGTCACCGGCGGACGCGCTAACAAGATCTTTTAGATATTGAGGCGTAATTCAGTCAATGCCGCCGGCAGAGTCATTTGAGAAAGACATATTTGCCTCTAAAGTATCTTTTTCCGAAAATTGTAATGGCTGATAAGAAGGATCAGGAGGCGACGGTAGAATCAAGGAGGAATTGGCCTTAAGATGCTTCTGATGTAAGCTTTCAAGGGTGTCCGCATTGTGAGGCGCCAGTATATCATCTGAAAATAAAATACGCGATGCGTTTTTTAAATAACCATCCATAACTTTAGACTCGACAACTTTTTTTAAATCAAAATTGTGTGGTCTTGGAGCTATGTTTTTAAGCTGGGACGTAATTGACTTACGCCCCGTTTTGTCAACATGAAAATGAAAATATGCAAAGTAAAGTAATTTTTGCCAACTAGTTACAGTGTTAAAAGTAAAACAATATTGAATCGCATTTGATAAAGCTAGCTGCATCCTCGCACCTCTAAGAATCCTCCTAAGTATTACGGTGGTAATAATGAATTTGGTCCGAAAAATTTTGAAAATTGGTTTGATTAATATCTCTGATTGTGCCATGAGAGGGGACGGGAGGTTGTGAAACCGAAAGTGACTGTGGATGACAACGTCTAATATGTATATTTAAACCTCTTTTACCTTTAAAAAGCCTACCGTCCGAACAATTTCGACATATAGTGAATTCAGTGAAAATATTGGGACATAATTTTCCGGTCACACAGAACACAGTTATTCTTTATTATTTATCGTCACCTACTTATATAGTTTTTGACGATGACGTTTTAGCGAAAAAGAAAATGGGTAACGGGAGGGAAAACTTAGGTAGGGGTGGGTGGATTGGGGTAAACATAGAAACTTCAGAAGCTATTATTTCTGGTCGGTATTCTATAAAACCGTGGTCAGGCCCCAGTATAGCTGTCCTATTTAAAAATAAAAGCTGCAGATCTGTAAAGAAGAATTCGTGAGTGTTACCCAAAACTCCTATTTAATGTTTCTACATTTAAGTTCTCGTTTATAAAAGAGAAATAAAGTAGATAAGTTTACGTCACCTACTTTGCACTTCGAAACTAAAAAAGTTTGTAGTTATACGGGCACGAAGTCACAGGCTAAAGCTAATGTCATATACTAGCACATTAGTAAAATAAATAGTACAAAAATATTTAAAATTATCCTCCTAAAGGCAAGGGAGGGAATCTTAAAGAAAATTTAACTTGGAAGAACTGAACCCTCTTTATCAGTCGAGACGCCTACTCTAAAAGCGATGTTAAAATAAATTCCTTTTATAAAAGACAGGTCAACATCAGTGAGAAGCTAATGATCCGTAAACTCCACTATCCTAGCTAGAGTGCCCGGATGTGACAAGTTATATTTCTGTAAAAAAGTATTCTGCAATCTACATATATGTTTTATAAAAGCAAAATATAACTTACTGATAAATCACAATATATGTGAAAGTATAAATGCTACAAACTTAAAATTTGGTAGGTATATTCATCAGAGGTATCCAGTAACAAATTACTTTCTTATTTAGTGGCCTGAAATTCTATTAATAATTATTTACTTTGTTTAATTTTTATGTGTAAGTAAAGACCATTAATTAAAAGCCCTTTAAATTTTTCATCTTTTCTATTTTCATCTTTTAAAGTCACGAAAGCTAAGTGGTTGGGTGGTCGGAATTTCGAGTCATGAGACCCGAGTTCGATCCCCAGGTGGCAGGCTCGTACCAATGGGTTTTTTAAAAAAACTTATGTACCAAAAGTATCGTTGGCTTGGACATAAAGACGGCGACGGGCTCACGACCTGTCACGTTGTCCCGAAAATATCTTCGGTGGAAGGTGGGTCGAAGGGACTTAATTGTCTAGACTAGACCTCTTTACCCTTAGTCTACCCCTGTATTGGGAATTGCGTGAAGATATTTATTTATTTATCTTTTCTGCTTAGTCGCTTCTTTTAAAAGCAAAGAGACGAATGTGTTTGATTTTCCTTTTGATAGAATCTATTCAATATAAATAATTTTACTTTTATTGATTAGATAATCGAATATTTTCTTATATTTCTGATTCACTATCTTCCATCAATTTTGATCAATTGAAGTTTATCACTCTTTAAGTTGAATTGCGATTAGGTTTTTGAATTACAAGTATTATTTGCAAACCAACTTGAAACTGAAACTTTGATTATACTCACTATAGAACTTAGATCCTTATGTTAGTTAGCTTACAACTCATGGAAAGTTTTCCACAATAGTGAAACTGGATTAACAAGGAGAATTGAGTTGGTTTGACTAATACGCGCAAACACAGTTTCAATTGTGATTTTCATAAAAGTTTTACTGTAAAGTGAGAATTTTGAGAGATCATAAAATGTTTATCTGCATTGCATTTTGTCTTACTTTTGCATTGAATTTTATGATGTTGCATAATAAGCAGCGATAACAGCAAAAAACATTCATTTATTTATATTAGAAAATTGTCTTATAATAATTATAATAACAAACCTTTTTTAACAAAATAGTTAAAGTTATATAATTTTTACTAACAAATGTTATTATACTCTTAACAACCACTGAATGAAATGATTTAATTGACCCTTATGGCTTGCAGGTGGCTGACTTAAGGGTGTCCATTGCCATGGGGGGACCGCAGGCCAAGAAGAAAGACGCATTCGTTATCCAGCGTGTTTATTTATGAAAGAGACGACAAACGTGACGTGTTGCTGATGTGTTCGAAAACGTTCCTGTTGCCCTTTTCCTTTTTTTTCAAAGTAATGAGCTTAAGCACCTGTATTATACATCGCAAAAAAATACCCCCAATTTGAGACAATCCGGTTCGGGAATCAAAACCGGGACCTCAGAGCTGGCTTCACCGTGAACACTGATTTGCGGTCATCCAATGTAAAATATGCAGGCGTCAAAAATAAAATGTAGATTAATACACTATACCAAATTAATATAAAAATAAAAAATCACGCTATTCCCAATACTGGGGTAAATAGAGGTCTAGAGAATTAAGTCCTTTCGACCGACCTTTCGCCGTAGATATTTTTGGGACAACGTGATAGGAGTTTGTAGCTGTCTTTACGTTCAAGCTAACGATATAAATTGTCCATTAGTTTTGATAAAGCCTACCACCTGGGGATATATATATATATATATATATATATATATATATATATATATATATATATATATATATATGTATATATATATATATATATATATATATATATATATATATATATATATATATATATATATATATATATATATATATATATATATATATATATATATATATATATATATATATATATATATATATATATATATATATATATATATATATATATATATATATATATATATATATATATATATATATATATATATATATATATATATATATATATATATATATATATATATATATATATATGGGTCTCTTTGTGCTATAACTTCATTATATTTCTAAATTATAATATTATCGCAACGAAAAGGTAATTTATTAAGAGGAAAATGCCTGTAATCAAAGGTTAAGGTGGTAGTTTACAGCCGAGCGAAAAGTTTAATTCAACCCACTTTTTAATTTACATAATTGCAGCTTTAAACACTTTATGATATTTTTATTCATATCTATAATGAAATATTGCTGTAATTCCACCGAGTAAATATTTAAATAATACAATAAGAAATTAAGAAGTTCAAAAATTGGGTGTTTATTTTTTGAACTTGTAAATATGAAAAAGAAAGTAGTAGCAAATATGAAAAAAGCATAATAATAATCACGAAAAAATTTCTATTTGTTCTCATTTTTCCTTTCATAATAAATTTACATTAAACTTTTGTTTGAATTTACAAATTATCTAAAATAAGAAATTAGTTTAAAAGACGAGCATGTGAATCTAAAAGTCCACTGCAGGACTTCTTAGTCTTTCCCATAAACAGGATTTGCCACAATTAGAATACAATAGAATAGAATAGAATAGAATGGAATGAGATAGAATAGAATAGAATAGAATAGAATGGAATAGAATAGAATAGAATAGAATGAGATAGAATAGAATGGAGATAGAGATAGAATAGAATAGAGATAGAATGAGATAGAATGAATAGAATAGAATGAGATAGAATGGAATGAGATAGAGATAGAATAGAGATAGAGATAGAGATAGAGATAGAATGGAATAGAGATAGAATGGAATAGAATAGAATGAGATAGAATGGAGATAGAATAGAATGGAATAGAGATAGAATGGAATAGAATGAGATAGAGATAGAATAGAGATAGAATGGAATAGAGATAGAGATAGAGATAGAATGGAATAGAGATAGAATAGAATAGAATGAATAGAATAGAGATAGAATAGAATGAGATAGAATAGAATGGAATAGAATAGAATGGAGATAGAGATAGAATAGAATGAGATAGAATGGAGATAGAATGGAATAGAATAGAATAGAATGGAATAGAATAGAATGAGATAGAGATAGAATAGAATAGAATAGAATAGAATAGAATAGAATAGAATGAGATAGAATGGAATAGAATAGAATGGAGATAGAATGGAATGAGATAGAGATAGAGATAGAGATAGAGATAGAGATAGAATGAGATAGAGATAGAGATAGAATAGAGATAGAATGAGATAGAATAGAGATAGAGATAGAGATAGAATGGAATAGAATGAGATAGAATAGAATAGAATGAGATAGAATGAGATAGAGATAGAATAGAATAGAATAGAATAGAATAACTTTATTTGCGCATAAACAACAGCATTTTACAAAAAAACAGTTCAACTTACTTAAACACTACATTACACAGGTTATTTCATAAATAAAAAATAAAAATTTTAATTTTGACAAGCCGTACATTTTATACTGCAGCATATACACAAAAAGGCCCTCACTCAGCATTAGCTGCAAATACAGCACTGATTTTCAGTGAGTCCTTGGAGTGTACTTCGGACACTAATTTCAGCATGAAGTACACGATTATACATTAAAAAAAATATAACACAACCAATAAATATTCACACTTCTTTAAAAAGCATTCTTGGAATAAATTTCAATTAAAAAAAAATCTTATATAAGTACATAGTGTCTATAAAAATATATTTTGTAACAAATAATAATAAAAAAAAATAAAAGAACACAAAAGAATGGATGATAAATTAGTTAACAGTATGAGCAAATTAATTGTCGCCAAAAAAATTTTATTACGTCACCCTCATTTCTAATAAGACAAGCTGCAGAGCCGGTTTCTCTCCTGGCGAATATACGTCCGTTATGAGTCCATACGAATTGCCAACCTTTTTGTTTTCCTTGATCTCGCGCTTTAGCATGTGGCAATGTGTTTAGCAATTGGCATGCTCGTCACACCTCGCACCTATGAAACTACTGTCCGTCAAAGATCTGCTTAATTTTGGTCTGGTATTTTTATACTATCTTTTTTTTTATCTTCATTCTATTTTTATTAGCCTTTGCTATTTTCAAGGTTTTTTCTTTCCTCGACCCTTACGGAACCCAGGTAAGGATGGACAATTATAACTCCCAAATTATACGGCAAATATATGGCACATATTGTAAAAAGAAAAATCTTTTCCTTTCTGATTTATATACATTTAAAAGTAATCAGACAATGAATGAAGGTGGCTCGGGACCGTTCTTTCTAGAAATATTTGGCGGAAGCCTATGTTCGGTAGTGCACATTTGGTAGGCTGTAAAATATAAAGTTAAAGAAGATTATTGCAAAATATGTAATATAACACTTGCGGCTTTGTAGACATTATCGTACTAGGAATTATTAAAACATACGTGATAAAAACTTTTCTATTTTACGCTCACCAGCGAAATACAAATAAAAAAGTGGAAATGGATTAGATAGTTTTGAAGTTCATCGTGAGCAACAACGTGGCACGAGAAATAAATAATCATATAAAATCATCAATCATAATTATATAATATCTTCACGCCATTCCCAATACAGGAGCAGACAGAGGTCTGGTCAATTGTGTCGTTTCGACCCACCTTCCACCGAAGATATTTTTGGACTACGTGACTGACATGAGTTTTTGAAAAAAACCATTATTGCAAGCCTGCCACCTGGGGATCGAACTCGGGTCTCTCGATTCGAAATTCCGACCACCCTACCACTCGGCTATCGTGACTATTGATGTAACACGGGAATTAAACCAGTCTGTGAACGTTTATTTGTGAAAAAAATTTAAATTAAACTCTAAGTGCTTGATACTTTAAAAATAGCAGCTGTATTGGAAATCAAACCGTAATTCCTTACGATATGAACCCAGGACCTGACTTTTGAGAAAGCACTGTAAGATGAAATTAAAATAGTTAGCGATTCAGGTTACTGATACTTTCACTGGTAAAGCACAATTTCTTGTCACTTGAACTTTTATTTGTTTCATGTCAAAGTTGTGCAATATGTAGCTGAAACTTGACTCCTCGAAAGAAATTTGTTTCCGGAATTAAAATGAGGAAGATGGAGGTTAACAATATTTACTTTGTTTCTAGTTGTTTCATATTAAAACTTATTCTACGTATTGTATAAGTATACGCATTATACGGCAACAGTGGGTCGAAATTACTTTATTGTCTAGACCTCAATCTATCCCTAGTATAGGGAATATGCGAGAAGATGTTTATTTATTGTTTAATTTCTTATTCTACTTGAAATAAAATAATTTGTTTATTTTGAAATGAACGACCTAAGATATAATAACATCACAACAAACGATTAAATTTGGGCTGTAAAATGATTTAACTTTGAATTGAAAATTCCGCTGTTGTCTTTTGAAACGTGATGAAACAAAAAAAAAACAAATACAGAACATAGTAGTTTGATTTTTTCCCATCTTAACGGTGTTATATTGTTGGGATCGGTGACGATGGTGGTGGTGGTGGTGATTGTGGTGTCGATAGTAGTGTTTCTACTTGACTGAAAACCCATAGGCTCATACATTAATACGTCAGCAAGACTTATCTCTAATCATACTGATTAGGGATAAGTCTTGCTGACGTATTTATATGTAAATATATTTTTGTAACGTTTCGTACACCTCTCTCTCTTCTTTTTGTTGCCTGAAAGAATTCCAAAATATCACCACCTCACCACCTGTCACGTTGTCCCGTAAATATCTTCGGTGGAAGGTGGGTTGAAGGGACTTCATTGTCTAGACTAGACCTCTGTCTACCCCAGTATTGGGAATTGCGTGAAGATATTTATTTATTTATTTAATTACCAAAAGAAAATTCGAGTCAATAGTATTAGTTAAAAACGGATAACTATGTAAAAACCAAGCAATTAGCAAAGTTAGTTTATGTTTACACAATATAGACTCATTTCCATCAAAATGGTCAAATAAAAGACTTAAGAATTGAGTGAGTACCTCTTGATAAATTAATAAAAATAAAAATTTGATATAATGATGATCATACAAAAGCCTGAGGAGAAAAAAAATGTAAACTGGAAGAAATTTATGAAGAGTTTAAAATTTTAGAATCTATAAAGAATTACCGCAACAGTATGAACGACAATGGAATTTTAAGTCTCTGGAATAAGGATTATTTACCCTTATTACATTTATTTAAATAAATACGTTTATGGAGCCCGTTGGCAAACATAAAAAAGCTTACAGTTAATTAATATGCCAAGTGATACGATCGGGATTTGAACCCGCAGCCTCAACCGTAGCAACGCATTTATCATTTGAGCCACCGTGTCTCACACTTGAAATTTTAACAAGGTAGCGCTTTGGCACAACCCATAATAATACTCAGAATGAAGGCGTTGTTGTATATTATAGGAATGATATCTATGTTTTCATAGTGGAGGCAAACAAACTGGAAGCAAACTGCTTATTAGTTAAATATAATAAAATTACTGTGATAATAGCTATTTACCGCCCTTATGGTTACAAGGACGTAAATATATTTTTAAAATCTTTAAATTAACTACTTAAAACACTATCACATTACACAAATATTATTATTATAGAAGATATAAATAAATATAAATATCTTCACGCAATTTCCAATACAGGGGTAGACAGAGGTCGAGTCTAGACAATTAAGTCCCTTCGACCCACCTTTCACCGAAGATATTTTCGGGACAACGTGACAGGTGGTGAGCCCATCGCCGCCTTTATGTCCAAGCCAACGATATTCGTACATAAGTTTTTGAAAAACTCATTGGTACGAGCCTACCAACTGGGGATCGAACTCGGGTCTATTGACTCGAAATTCCGACCACCCAACCACTCGGCTATCGTGACTTTTAATTACCGGAATTTACGATCCCTACCTATGGCCTTAACTGCCTAGACCATGTGGTTATCAAAACGAAACTTAAAGCAGAATGCTTCATAATAGAGTCATCTATCACGGATCATGACAGTGTTTCCCTCTTGTTACACTGGAACTCTAATCTACAAAATAAAAAAAATAAAGTTATCCTTCAATATTTAAACTCCAAAGGATTATACGATGCAGTTCGACAGATTAATAACAGTGAAATTTACAATATGACAAATGTAGATGATGCAACATTTTTTCTAATTAACTCATTGACCCTAGCATTGTCAGCAAATACAAGGCATTTGAAATTATCATCACGCAAAAAAGTAAGCAAACCTTGGATTACACCAGGACTATTAAGATGTATAAGAAATAGGATTTGCTTCATAAAAAAACTAAAAAGTCTCCTCAAAATGAAATATTAAAAACCACCTACAAAAGATATCGGAACTATTGTGATGCTCTGATTAAAAAAAATAAGCGTGCTTACGAAAGATCTGAAATACAGAAAGCTGAACTGAACAAAAAGAAATTGTGGGAAGTTATTAAAAAGCTATAAATACAACTGAGCAAACTGTCACATGTATTGAATTATTTACATCTGATAGCCCACTCGTAGTGACGAACAATGCGAACAAGTACTTTGCAGAGATTGGGAGAAGTCTAGCGGAAAAAATAATTAATATCAGTTTAACCTCCACACAATTGGCGTGCAAGTCTAATATAGCTGTCGAACAGTCATTTGTGCTACTCCCGACCGACGAGTTGGAAGTAGAATCTATTGTTGCTGGCCTTAAAAATGATTGTGCTCCGGGAGTAGACGGAATACAGAATAATCTGATCAAACTGCATAAGGATATACTCATCAAGCCTCTGACTCACATTTGCAATTTGGCTATAAATTCTGGAATATTTCCACTTTCACTCAAAAAAATCTCTAATAACACCCATTTATAAGAGTGGCGACAGAGGCAGTATCAACAACTATCGTCCAATTTCAATATTACCCTCCATTTCAAAGATACTGGAAAGACTAATCAATTCTAGACTCGTCTGTTATCTTGAAACAAAGAATCTAATTTCGTCAAATCAATTTGGAAAAAAAATTATGTATAAACTATATTGTCGCCAGTCTGCTTATTTTGGCCTGATATTTTTGTTGATAATGATAATATTTTTTCGAGATATACTGCCATCTGTCAGTAGAATAATATTAATATTGTTCTAGATTCTAAATCTGATACCACCACGGAAAATTTAGTACACTGCAGCATTTTAATTATCATATGATTAACAATATTTTTTATAATTTATTTCAGTGTTTCATGTAGCTAATAAATGTAAACACATAAATTTAATTAAGAATGAGGGATTTAAATCTGAGCAAGTTTACTTAGGCGTATATTTTAAAAGCGTCTTATAATACATGAAAAGAGCTCTTTACGAGCATGTTTGCTTCGTAATAATTGAAAGATTAAAGATAATTTAACTTAAGAATTATTATTTGGCGTCATTCGAAACAATCTAACAAAATTCTTTGTACTGCTATATGCAAGATTTTTAAACTCTTCTTTACAGAAATTTTTTTTATTTTGTAGGTATTTATACATATATACACTATGCTCTCGTTATAATGCAAAGCTATGTTTGACAAGCCTCAATTAAAATTAGATAAAATTTGTAAAAAATAATTATATGCAAATATGTGGATCGTGTGGTAATGGTATAAGAATATTACCATTCCCTTTCTTCTCGTGAGTGTCGTAAGAGGCGACTAAGGGAAATTGCCTTGCATATCGTTATGGCAACCGAAAAATGGCGGGAGAGACATCTCTTAAAAAATATCAGACAAAAATAATTAAACCGAAGATGCTGCAATCGCCAATCTGCTTGCCAAGAGTGGCGATTATGGCAAATCCTCCCACTTCGACCCAATAGGAATTGCAGTGTACAAGGTGCAGGCAGGTATCTAGATCTAAGATAATATTTTAAAGAAAATTTCCCACCCAAAAATATTCAACCATAAATTTAATTGCACAGTCGGTAAAACTTCTTGTTACCTACGGTAAGTACTGACACCTGTCTGTGATAAATCCGAAGAAAAGAAACATATATGTATGGAGATATTATGCTTGACGACATTATGTCGCTATCTATCTGCAGTCTTGGTGTATCAATCTTAATTTTTATATTTTTAAAGATTTACACATTATGTCTTTATATCTTTATGTCTATTTGTGTGTGCATGTTTAGAATTTTTTTTACATATCACGGAAAAAGGGTTCTCCCTATTAATGTAAATATATTATATAATAATAATTTTAATAAAAAATTAATAACATAAAATAAATTCTACGGAAATGGTACTTTTCATACTACAATAAAACAAAAAGTCATGTCTATAATGATCCATTATTTCCCTTATACCCTCACGCTTAATGATTCGACACATCATATTTATTTCCTAAATCTCGGTCTATCCAAAATAATATATCTTTCTTTCAATAGATACCTCGGTTTGCGATCATTGTGATATTGAGCGAAATAATAACACAAAAGATATAAATGTCTTACTATTTTCTTTTCTCTTCTTTGGTTGTCTTGTTAGGTTGTGCTTCTAAATAAATAAATAAATATCTTCACGCAATTCCCAATACAGGGGTAGACAGAGGTCTAGTTTTAGACAATTAAGTCCCTTCGACCCAACTTCCACCGAAGATATTTTCGGTACAATGTGACAGGTGGTGAGCCCGTCGCCGACGTTGGTTGTGCTTCTGCTATAGGATTTGGGTGAAAATAGAGCTAACAGTCCACATGATGGTATTTGGCGATGGAAGCCTAAAGATACTACGAGTAGTAAACAATTGCAATTAGTTTTAGGTTTTAAGTCCGGTTTAATGTCCAGACATTTTTACGCCTGAAGTCTACAATGGAATGCCTAATAGCAAATAACTTAATTGAAATGGCTTTTTTTTATTGGTTTTAAAGCATATAAGTTATGCTGAACTTTATGTTATAAAAAATGTTTCTAAAAACATGGATAAAGAAAAAAAACACAAATAAAGAAAGACCAATAACGGGCATAAATACTGACTCTTTTACGTTTTAAACCGAAATACATTCGATTTCCGGTTCAGATGGCAAATTGATCTGTTCATGAGTAATCTGATCACATTCTTACCTATTTATGTCAACAAATAGCACTGTAACGTTGTTTGTTTATTGCTGCGTTCCTGTTTAAGGTGTATAGAGATGCAGTACAATAATGGAATACGCGACGTCTTAGTCCTCGAGAGTGACAACTCATCCAGTAATATTCTTTTGAAATGATTTTAGGTGTAAAGAGATTCAGTAGCCACTTACCAACAGCAGATTGTTAGCTCGTATTATATCCAACTCCTACAATAAGATACTGTTGGCCGCCGATGGAGCCCGTAGTGTGGTAAATGATAAGGAAGAGCACCTCCCTCTATAAAAGAATTGACTACTATTCTTTTATAGAAGGAGCGTCAGTTTTCTTTCCTAGAAAGAGAAGTCAGATACTTGACGTTAACATGTTGAGAGTATAGCACTTCCTCAAACACTAGTTATGCCGCGTGCAATATGCCGTCGCAATTGAAGAAATAAGGTGTTTTTCTAAAACGGGAATTTTATTACTACATTTTTTTGAGAAGTGGTGCCAGATGATAGCACCAGGGCACGAAATACTATTGCACATATCTGCATCCAGACCCGAATTCACCACCCGGAGGCAATGGAGTACAGTAAGGCGGTTGCTTTAAAGAACGCCAGCCTCCAGACCCGCGGCGAATTCTCCGCGTCTCTGGTCTTTAATTGTATGTGATGGTTAATTGACTTTATATAGTTCTTTTTTCAACAAAATTATCAGGCAATTTACTTTTTGCGGCTCAACTGCATATGAAAGCATTGTGAAACAATAAAAGTTATTTATATTCATTCCTCGCAGATCTTTCACACGACCTGCGGGCGGTCAGTTGCATGTATTTGCATTTCGCTACAGATATTATAATTTATTTTCACAGGCAATCAACTTCCGTTCAAATTAATTACATTTGAGTCCGTAATTAGCATTTTGTACGATATGTGTGTAATTTATTGAGATATGTTGCCGCATTGTATATTTGTATATATGTTCTTAAATATTTATATATTTGTATAAATGTTCTTAAAATTAAGAAAGTTTACTTAACTTTATGTTTACGGCGTATCTGTATCAGTATATCTATTGTTATATAAGAGACCATTATCAATAGAGCTATAGCCCGACTTCTTTCAAATTGACGGGCCGGTGAATCTGCGGGGCACAACTAGTTATTATATAAAATGCCACATTCATCCTCTTCAGCCAGTCACAAAAACTTTGTGTATCAGCTCATTAATGTTAATTAATATTTAAGTTCACTTCAGCGTGACTAAAAATACATTTTTATCATTATGTCTTTAAGCCTCTTCCCTGACAGGGTACGAGAGAACAGGTCACAACGTTTCAAGAAAGCCTTTTGTAGCTTCTACGAAATTCGCCGTTGTCTTCATACCGGCAGGTCGAGATATCAGGTAATCCTGACTTTCTCCTACTGTTCTTTGTTCTTCAATCATATGTTCAATGTGCACGAAGCATCGAGTCACGCCCTTATAGTGCCTTCCATATCTGCTATTAAGCGCATATTTTCGTCTACTTTTCGGTTGGCTAAATCGGTAAGGTTTCGAAACGGATATCGAACTGTCTATCTACAACGAAGTGTTTTTGGAATGGCGCCTAAGACATTTAACAAATTGCTTATTTGCATAATTACACTTTAAGAGGAAACTGAAGAAATTATTAGAATATGAGAATAAATCACATATATATTTACATACATAACAGCCTTTCAAAGTCTACTGCAGGACATAGGCCTCTCCCATAGGGAGGATTTGCCATAATCGCCACTCTTGTCAAGCGCATTGGCGATCGCAGTAGCAGACCATTTACACCTTTGATGCTGCTGCCCATCATCGATCTGATTAGTACCTAAGTTTACTAAAAAAAACCTAAGTTTAATGAAAATAATTAAATTAAGTCTTTTTATTTTCAATTAAAAACAATATTAAGAGCAGTGTTATGTAAATGGTAAGCTACAATCCTTAACAATTGAGTAGAAACAGTCACAACTCCAAAAAAAATGCATATTTCGTTTATTTGATACTTAAAACTGTTATTAACAATTTTAGTAGTAACGGTATCGGGGATCGACGAGGGTTACCAATGTATTATGGAATTAAAGCTAACCCCGTTAACACTACACTTAAACAATATTATTAAGTAAAATAAATATGAAAGTATCAATTCAATGACAATGCTTTATCGTGTGAGTTAAATAAAGTTCCTATTATTATTTTTATTGAAAAATACTCTTCAAAAGGAAAGTTGAAGTAAAAATGTGGAAAAATGTAGAAAGAAACCTTAAGTGACGAACAATTTGATTAAATGAAACGGAACGCAATGAAAAAACTTTTCTAACTTTCCTCCAAGTAAGAAATCTTTTGACGATGAAAGACATATTACGCCTTTTATTAATGACAGCTAAGCAAATAACGAAACAGTGTAATAGTTTACATAAACAATATATGAAACTTATAATTTCAAATAAGTGAAAAGTAATTTATGGATAACATACTCTGTACACACAGAGTACAGAGTATACACATCTGAAATAAGATGGCGGACTAATAAGGTGAGAGTTTGTATTTACCTAAATAAATGTTTTAAATTTCAAATACGACTTGATAGGTGTTGACTTTTGATGAAAGAGTTCAATTATTGTTAAAATATCACAGTTAAGGACCACGATGACCATGGTTCGCTTTTAAAGACTCAAGAGGCGCTACATTAAATTATACAACACAAAGTATTTATTATGCTATATAATAAACTTATAAATATTAATATTTGAATTTTTTTAGAGATTACTCAGTTTAAAGTAAACTTAAGGTAGCCGCCTGTGAATAAGTACTGCTGGGCTTCAGTCAAATTTTCTTTGAGCAAAATTAAAACTAATAGAAGTGACGACATTTGCTGAATTCGAGAGGCCATATAAGGATCAAAGAAGAAGACTTAATTCGAATGAACAAGCGTTTATTCTGGCAACTTCGTACATCAAATACAAACATATTATATTTAATAAAAAATACCAAAAAGATCTACGGCAGAAGTCGCGGGTGCGAATTCCACCCGTGTCATTAGATTTTTATTTCTCATATATTTAAAAACAACAAACCCAGCATGATTTATATGCTTTAAAGTTGAGTAAAAATTGCACCATAAAAGAATATAATAATCTTGAAATTAATAAAAATGTCTTTGATGAAACATATATCAAAGGATAAAAATAAAGTAAAGCAAATATAAAAGGAATATATTATTAAGAATGCAACAGACATTCCTTCATTAATGTAAATAATTTATATAAGGCAAGTCAAGTGTTTTTAACAGTGGTAGTGGTAGTAGAATACCGGCATGAAGTAGAGGTCTAACAAACTTCTGCGTTTCGTCTGGTGAGTGCAGGTAGCCGGAGGCCCAAACACCCCCAATTCTGGGAGGGGGAGGGGGGCACTTTTAGGGAGGCAACGCATTTGTTATGCCTCTGGTATTGCGGGTGTTCATGGGCGGCGGTAATCACTTACCATAACGTGAGCCACCTAATCGTTTACCTCCCTTTTCTATAAAAAAATGGTACCATGTTCATATCCCAGTAGAGATTTTATAGACAAGGGTACAATACCTATCGATTTCAGACAAAATTCTTTATTTAATAAAGGAAATAACTAATAAAGATATAACTAAATATGCTACAGTAGTGCAGTTATGTTGAACTTTTTGATTATAAAATTACCGCCACATCTACCGGATGATATTCCAAGTATCAGTCCGGAATCCAATGTCCGTAATATTACAGCTTTTTGATGTGATTTTTAAATTTTTTAGTAAATAGAATTTTCAGAAGCTATTGGTTTTTTCGATGTTGAAACCTATTTAAATAAACTTGGAATCCGAGGAGCTATCACCGTGTGGTAACGGCGTAAGAATATAACTGAGTGGTTGTTCGAGAGACCCGAGTACGATCCCCAGGCAGGCTCGTACCAATGGGTTTTTTCTTAGACTTATGTACGAATTATATCTTTGGCTTGGATATAAAGACAGCGACGGGCTCAATACCTGTCACGTTGTCCCGAAAATATCTTCGGTGGAAGGTTGGTCAAAATTACCTAATTGTCTAGTCAACATCTCTGTCTATCCGTGACGAATTGCGTGAAGATGTTTGTTTATTTATTACGAAATATGTCAGATGTACTCGTAAATTGTAAACATTGTAAGGGCTACAGCGCCTAGGGTGCGATATGTCTGGTACTGCGTGACCACCAATCTGCTTGCTACGTGGTGATATTGGAAAACCCTTCTTATGGGGAATACTTATTTCCTACAGTGGATATAATAGGCCGTTACGAGAATAAGGAGGATAGTATAGTCATTCCCTCTATTTTAAGGATCATGGTCGAGTTCAATTGTTGTAAAGAATTGCCTTAAAAGATTATGGTCCCATGCCCATGTTATATTTCACACATTAATATTTATTCTGTCATGAATAATTATATATTGAGTAATTCATGTGTCAATATAATGCTGTGAATAATTATAATTATGAATTAACAAATAATTTTATAAAATTAAAATTAACAACTAATTTATAGTCACGACAGCGTAGTGGTTGGGTGGGCACAATTTGTAGTCCAGAGTTCGATCCCCAGGTGGCAGGCCGTATCTATGGGTTTTTCAAAAACTTATGTACGAATTATATCGTTGGCTTTGACATAAAGACGGCGACGGGCTCACCACCTGTCACGTTGTCCCGAAAATATCTTCGATGGAAGGTGGGTCAAAAGGACTTAATTATCTAGACCAGACCTCTGCCCGTCCCTGTATTGGAAATTGCGTGAAGATATTTATTTATTTTTATTTTATGTATGTATGTATGTATGTATGTATGTATTTATTTTTAAGAACCAATCTTCCAAACCAATCTTAATGAAACCAATCTTAATATTGCCCAAATGTTTTACGAAGTATTTGGGATTCCAATTTGTAGTATTTTTAACTATACACACGTAGATAAATACATTCATAGATAGAGACAGCAGCATAGCAGTTTAAATTTAGTATGTTTACTATAGAATCTACACCATTCGGTTAATATTCATATGTGAATCATATAATCAACAGATGTTATATGCTGTATTATAAGAAAGTTACAAATCGTGTAACTTTCTTATATTTCAGCATAGAGATGTTCTTTCTTCCCTCAAAGTTGTTTCAACTCGTTTGCCATTATCACAACATAAACAATTTGAAATCAACTTTTGAAGTCGAGAATAATTCGCTCTCTCCCTACAATATTTCTCAAAATTCGAATATGCAGAATATATATTGCATGACAATAACGGATAATTAATATCTGTTAGGTGTGTAATACTTATAAAAACATAAAGTTTCTAATACAGAGAAAAATAAGGTATTATTTTTAATTCTATTCATATTCTTTTCTAAGCACAAAATAAAATCTCCCTCGTTTAAATCTATTTTAAGGCTTCGCAATCATAGTTCACCAGCATTCAATTATAACTTGCTCAAGTCTTTTGTTGTTGTTTTTGTTGTAGAATCTATTAAATTTAAACCTCATATTAAAATGAAACTTGTGCAATTAAATTATTCATAAGAGATCTTTCTTTTTTTGTGGTCGTATATTTTTTGTTTTTACTTTAGAAGTTAAAGCTTGGTGCAAAAACAGGTACTAAATAAATCGATAATACGCAAAAGATAAACATTTGCTGAAGCGAATAATAATTAAAATAAATAATTTCCATTCTGCTTTGTAAACGAACAACAATTGCTTTATGTCCCGAGTTTCCGATAAAAAAATAACGGAAATAAAAATGCTTAAGTATTTTTATGCATAAATCTTTGTTTTTGATGCGCAATTCGAAATTAAGATGAATAAAGAATACGTATGTATATATACAGAAAAGAATATACATACAGGCCCAAGAGTCTAGGTACGCCGATGTCATTCTCGCGGTGATCGGTAACTTTAGTGGTCTCTTGAGTTTCCTCGAGGTATTGGGTGGGCTAGAATAACAATTATTACTGCCTACATGCAAATTACGCACACAAACGTGGGGTTGCGCTCACCAGACCGACCAAATCAAATCAAATCATTTATTCATCGATATAAGAACATACATTCGTTTATCGATCGTTATTTTTAATCTACTACCGTTACGTAATGAGGTTCCACTAACGGAGAAGAAACAGACGAAAGAAACTTCGTAGGTATCCTCTTTTTTGATCAATATTTTTTACAATATAATGCATTACACAAATATAATATGATATTTTCTAGAAATAGCGTGGGAGCGATCACCTCATTCCCAGGGGTTACTGTCATTAATATATTCATTTATATTATAATAACCCTTCCTATAAAGCTTTTGTTTAATATATTTCTTAAACCTGTTAATAGACAGGCTCTGCACATTTACCGGGACTTTGTTGTAGAAGCGTATACACCGCCCTATGAACGAGTTACTCTATGGAGTCTAGTAACCGGTGTTACAAGCTTGTGTTTGTCCCTAGTATTTACATTATGCACATCAGAAGTCTTCCTAAATGTACTAATGTTTTATGCACATACATTAAATTTTCATATATACATTGAGAGGCCAGTGTTAAAATATTAATTTCCATAATTTCTCTCTAAGAGACTCTCTGGAATTTAGACAATATACAGCTCGTATGCCCTCTTTTGTATAACAAATACTGTTTCCACGTCAGCTGCATGACCCCATAGCAGAATACCATATGACATTATGCTATGGAAGTAACTAAAATAAACAAGTCTAGCCGTTTGTACATCAGTTAAGAGCCTTATTTTTCTTACAGCATTTGCTGCAGAGCTTAACCTACTCGCAAGTTGGGATATATGGGGGCCCCATTGAAGTAAACCAAACCTATATAATATATACCTATACCATACTAATATAATACCTACACTAAAATAATAAATATAATGTTCGATTAGCCATAAATGAAAATTAACAATTTCTAGCCCGTATTCAAAGGACATATTTATAATTGGCATTTGTAAGTATTAAACGAAAGAAAGAAATATATTTATTTTTAAAATAGACCATACAAATATCAAATACTTAAAACAATTTTAAATACATAATACATTTGAACTGTATCACATAATAATATACAATACACAATAAGAAAAACAATATAGTTATTGTGAAACATACAATCAGCTTGTCGCAGTCAGCTTGATGACTTCACTACTATAGCGTTTACAGTGGAGTGATTTACTGTATTGCAAATTTCTACTTAAATATGGTCCGAAAGCATTAAAACCTTATAATTTTATTTACGTTTAATCTTACCTTACGGCGTAGTCAAAAATTCCATCAACACCATCTTGATGCTTGGCATTCCACCACACTGCGTTTCTCGCGGAATTTTCTGCCACGCACTTGCACTTTATGGAATGTGCCGTCGTCAACGGCGTCAAACGCCGTCAGCGGTTTTTTCGGACCGATACGATTTAAGAACCTACACGGAAATAGCCTATACCTTTCTCAAAGGCCGGCAATGAATCTGCTATGCCTCTGGTATTGCGGATGTTCATGGGCGGCGGTAATTACTTACCATCACGTGAGCTACCTGCTCGTTTGCCTCCCTTAACTATAAAAAAAAATGTCACAAATTGTTTTAAAGTTCTTACTTGCCGGGCCAGCTCATCTGGTAATTAAATAATTGGAGTGTTTCTTATCTCATAAATCTAACGTGTGTGTGTGAGTTTACGATGCATTGTCGGATTATAAACGCTCTTAAGATTTATAGTGTACGTGGACTGTTTCAAAATGTATGTTTAAATGTATTCATAAGTATTTTAACAAAATTATATGTTAATTCATATATTTCATTATAATTATAATTATTCACGACATTATATTGACTCATAATTAATGTGTGATATATAGGGACCGCAATCTTTTAAGGTAATTCTTTGAATCAATTGAATTCGGTCATGATCCCCAAAATGAGGGAATGGCTATAGTATCCTCCTTATTCTCGTAACGGTCTATGATACCCATTGTAAGAAATAAGCCTATAATAGCCTTTCCCATAAGAAGGGTTTCCAAAATCTCCCGCTTAGCAAGTCGATTGGTGGTCATGCATTACCAGACATATCGCACCCTAGACGCTGTAGCCCTTACAGAGTTTACAATTTACGACTACGTCTGATATATTTCGTAATAAATAAATAAATATCTTTCACAAAATTCCCAATACAGGGCTAGACAGAGATATAGTCTAGACAATTAGGTAAAAAATTGGAGGCTTTACACTTAGTTACCTCTTGCGATACCCACACGATGTAAGGGGTTGATATTCGTACGGCAGTACCATAATCCATAACCAAGTCCAAAAGAATTATCAAAACCATATCTCTTCCTTTTTCTTTTCCAGATATATACTCGAATGATATATTATGACACTGACTCATTCATATGATGACTATAAAATGTTCATCCAAGCAGGAATATAAAATAAATAAATAAACAAACATGTTTGTCTATTTTTTTATACATTTATTTATTATAAATTTATAATTTATTATTTATGTATTTATTATTAACACTAAATAAATATCTTCACCCTACCCCCAATGCTGGAAATAGAAGTAATTTTTTGAGATTACGTTCCGTCGCCGTCTTTATGTCCAAGTCAACGATATAAATCGTACATAAGTTTTTGAAAAACCAACTGCCTTTTAAAAAAAGCCTTGGGGATCGAACTCGGGTGTCTTGTCTCGAATTCCGATCACCCAAATAATCGGCATTCGTGACTCTTCCAGGAATCAATTTTGAAAATTTTCCAAGCAGGAACATACTATGAAAACTTCAGCGAAATTTATGTATTTATGTTTATTTCGAATTCTCTACTCTAGTTGGTATTCTATTGTCCAAGTTTACTGTACACGCTTCACTGTGCAGCCCAATTCCGGCTAGGAAAGGTAGCGCCAACTTGTTACGTTGTAGATGAGGTAACAAGATGTAAATTTTTCTAGCCTTCGCTATTTAGAATAATTTACTGTATGAAAGTTAAAAGACAACCGAGAATGGTAAGATATAACATTTATATAAGAATGATAAAACTAAATACATCATTTATAACGTCGATAGAATTTTCAGAATTTCTTTACACAGGTCAATATTAACTATATCCAAATAACAAACAATCTTAACTATATTCAAATAACAAACAATCTTAACTATATTAATATATAAAAACTTTTTTTATATATTAATATCAAACATCTTAACCACCAGCCACCTTTATTTTAAAATTAAGGTGGTTGACTTCTTTAACTTTTAAATTTAGTAAAAATTTCAGGTAAGTATTGAAAGAAACATCACGAGAGAACAGATCGCGATGCATCCTTACGAGGGGTTATCCGTACTCTTGACCTTTCCTAAATATAATTTTAATAATTAAAACCCTAAATTTAATTCTATTACTAATTTGTCTTCTCCCTTATGAACACTCTTATAATACTTTCTACGAACTCGAATGTAGTTAAAACGATAGATTTTTTTACAGTACAATAAAAGAGCCAAGGACTTGAACAAGTTTTAATTGAATTGCGGTGAAAGTTGATTGCGGTTCTCTAAACTGGAGTGGCATGACGTTTTCATTCAATTCTACCCACTGTTATATCTCAAAAATAATTTATTTCATGTTATGACGACATGTTGATATTCCCGTTGCCGTGGGAACTTAGGGATACAATTTTTATTGCGGGTACAAATATACCGATGCCGTAAATTTACATTTAAGGTAAATCCTTACGTCTAAGACGCTTTTTCCAAAAAGTGGTATTCTCGACGCCATTTTGACAGCTAGTTATTGTGTTTAAAATTGCGTCGCAACATGTATTACAAAAGCAAAACTTTTAAAGTGATAAGGTATTTCTGTGTGTAACGACAATACCGCTAGCCAATTTTTACGCAATTAAAAAATAATTAAATAATATTAATATTAATAATTAAAAAATATTAACGCAATTACAATTTTAAAACAATATTTTCGGAATTGTTTTCAAGAGTACGGTAATTAGTTAAAAATGTATTGATATTGTTATTAGATTAAAATTAGCATTAGATTCAAGAGTAAGCCCACAAAAAGGTTTTAATCAACGACTGTAAGTAACAGTTACTAATCCGACTTATTTATATAAGTCGTATTCATAGTCAAATTAAGTTTTAATTACTACAGGGAACAAAATTTAAATTCCACGCATTTCATACAATTTCTTACTCGCTATTCATGATTTAAGGAACGAAAACCTGAAATTTAGCTTTAGTATTTCTGAAGTTTGACGAGCTTTAACACAATTTTGCAATTGAAACTATTTTTCGCCTAACAAAAAACCGCATAGAACAATTTGAGGTTTTTGGGAGATATGCTACATAATGTATACATGATTATTTATATATGAAAATATATATCTACGCGAGGAAATTGTACCGTTGACTTGTATACTAAGGTCAGCTATCCTTTAACGTTTTTCCCCACTCGAGTGCTGTGAACTATGGGTCGACGGATTGAGACAACCACCCAGAAATTAATCACGTCTGAAAAATTATGTAATGTATATATGTACAGTCTGTCATTAATAAGAAGTTAGTGACAATAACAAACTATGAAATATTAACTTAAAAAACTTGTTATCTTGTTTGCTTGATTCTTCCCATTACCACAAAAATTATTACCATTTAATTAAGAAAGCGAAGACAACGGTAAAATTTATTTATCAAATTATTCATTTCCTGAATTAGTTTCCTTAATAACTGCAAGAATTAAGACTATTATTAACATTTCTTGTGGTAGACAGTGAAAATTTCCGAACTTTGGCAATTAAGGATCTTCATAAATATTAATAAAAATTAATTAAAAAATTCCCCTGAATTAGTATTGTTTAATAAAAAAAAGTAAAGTTTGACATGACATTTAAGCAAATACTTTTCACACGTATTTTTTTTTAACCGCCTGTATAAGTTACTGGCAGACTATGATACCTCTGATAACTGATACTGGTAAGAAGCTAAGTTGAAGATTTCATTACCAGACAACTCGTACCATTGACACCACTGCCCATCATCGGTCTACTTATTTTTGTTTTGTTTATTTTTTCCTAGGTTCAGCTTCTTCGCAGTCTTTTGCATTATAATAATAATAATAATAATAATAATAATAATAATAATAATAATAATAATAATAATAATAATAATAATAATAATAATAATAATAATAATAATAATAATAATAATAATAATAATAATAATAATAATAATAATAATAATAATAATAATAATAATAATAATAATAATAATAATAATAATAATAATAATAATAATAATAATAATAATAATAATAATAATAATAATAATAATAATAATAATAATAATAATAATAATAATAATAATAATAATAATAATAATAATAATAATAATAATAATAATAATAATAATAATAATAATAATAATAATAATAATAATAATAATAATAATAATAATAATAATAATAATAATAATAATAATAATAATAATAATAATAATAATAATAATAATAATAATAATAATAATAATAATAATAATAATAATAATAATAATAATAATAATAATAATAATAATAATAATAATAATAATAATAATAATAATAATAATAATAATAATAATAATAATAATAATAATAATAATAATAATAATAATAATAATAATAATAATAATAATAATAATAATAATAATAATAATAATAATAATAATAATAATAATAATAATAATAATAATAATAATAATAATAATAATAATAATAATAATAATAATAATAATAATAATAATAATAATAATAATAATAATAATAATAATAATAATAATAATAATAATAATAATAATAATAATAATAATAATAATAATAATAATAATAATAATAATAATAATAATAATAATAATAATAATAATAATAATAATAATAATAATAATAATAATAATAATAATAATAATAATAATAATAATAATAATAATAATAATAATAATAATAATAATAATAATAATAATAATAATAATAATAATAATAATAATAATAATAATAATAATAATAATAATAATAATAATAATAATAATAATAATAATAATAATAATAATAATAATAATAATAATAATAATAATAATAATAATAATAATAATAATAATAATAATAATAATAATAATAATAATAATAATAATAATAATAATAATAATAATAATAATAATAATAATAATAATAATAATAATAATAATAATAATAATAATAATAATAATAATAATAATAATAATAATAATAATAATAATAATAATAATAATAATAATAATAATAATAATAATAATAATAATAATAATAATAATAATAATAATAATAATAATAATAATAATAATAATAATAATAATAATAATAATAATAATAATAATAATAATAATAATAATAATAATAATAATAATAATAATAATAATAATAATAATAATAATAATAATAATAATAATAATAATAATAATAATAATAATAATAATAATAATAATAATAATAATAATAATAATAATAATAATAATAATAATAATAATAATAATAATAATAATAATAATAATAATAATAATAATAATAATAATAATAATAATAATAATAATAATAATAATAATAATAATAATAATAATAATAATAATAATAATAATAATAATAATAATAATAATAATAATAATAATAATAATAATAATAATAATAATAATAATAATAATAATAATAATAATAATAATAATAATAATAATAATAATAATAATAATAATAATAATAATAATAATAATAATAATAATAATAATAATAATAATAATAATAATAATAATAATAATAATAATAATAATAATAATAATAATAATAATAATAATAATAATAATAATAATAATAATAATAATAATAATAATAATAATAATAATAATAATAATAATAATAATAATAATAATAATAATAATAATAATAATAATAATAATAATAATAATAATAATAATAATAATAATAATAATAATAATAATAATAATAATAATAATAATAATAATAATAATAATAATAATAATAATAATAATAATAATAATAATAATAATAATAATAATAATAATAATAATAATAATAATAATAATAATAATAATAATAATAATAATAATAATAATAATAATAATAATAATAATAATAATAATAATAATAATAATAATAATAATAATAATAATAATAATAATAATAATAATAATAATAATAATAATAATAATAATAATAATAATAATAATAATAATAATAATAACAATTAAGTCCCTTTGACCCACCTTCCACCGAAGATATTTTCGGGACAACGTGGCAGGTGGTGAGCCTGTCGCCGCCTTTATTGGACATTCAGCCAACGATGAAATTCGTACATAAGTTTTTGAAAAACTCATTGGTACTGCCACCTGGGGATCGAACTCGGGTCTCTTGACTCGAAATACCGACCATCCAACAACTCGGCTATCGAATCGAATCCCTTATATATATATTAACAAAAGCATGCATCTGTGTGGTGTGTGTGTGTGTGTGTGTGTGTGTGTGTGTGTGTGTGTGTGTGTGTGTGCGTGTGCGTTTGTGTGCGCTCCTGTGATACATATGGATGCTATTTATTTAATAATCTCTCAGTTTCTTCATAACTTATCTTCTTTAGCCATTCACTTACCGAAATTTTACAATTGTGATACGTCATTGAGAATATATTTATTTCTCTATTTATAGCATTATATAAATAGGCTGATCTTATTGAATATTGAATACTTGCAAAAACAGTTTTTGATTTGGGTACTAGCGCAACGACATATCGTCTTCTACTTCTTTTGCAATCATAGTCCGGTTTTACTAGAATGTTCTTATGTTTTCTTAATATTGTATGAAGAATATATAATTTTCTGATTGATAATAATTGACATGTTTTATAGAGACTATCAGTACAGCACCTTTGTGTCTTGAAATACATAACTTTTAGTAATGCCCTTGAGCCTACTACAAGGAATCGTGTTTTGAGTGCTCCTCTCCAAATAGGAATGCAGTATGTAATTACCGATTGTACAAGGGCGACATATATTTTATTTAAAAGATTTGTTTTACAAATTGTAACTGACATATTATTTGGAACTACCTGTCTCAGATTTTTAAACATCCAAATAAATTATTATTATTATTATTATTATTATTATTATTATTATTATTATTATTATTATTATTATTATTATTATTATTATTATTATTATTAATTATTATTATTATTATTATTATTATTATTATTATTATTATTATTATTATTATTATTATTATTATTATTATTATTATTATTATTATTATTATTATTAATTATTATTATTATTATTATTATTATTATTATTATTATTATTATTATTATTATTATTATTAATTATTATTATTATTATTATTATTATTATTATTATTATTATTATTATTATTATTAATTATTATTATTATTATTATTAATTATTATTATTATTAATTATTATTATTATTATTATTATTATTATTATTATTATTATTATTATTATTATTATTATTATTATTATTATTATTATTATTATTATTATTATTATTATTATTATTATTATTATTATTATTATTATTATTATTATTATTATTATTATTATTATTATTATTATTATTATTATTATTAATTATTATTATTATTATTATTAATTATTATTATTATTATTAATTATTATTATTATTATTATTATTATTATTATTATTATTATTATTATTATTATTATTATTATTATTATTATTATTATTATTATTATTATTATTATTATTATTATTATTATTATTATTATTATTATTATTATTATTATTATTATTATTATTATTATTATTATTATTATTATTATTATTATTATTATTATTATTATTATTATTATTATTATTATTATTATTATTATTATTATTATTATTATTATTATTATTATTATTATTATTATTATTATTATTATTATTATTAATTATTATTATTATTATTATTATTATTATTATTATTATTATTATTATTATTATTAATTATTATTATTATTATTATTATTATTATTATTATTATTATTATTATTATTATTATTATTATTATTATTATTAATTATTATTATTATTATTATTAATTATTATTATTATTATTATTATTATTATTATTATTATTATTAATTATTATTATTATTATTATTAATTATTATTATTATTATTATTATTATTATTATTATTATTATTATTATTATTATTATTATTATTATTATTATTATTATTATTATTATTATTATTATTATTATTATTATTATTATTATTATTATTATTATTATTATTATTATTATTATTATTATTATTATTATTATTATTATTATTATTATTATTATTATTATTATTATTATTATTATTATTATTATTAATTATTATTATTATTATTATTATTATTATTATTATTATTATTATTATTATTATTATTATTATTATTATTATTATTATTATTATTATTATTATTATTATTATTATTATTATTATTATTATTATTATTATTAATTATTATTATTATTATTATTATTATTATTATTATTATTATTATTATTATTATTATTATTATTAATTATTATTATTATTATTATTATTATTATTATTATTATTATTATTATTATTATTATTATTATTATTATTATTATTATTATTATTATTATTATTATTATTATTATTATTATTATTATTATTATTATTATTATTATTATTATTAATTATTATTATTATTATTATTATTATTATTATTATTATTATTATTATTATTATTATTATTATTATTATTATTATTATTATTATTATTATTATTATTAATTATTATTATTATTATTATTATTATTATTATTATTATTATTAATTATTATTATTATTATTATTATTATTATTATTAATTATTATTATTATTAATTATTATTATTATTATTATTAATTATTATTATTATTATTATTATTATTATTATTATTATTATTATTATTATTATTATTATTATTATTATTATTATTAATTATTATTATTATTATTATTATTATTATTATTATTATTATTATTATTATTATTATTATTATTATTATTATTATTATTATTATTATTATTATTATTATTATTAATTATTATTATTATTATTATTATTATTATTATTATTATTATTATTATTATTATTATTATTATTATTATTATTATTATTATTATTATTATTATTATTATTATTATTATTATTATTATTATTATTATTATTAATTATTATTATTATTATTATTATTATTATTATTAATTATTATTATTATTAATTATTATTATTATTCTTATATAAAAATCTTTATCTGGTTGTGAATTATTTTGTATACTGTAACAAATGTATTTAGTTTTAGATGTGTTTAATGTTAAAAGATTATTCTCTAGCCATTTAGCAATATCTGTCATACCTTCTTCAACATTTCGCTTTTAATATTTCCCCAAGTTGGTGCAGAGAAGACCAGAGCGGTATCATCAGCGTAGGACAGAATCTGAGCATTGTTGATGTTCATGTTGCAGAGGTCATTTATATATATTAAAAATAATGTAGGTCCTAGGACACTGCCTTGGGGAATGCCGCACGTTACGCTTACCTCCTCACTGATATCTTTTTCTAATTTAGTTTTTTGGGTTCTGTTGGTAAGATAGTCTTTGAAAATTGAAAGCTGATTATCTCGTATTCCGATATTTTCTAATTTACGTATCAGTATAGGTAGCGAGACGGTATCGAATGCTTTTTTTAAATCTAGGAAGACAGACAAACTATTAACTATTAATGGCTGTGAAGAAGAAGAGACTTACATTAATCAGCTTTACTCTAACTATTTAACGAATCAGAAGTTGCAGTACAGTTTAATTTCTTATTTTAATAAAGTCATTATTCATCTTTATTAAACTCTTTGTGAATTGCATCAAGTTATCCCTTCTACAACATAGGTATTGGTTTCGACTTCTGCCTGTTGCTTCGAGCGAGAGATGTATTAAGCGTTGCAAAACTTTTAATTGCATTCTGGTCACAAGTTGAACTTAACTTGCAAATATAATAAATTATTTACTAAACCATATTTAATTTTTATCATATAATTTATTGCAAATAACGTTTACGTTATTTGCAATAAATTATTGTTATACAATTATAATTATTATTATTATTAATTATTATTACATAATTATTTGTTATGTTTACATAACAAAATACGTCACGACGACTTCTTGGGAAAAAACAATCATTTTAAAATTTATTCACATATTTGCCTAAGAAGGATATTTAAAAATATTTGATTATATTTTCACGTAATTTCTAAGTAATCAAACTATATCTATATTTGGACCCTCTTTTTACCGAAGCTTATTATTTGTACAACGTGACAAGTGGTGAGACCATCGCCGTCTTACTGACCAAGCTTACAGTATAAAATATTAATTTAAGCATATATATTTACATAGATAAATATTTATAAATACATATAACGGTCCATGTCTGGAGTACATTCATATTCATCATAGAAATAATTGCCTCTAAGGGGATTCGATTCGATAGCCGAGTTGTTGGATGGTCGGTATTTCGAGTCAAGAGACCCGAGTTCGATCCCCAGGTGGCAGTACCAATGAGTTTTTCAAAAACTTATGTACGAATTTCATCGTTGGCTGAATGTCCAATAAAGGCGGCGACAGGCTCACCACCTGCCACGTTGTCCCGAAAATATCTTCGGTGGAAGGTGGGTCAAAGGGACTTAATTGTCTAGACTTGACCTCTGTCTACCCCTGTATTGGGAATTGCGTGAAGATATATATATATATATATATATATATATATATATATATATATATATATATATATATATATATATATATATATATATATATATATATATATATATATATATATATATATATATATATATATATATATATATATATATATATATATATATATATATATATATATATATATATATATATATATATATATATATATATAGTTAGAGTAAAGCTGATTAATGTAAGTCTCTTCTTCTTCACAGCCCATTAATAGTTAATAGTTTGTCTGTCTTCCTAGATTTAAAAAGCATTCGATACCGTCTCGCTACCTATACTGATACGTAAATTAGAAAATATCGGAATACGAGATAATCAGCTTTCAATTTTCAAAGACTATCTTACCAACAGAACCCAAAAACTAAATTAGAAAAGATATCAGTGAGGAGGTAAGCGTAACGTGCGGCATTCCCAAGGCAGTGTCCTAGGACCTACATTATTTTTAATATATATAAATGACCTCTGCAACATGAACATCAACAATGCTCAGATTCTGTCCTACGCTGATGATACCGCTCTGGTCTTCTCTGCACCAACTTGGGAAATATTAAAGCGAAATGTTGAAGAAGGTATGACAGATATTGCTAAATGGCTAGAGAATAATCTTTAACATTAAACACATCTAAAACTAAATACATTTGTTACAGTATACAAAATAATTCACAACCAGATAAAGATTTTTATATAAGAATACACACATGTAATTTAATAAACAATGCCCATTGTAGTTGCGCTACTATAAGCAAAGTCGCCCAAACAAAACATCTTGGTATAATCATTGATCAAAATTTGTCATGGTATCCTCAAGTTGAAAATATGGCCGTAAGAGTTAGAAAATTTATTTGGATGTTTAAAAATCTGAGACAGGTAGTTCCAAATAATATGTCAGTTACAATTTGTAAAACAAATCTTTTAAATAAAATATATGTCGCCCTTGTACAATCGGTAATTACATACTGCATTCCTATTTGGGGAGGAGCACTCAAAACACGATTCCTTGTAGTAGAAAGGGCTCAAAGGGCATTACTAAAAGTTATGTATTTCAAGACACAAAGGTGCTGTACTGATAGTCTCTATAAAACATGTCAATTATTATCAATCAGAAAATTATATATTCTTCATACAATATTAAGAAAACATAAGAACATTCTAGTAAAACCGGACTATGATTGCAAAAGAAGTAGAAGACGATATGTCGTTGCGCTAGTACCCAAATCAAAACTGTTTCTGCAAGTATTCAATATTCAATAAGATCAGCCTATTTATATAATGCTATAAATAGAGAAATAAATATATTCTCAATGACGTATCACAATTGTAAAATTTCGGTAAGTGAATGGCTAAAGAAGATAAATTATGAAGAAACTGAGAGATTATTAAATAAATAGCATCCATATGTATCACAGGAGCGCACACAAACGCACACGCACACACACACACACACACACACACACACACACACACACACACACACACACACACACACCACACAGATGCATGCTTTTGTTAATATATATTTCTAATAAAATTGTAACTACGAGTACTATTTTCTAAAAGGGTTTTGTCATATTATGTAGTTATGGAAGGGCGGAGTTTCCTGGTACAGGCGTCAAGCTTAAAAGGAGACTCCAAAATTTATGTCATGGGAAAAAAAAATGTCATGTTGGAAATAAAAAAAAAAAAAAAAATAGTCCACTGTTGAACAAAGGTCTCACCTAAAGTAAGCCACAAAGAACAAAATGTTGCAGAGTCGATGAATGTAATTTTGAAGTATTAGAACATTTTATTTTAATTTTAAAAATAATTGTGAGATATTACGCAATTTTTTTTATTGATTTTAAAGCATACAAGCTATGCTGAACTTTTTGTTATTAAATTAAAGAATAAAATGTTTCTTCTCTTTCTCTCAGTCTCAGTTTAATAATTGTGAGATGGTCAAGTTGAATCAAGTCGTATAGTAATAGCGTTATAACATAAAAACCCCTTTTTTTGAAGGGTATCTTAATAGGCAATATAGGGAAAAGTCTTAGATACTGTAATGTCCGATATTTCAACAGTGGTAGAGCCACGCATCAGCTTTAGTTATTGCATAAATGTGCCGGCTCGACCGAGAAAGTACCACGATCTCACAGAATACCGGCGTGAAGTATAAGTTTAATAAATTTCTGCGTTTCGTCTGGTGAGTGCAGGTAACCGGAGGCCCACACACCCAACCTAAGCAAAAAATAATTAAAAACGCGATAAAATCCGAAAATCGTTTTATTTTAAATGAATTATATTGTTAAAAATATTGACCAAAAAAGAGGATACCTACGGAGTTTCTTTCGCCTGTTTCTTCTCCGTTAGAGGAACCTCATTACGAAACGGTGGTAGATTAAAAATAAATATCGATAAACGAATGTATGTTCTTATGTCGATGAAAAAATGATTTAATTTGATTTGATTTGAAAATTAAGTCCCTTCATCCCACCTTCCACCGAAGATATTTTCGGGACAACGTGATAGGTGGTGAGCCCGTCGCCGTCTTTTTGTCCAAACCAACGATATAATTCGTTCATAAGTTTTTGAATAACCCATTGGTACGAGCCTGCCACCTGGGAATCGAACTCGGGTCTGTCGACTCGAAATTCCGACCACCCAACCACTCGGCTATCGTGACTTTTAATACACAGGGTTAAAAATTATAAAAAAATATAGGCCTTAGATACCGTAATGGCTGATACAGGGAAAAGTCTTAGATACTGTAATGTCCGATATTTCAACAGTGGTAGAGCCACGCATCAGCTTTAGTTATTGCATAAATGTGCCGGCTCGACCGAGAAAGTACCACGATCTCACAGAATACCGGCGTGAAGTATAAGTTTAATAAATTTCTGCGTTTCGTCTGGTGAGTGCAGGTAACCGGAGGCCCACACACCCAACCTAAGCAAAAAATAATTAAAAACGCGATAAAATCCGAAAATCGTTTTATTTTAAATGAATTATATTGTTAAAAATATTGACCAAAAAAGAGGATACCTACGGAGTTTCTTTCGCCTGTTTCTTCTCCGTTAGAGGAACCTCATTACGAAACGGTGGTAGATTAAAAATAAATATCGATAAACGAATGTATGTTCTTATGTCGATGAAAAAATGATTTAATTTGATTTGATTTGAAAATTAAGTCCCTTCATCCCACCTTCCACCGAAGATATTTTCGGGACAACGTGATAGGTGGTGAGCCCGTCGCCGTCTTTTTGTCCAAACCAACGATATAATTCGTTCATAAGTTTTTGAATAACCCATTGGTACGAGCCTGTCACCTGGGAATCGAACTCGGGTCTGTCGACTCGAAATTCCGACCACCCAACCACTCGGCTATCGTGACTTTTAATACACAGGGTTAAAAATTATAAAAAAATATAGGCCTTAGATACCGTAATGGCCGATACAGGGAAAAGTCTTAGATACCTTTGATGATCGACAGTCCCAACTGAACTCCCCAGAGAAAATATTCCTGGTCATTTTTAAGCAAACCAGTTACAGCAACATTTAAGATGCGAGTTCTCTGGTACTCACAAGTGCTCCTTAGGGAGGGATCTAAGTACAACAATGATCTTTCGTAAGTCGTTAAGTATATCTATGAACTGGATGAAAAGTTGTTTCAGACTACACTATAGTATATCGATTTATTATTGGGTTGGGGAGAAAGTAAGCTGCAAGTCTATCTCTTAGTAAGTCAATCAAAGAAACTGTCACCTGTTAAGGCTAACATGAAAACACAACTCTAGTTCAATCAATCAATACTCGTAATAATACTGATTGCCTTTATCTTTCAACACGGACGGATATCGGAACACAAATCGGAACACAACTCTTTTTTATCTGAGATATGGTGACATGCTAGAGTGTGGTACTAATCCACATGATTTCTAAGTAGAGAAAGAGTTAGTGGTCCTGTTAAAGCAAATTAACTATAAACAAACGAAAACTAGCAATGTTAGAACGGTGAATCATTATAAATTCTGCTTTTGAATTGCAACGCAGACCGTACTTTGAAGTCACTTGGATATTCTTGACCGCAACTTTAGTCGTAATTTCAATGGAGTACTTAATTTGTAATTCATTTTAAATGAACATTACATTTATGTACTTTTTATAAAAGGATATGACTTAACATTGAAAAAAAAAATTAAAATTCTATTTCGTTTCAGTGCCCTCTAAAAGGTCGTGTCTTATTGCTTTGTAAAGACTGGTTAAAAATTATTTTTTCATAGCTATGTATCTCCGAATATAGCACAAATCTGGAAATTCAACAACAGTTTTTATCGATTTATAGAAGTTGCTGCGATATGAAACGTATATTTCAAGATTCCAATGGCGCAATCCAATGTACTTTTAAAATGCCTAGTGGTAGGGTGATTGAAATTCGAGTCAAAAAATCCGAGTTCGATCCTCAGGTGGCAGGCTCGTACCAATGGGTTTTTCCAAAACTTATGTTCAAATTGTATTGTTGATTAGGACATAAAGATGGCGAAGGGCTCACAACCTGTCACATTGTCCCAACAATATCTTCGATGGAAGGGGGTTTAAACAACTTAATTGTCAAGACAATTTTTTACTCCTGTATAGGGAATGGTACGATAATAGACATAAATTGTATAAGCTTCTTCAATCAAAATATTAATTGAACAGACTAAAGATATTTATTGGGAAACATTCGCTTCTCACAGCTCAGATTTGGCAAAGATCCTATAACTGTGTAACAGGATCGTAAACTTGTAAGCTAGATTTAAGTCGTAACAATTGGGGATTTGACTCTTTTGTTACACTATGTAATAAAAGAGATTTTTGTGAATGTGTTTGTACTTGCATAGTATTTGCGACTAAGATAAATTAATACCATATGATGAAATACCGATGCAGCCTGTGGAAGCCTACTGCAGGACATAGGTCTCTCCCATACGGAAGGGTTTGCTATTAATACCACGCTTGGGAAGCGGTCCGGCGACCGACCTAACAGATACCTCGAAGATTAGACACTGCTTTTCGTCACCGGGCTGCACAATTTTTATCGAGAAGCTTATTCCGCCATCTTTTTGTAGACACCCATAGAATAAAAGCGGTGGTATGATTTTTAGCCGTACTCACATGACTATAAGAAGTGATTGCAATAAGTAATTTTCTGAATCATTTGCTTAAGTAAAAACGTGTTAGACTCAAGCGTTACTTTACGGAAATTTACCATGAAATTCATACCCAATCTTCCACAGATGGGGCAGAGAAGATGGTACACTTCTTCTCTTTGGATCAGGCAATTTATGCCATTTATTTTTGCGTGTGGAATCATGCTATATAATTTTATAATAATTTATTTATAAGTAGAACATGTTCTTCATAAAATAAATAATAAATATCTTCACGCAATTTCCAATACAGGGGTAGACAGAGGTCTAGCCTAGACAATTAAGTCCCTTCGACCCACCTTTCACCGAAGATATTTTCGGGACAATGTGACAGGTGGTGAGCCTGTCGCCGTCTTAATGTCCAAGCCAACGATATAATTCGTACATAAGTTTTTGAAACGGGGATCGAACTCGGGTCTCTTAACTCGAAATTCCGACCACCCAACCACTCGGCGATCGTGACTTTTCTTTGTGTTCTTCATGCGAAATAATTTAAAGCACGTTGGTTGCATAGTAAGAATCTCGACATGTGTTTTAGCTTTAATAAATTACGAGATGGTGAGTACGCCTAAGGCTAGCCTATTCATGTATGAATCGATTCTAGAAGTTAAACTAAAGCTTTTCAGTCTCGCTCTCTGCGAAAATAGTTTCAAATCGCGAGCCCGAAGATATTTATGTAGTCAGAAGGAATATTTTACCTTCACGTCACTTTTGTCTTCACGCATTTCTCAGTACAAGGGTAGCCAGATGTCAAGACAATTTAGTCATTTCTATTCATATTTTACTTGGGCTTATTTTGAGATGTGATAGGTGATGAGCCTATCGCCGTCTTTTTGTAATAGCCAACGTTATAATGGGCATATAAAAGAAATATAGCTCCGTAACAAGAGTCTTTTGTGCAACTTAAATATTTATTACACTTATAGAATTACGTTGCAGCACACTACGAATAATTTTGATTTCTTTTAAATAAAATTAGCAAAATACCATACTATTAATTAAATTTATTACCATAATTATGTTGTTGGATGTTTGTGAAACGTTAACATCAAACGTCAATAAGATCGTCAGTTACGCGTATATACGTATTATCTATGAATGAGATTGGCGGACTGTGACGACAGCAACTGCTTTGTTTTATACGTTCATGATCAATTATATATATTTTATCTATAATGAGCATACTGAAGATAGTATGGTTAATTTAGTAGCGATAAATGAGTGTACGTTTTGAATATTGAATTTCCGCAATTACTTGGTTGAATAATTTATTTTGTTAAGTTTATGTTTCATTTATTTAATTAATTTCTTGAACACTTTACATACATGCATACTCGTACACATTTAAATGTGCAATTATATATGTGTGCGTGTGTGTGTGCTATATACACACATAAATTAATATACATGCATATTTATATACACCCATGACTCGGACACAAAGATTCGTGGATTGATTAGAACTCACAACCGTCAGTTACAAAGGCCTCTGCCTTACACTAGCTACTAATTGGGTATCCGGTTGTCTGTTTTTTTGGCACTCTAAGTCATTTAAAAATGTGTGATGTTTTTAATCTTATTGCGCATTAATATTTTCAGTCAAGCCTTGAGAAATGTCTTAAAGGCGGTCAGGTATTTTATATTAATATAAATTTAACTGTGGAATGAGTATGTAGAGTTGGATTGAAATTAATTAACCGTGAAGATTCACCAAGAGACTAAAATCGTGAGTATTCCTTTCTTTATTTGTTTAATTTTATTGTATAACTAAATTTCAATCACAAAATATTATTAAAAATTTAACAAAGGACAAATATAAACATTCTAATAGTTGTTTATACAGTTTAGTTAATTCAGTAAGTTAACTAATTTTGTAAGTTAAGTTGACTTTATCTCTTCATTACAATAACACTTGTTCCAGAATTTTAATACGCAATTGACTTGGATATGCAAAGTTTACAGTCAAAGAAAACTTCATAATTTATTCTCATTTACCTTGCCTTTACATTGAGGTTGTGGAATAATTAAGACATTAAAACAAAAGACGGAGCGGAGAGATTAAACAGGATGGGGAAAAGTAAAAAAGTTGAATTAAACATATTAATATAAAGCCCATTATTAACTAAAATAATGTGCATTAGTATTTTTTAAACTTTAGTTAAATGAGATACTGTTTAACGTAATATTTATACATACATGGAAATAATTGTAAAGTTAGTTTGATGATGGGTTCTAGATGCCGCTTCTTGCTATTTACATTACGGTATGGTTTGGCTGTTATGTATTTCATTTGTAAAACACTAGAGTTTTTGTGATGTTGCTTCTAGTTCGCCAAGTAATCAAATACAGTGCGGGGAAGGTAACCAGTCTTTTTTTCTCGCTTACTGAGTGGTCCATTGTACCTCCAGTGGTGTACACATACATTGCTCTGATCCCAAGGAGCGATAAACAACGAAAGGTACCTTAATCACCCAGACCCGATAAAATATAGAAAAAGAGTTTCCTACACTTTTTGAGTTTTAAATGATCCGAAGTGTACGCCAATCGTCCATGAAGTTCGCCAATGAAATATTTCAAGACATAGTTATAATAACTACAAACTAGTCGAATAGCATTCTAGAACCTGCGGAATTATGTTTTACAATCCCTATATTTCTATCGGGCTATTGGCGTAGTACAGAGCCAAAACAGCTTAGTGCTTATACCGAAACAGATCATATTCTATCAGTACAGACAACTTAACTTATACTTAAACTTAGCAATTCACACATGTAGTCGCGTTTATTAAATTGCCTACTTCTGGCCAAAGCCTGGGGAAAGTCCGTCACTGATCCAGTGCCTGTTGGCGGACTTCACACGTCCTAGAAATAATAATATATTTTTGTTATTATTATTTCTCCAATGACCGGTTTCTTTACGATGTTTTCCTTCATAAGCTCTAAGTTAAATCATCAATAGAAATGTTTAGATCGAACCTGGGTACTCGCGTCTAAAGCAAACTTAAGCACTACTAAACTAAAGTAACTTTATCAGTACTACATATATCTAACAGAATATATCAAAAATCCAAAACAGCTCGACGGTTTTAAATATTTTATTTTAATTTCGCTACAACTTCAATGTAGTTCATAATTCGGAAAAATCAAAGGAAGCACAGAACTAGAAAAATTAGACGGCAGATGAAACCGTGAAACCCAGCTAGTTTTTAATATTTATAAGGGAAGTATATTCATGGTCCGTATAAATGTATACAAATTAGATATAATTATACTTACACAACCCTCAGCGTTATGAAACGTCCATATGAGCCCACAACATTATCTTAATTAAATTGGAGGGCATTAGCTCTCGTCTAAACACGCTAGTATGAGGGCATGTGAGGGAATTGTGCAAATCACTTCTGTATTAATGACATGTCTATATCAAGTTACTATAATTATCCGAAAATATTTTCATTTAGTAGTTTATATTAACTCAGTTACTCAGAGTATCGCTGAAGTTAAGAAAAATATGTTCTTAATACCCTACCCATACTAAAATTATGTTGTCTGATTGTTTGCCTGTTCCGTCTTAAAACAGTAAACTGATTTGTTGGTATTTAGAAGTTTAAATTACTATGTTCTTCATAGGATATTTTTTTACATATACATATATATAAATCTGTCTTTATTTTTCTGATTTCAATTAAGTGATATTTTCGGTTTATTTTAAAAATTTTATTACAAAAATATGAAATTTGTTCCGGAAGACCTGCTATTACTCTGAATTTTATGTAACAGTATTTCTTAATAAAATTTTACGGAAAACCTTTGAGTTGTTTGACTGTCAAAATGCAACGAACATATTAATTTACTTTCAATGTAGAATTTTTTATGTCTCTCAATGGGCTTTTACAGCTCGTAAAATAGAATTTAAAAATGGGATAATTTATGGGACCGTCTATAACAGTATAGTTTATGACGTTGATATAACACATGGTTGTACACACCATGGTTAGAGGGGTAATGTTGATGTAAAAAACCATGTTTCACAATGCATTTTTGTGGTACCTGTGTCTATAACATTATAGGGCTTACACACCGGTTTCATATTTCCGGGCTTCTATATTTTCTCGGGCCTGGTTGTTTGTGGTATCTTCGTCGTTTCTGGTTACATAGTATAAGTACTTCGGTGACTTACATTGCGATTTGACCAATGAATGCGATGATGTTCCTGTCTATGTAGGTATTATGGATCAATCATACTATTTTTATGTCACGATAGCCGACCGACTCGACCACACGGTTGGGATTTCGAATCGAGAGACCCGAGTTCGATCACCAGATGGCAGGCTCATACCAATGGGTTTTTAAAAAACTAATGTACGAATTATATCGTTGGCTTGGACATAAAGACGGCGACGGGCTCACCACCTGATACGTTGTCCCGAAAATACCTTCGGTGGAAGGTGGGTCGAAGGGACTTAATTGTCTAGACTAGACCTCTGTCTACCCCTGTATTGGGAATTGCGTGAAGATATTTATTTTATTTATACTATTTTTATATGTATATACTATATAGAAGTTTCAGTTCAGATGTAAATCGTTTAGAAAAGTTTGTCGAAGGAGAATATATTGTTAATTAAAGAAAAGGAACAAACTGATGCCTGTGTGACACGATGGTTCGGAGAAACGGCTATCAGCATGGTACGACATAGATCGCGTGTTAGCAAGTCCTGCCCGTGTTAGTTTATTTTCATATTTCTCATTTATTAAATAAGAAAAATCAATATGAATTAATGAATGAAAACCACTTCAATGTATATCACAAAACAAAATAATACAGACAACAACAATTAAATATCAAACTAAGTATGCTGTACAACTTGGCAGCCTTATCGCCAGCTAGCGATAGTGGTATAAATTGTAGGTAGTGATAGATCTCTTTCAGTCAACCAAACGCGTAAGGAGATAGACCAAAGGTAGGCGGAGCACTTTATATGTGTAACTAAATGTATATATGTGCACAATATGATAATATTTTGGATAAACGATAAATAATATTAATAATGCAAATAAATACATATATAGAGACATATATAGATAGGGACAACATCACATACATTGCTCCGATCTCAATGTAAGATGCTAAAGCACTTGTGGTATGGGAATCGGCAATAACGAAGGTACCACAAACACCCAGAACCGAGAAAATGCAGAAAAAGTGGTTTTTCTACATTGGCCCGACCGGGAATCGAACCCGGGACTTCGAGATGGCGACACTTTGAAAACCGGTGTTTACGCCTTTCGTCCACGGAGGTCGCAAATAAATACACATATTTGCATTAACTTTTAATTGACTTTTTCGAAGAGCGAATGTCTGAAAAACAGTGCTATGTCGGAACTAATTCCGATATAAGCTTAGGACTAGTTATATTATATTTTGCCTAAAAAAATAATGGCAAAGATTTAGTCATTCAACACAAAGTCAATTAAGTTTTTAGAATAAGCAAAGGCACATAAACATCAAAATTCAATTCAAAATTAATATGTGTACTAAATATAAATCTTGAATTTAAAATTTGAATGTTAATTTTTGAATGTAGATTATATGATTAAATTAAAGAGAAAAAAGTTTTTAAAATTTCAACTGATGGGCGATCACGGGCGAGATTCGAACCCAATGTAGTACATTATTTTAAGTATCATCAATATTTTTATTACATCATTTTATTTTTATCAATATATTTTTCAGCAAATAAACACCTCTATAGGTAAATACCGTATAGTACTTTATATCTTATCTGTATGACTTGGAATGGCACATATTTGGGCAGATTTTAGCCGTCTTCTTTAGAAATATAGCAATTATAGTAATTTATTTACTAAACTTAACTAAACGCGATTACATATGGTTTCCATACATTACATGAAAATTGCATTCATCTTACCATGCACAAATTTCCATAAATTTAATAAAATAGTTACTATATATATAAGCGTTACTATACTTTCCCCAAATATACAAAATAAATACCTAAAAATAAACACGTATTGAGTTTCTAGTTTCATTTTTCAACCTACCTCAGAAATTTATGCAATAATACAGGGCCACATGGCCGCGAAAATTGCTTCGAAAACTGAACAAGAGCTCATTGCCTCGCCGTTAATAAAAATGATAATGCGAACATTTTATGAAAATAAGACTATTCAATTTAATTCATAACGTGTAATAATAAAATTTCACGTGATGAATAAAACACATCATATAAATAAAATAATATGTTACAAACTAAATATGTGATAAAAACTAATAACAGTTTCTGGATAACTGTATAGCAGTTATAAATGAATGAAACTATTTAATGTGATTATCTTATGTCATTAATTTTAATCACTGTTTTTGCTTAATAGACGTATATATGTTTTGTGTTATATTTGTATATAGTAATCGAGTAATATAGGCCTATTTCCTTCGGTGAACTTTAACTGGCCGTTATGTAATCGAGAGGAAAAATTATGTACACATAACACACATGAAATTCAAACATTTGCGTAGACTAAGATAACAATCAAAGCTAAGACCTAACTTGCCTGGCACCAAATTAAAATTTGGTAGGGGATCCATGTTATAGATATTTTTTTTAATATTCAAACATTTTTTCCAATTACAGTGGTCTAGTTTGTTACAACCTTTGAACGAAGCTTATTTGGGACAAAAGTAAGATAAAATGTGGTAGGAAAACCTACACATTTGAAAAAAAAAGCTATGTAATTTATATGAACTTATCAAGTCCACTTATCCGCACTGGTTCACCGCGGTGGATCCTGCGGTAGATTGTTTTAAACATTATTTCAGAGAAGGCTTTCTACCATAGTTTTATGTAAAATAAAATGATCTCATTTTACGCAAATATAATTTAGGTTCCAAAAATGTATTTAGGCGGAATAATTGTCTAAGTTAGTTATATTTAGTTAAAACTTAGTTTAGTTAAAGTTTATCAAAAGTTAGTTATATTTATAGTCTACATTCTTTGATACTTCTGAGTATGAAAGACAAATGAAATTTATTGTTAAACGTTTTACTGTTCTACAGACTATATAGGCACTGCTGAACATAGGCTTTCCTCAAAGATCGTAACAAAATATGGTCCTCAGCTACCCCTAGTCATCGAAATCTCACGACATGCAATGCAAGTATCCATTCATTCATTAATTTTTCGTCCTACTCAGCGTTAGGTTCGTTCGCTTTTCAAGAGTATAAAATAAATAAATACTTTGCAATGTTTATATTAATGTTATGTAAAGTATCATACTACGTATTAATTTAAGCAAACGCCGATAGGTACGCGGTTCTTTGCTTAATTGCAGTGAAGGCAGAATTACACGCTTGATTGCATCTTAATCAAAAGTTACTAGAAGTAATAGTTGGGCTTTACCAAATGAGTCTTGCCAGATAGAGTATTTATTTATTAAAAGTGAATCATTTTATATCGTATCTTTTTAGGCTTACACATACCAGTTAATACAACTCAATTTAAAATGTGTTCTTCAACATTTTTATTAATTTACCACAACGCTTGCTGAATCTTCAACGATGAACTCAGACATAGTTATAAGGATCAGCACGTTGAAGTGGGAATGGCTGGCCCCATATCCTGAAGAACTGAAAACTGTTGGGAAAGGAAAGTTGTTCGAATTGCAACCTCGTAAAAGCAAGCACTGTGTATAACGACTACCAGTACAATTGTAGGCGAGATTTTTGGATGTAGGTAACTCAGAGCCATTTCCTGTGAAAATATTCGGGGGATGCTTATGTTCAGCAGCAATACATAACGGCTTGTTAAAGTACACTGCAGGACACAGGCCTCTCCCATAGGCAGAATTTGCCATAATCGCCACACGTGTTAAGCGAATTGGCGATCGCAGTACCAGACCACTCGCACCTCAGGCGCTGCTGCCGTCTTCGGTCTGAAATTTTTAGAAATGGTTATCCCGCCATCTTTCGGTTGCCATAACAATATTCAAGGTATCGTAAGGTGTCATAAGAGGCGACTAAGGGAAACATTCCGTAGTCGCCTCTTACGACACCCTCGGGAAAACAGAGGGTGGCAATATTCTTAAGCCGTTACCACACGGTACGCTCTTAGCTCTTAACAGACTGGAATAATGATTATGGGGTTCTTAGGAATATAGGCTTACTTTACCCTAGGAAATAAAAAAAAACATGGTAATCTCTTAAAATGTAAGTACAGTATAAATGAAACATTTATGTCAAATGCTTTAAACTAGGCTTGGGGATATAAGAAGAAAATTGGTACCTTTATCCATGTCAATAAAATCTCCTTTGGGAAATAAACGGATTGCTATTTGAACTACTAAAACGGTAGGGAACAATATTACTTCTGAAAGTAGCAGCAGTGTCGTGCGATTTTGAGAGCAAATGTGCTCTCGTGAGGTTTTAAATGCGAATACAATAGGCGGAGCACATAATATATGCACGATAATAGAATCGCATTTACATGCTTACTAAATGTATTACAGTTGCTTACTTACTTACTTTGATAAGCCAAAAGGTCTGTTAAAATCCTAAACAGGACATAGACGTTCCTTTAATTAGGATTTTCCATTAACGCTATGTTAAGCGTACACGTTGTGATAGAATATGCCACTCACTTTCTTCCCCTGGGTATCGTAAGCAACGACTAAGGGGCTTGATAATGCAATACGCTACCGTCAGGTGGCGGAATTTGTTTTTTTATTTACTGGATATCTTGAAAATAAAATTAGAACGTGATGGACTATTGCATCGACCATCATTTTGCCAATGACGAATCTTCCCTTACGGGAGCCTGTGACAAAAATAATTTTCTATAGCATTAAAAAAGCAGTGATTAGGACCAACAAAATTATCTTAAAAAGCGTTGGGTGCTTCAGATATTTTATAATGACTGACACAAATATTAATATATTTAAACTATAAACCAAACTATAAAAATAAAAAAAGAAATAAAATTAGAACATTCCAACATTAGAATATGAATTTTAATTACAAAATTAATATGAATATGAATTACAAAATTAGAAATTACAACAAACTATTAAACTATAAAAATATATCATTTAACGCTTTGGCGCTGTTCTATCAGAAGCGTTATGTGATATTTCAGAAACAAAATCAGCAATACAATTATACACAAATTAATTTATACTATCACAGGTGTGTCAAGCGTACTTGATCGCTTTGATATTACGAATAGTAAATGTAACATCAATATCAACATCAAGGAGCGATCGTACTTTGTAAGTTACTCTCGTATAGATCAAAGACATTCACAAATTAATTGAAGTTGGTAATAATTTATGTTTGTGATAGAAAAATATACAACTATACGTTGCAATATTTACAATATTCACCACATATTGCTGTATATACTTACACTATGAACTGCAATGATATGGTTTAGGATTAATGTTTCCACGATTACATTCATCATATGGACTTCTGTCTTCTGTCTCCGGTGGCCATGGACCACACACACACACACACACACACAAACGGCCCGTTTAAGTCCACTGCAGGACGTAGACCTCTCCCATGGGTTCGTCGTAATCGCCACATTTGGCAAGCGGATTAGCGATCGCAGTACCAAACCATTCATTCGCAGTACCAATCATTATTTTGGTCACATATTATTAGAGATGGTTATCCCGTAATCTATCGGTTGGCTTAACGATAATCAAAGCTGTTTCCCATAGTCGCCTCTTACGGCACCCACGGGAAGAAAGGGAGTGGCAGTATTCTTACGCCGTTACCACACGGGTCAGCCGTGATTATATTAGCCCACAAGATTATAATTGAGATCAAAAATGGAGACAGAAGCGATAAAAAAGGCGCAGTGTGTTTACTTGCGGTACTTTCCTATACGGTTAACAAGCATATCATAACCTAAATTTCTGTTTTTAGTATATCATACTCTAACGGAATTTCTTCCCATACATTTCTTATATTTCATAGCTTTCTTTAATAACTGTTCTGGTGTGATTGAGTAACAAGCATGTATTTACCTAAACTTTCACATTAATAATTCTTTTTGCGACGAAGTTTGAAATTCGGTATCTATTATGAGTAGGAAAAGAGGCAATAAGTCGCAACAAGACTTAGTAACGACGCAAAATAAATAAATAAGAAATACGTACATAGCCCTATCTATGAACATACAACGTCGCATACATTGCTCTGATCCGAAAGTAAGTAGCAATTGTGCAGCAATTGTGTTATGGAATACGCAAACAAGGAAGGTACCACAAACAACCAGTAAAAAAAATGTAGAAAAGGTGTTTTTTGATATTGACCCAACCGGGAATCGAACCCAGGACCTCAGAGCTAGTGATACAATGAAAACCAGTGTGTACGCCACTCATCTACGGAGATCAGTGAATAAAACGCAGTATCCTGAAATTTTGCAGTGATTTGATGAACCAAAGTAAAGGTAGGTACTCATTATTGTAAACTTTCGATTGAATCAATCGTTGTGCCAAAATTCATCCAGGTTCATTTAGTTTCATGGGATGATTGAGTAATAAACATTCATCCATCTATCCTAACACTCGCATTTATTATAATAGAAGATAAATATGTAAAATAAATTAACCACTGAAAACTGAAAGGTTTAGTTTTTGAATAATAAATGTTTGAAAAAAATAAGTTATAAGACTATACAAAGGAGCAAACGATTTACGTGAAAAGGCTTTTATCAAAATAACATTACAAGCACTGTATGCTTAAAAGGTTTTTCAACGTTATTCGGAAATTAATTATTTCAAGTATACAAGAAAATTTTTCAGGAGTCTAAACAATATATTTTTTTATTGTTTCACCCATCAAGAGACAATATTTTTAGACTCGCGAAGCTATTGCTGCTGGCTGTGTATGCGCCGGTGGCTTCGCCGTCCAGGGATGAGTGGGAGGAGTTTTGGGAGAATGTTAGTGAATTTCTAGATTTGGTAAGAGGAAACGAAAGAATTGTTGTATGTGGTGATTTGAATGGATGGGTTGGTACCGCTCGACCAGGATATGGCTCGGAAAGTTTGTGATGGATACGCGAGTGTTCAGGGGTGCTGACCTGGGAACGGATCAGACGGCGGTACCAGATCCACAGTCTGTCTGCCGCATCCAAAGCTGGAAGCTTTAGGAGGCGGACACTATTATTATACTAGGAAATTTCTTCGTCCTATTTTTTTCTTCTTTATTTAGGGTCGACTGCTGAATTTTATCCTCTCCTAAAGTTTTTCACAAAGAACAGTCCTGAACCAACGGCATTCCGCGACTCCTCGTAAGCGTTTCTTTACGTGATAAAATCAGCATGAAGGCATCCATAGCAGAAACGACATAGCTATATAGATGAGCATGCCATAGTGGCAAATGGACAGGCAATATAGTTGGAAGGACTTAATATCTTTTAATTGCGTTTAATATTTCTTAATAACGTTGTTAAAATCTTTATTTTTCTATATAGCAATATGACAAATTTTCGTATCAAGATTCTTCTACCGGAGAAGAAGTCAGTTTTGAAGGTTGCAAGAATGGTCTCACAGGCAACCAAAGCATATTCTAAAACAAAACTATTTTAGAAAAAATAATATCAAGCGCAATGCTTGACAGCGCAATAACTGACATAACCAGCCAAAAAGCAGCACCTGTTCAAAAGCATGACGCCTGTAGCAGCCATTGCTCTCCATAGCTTTTTTAGAGAAAAGCTGATGTCCCACCATACATTGCCGCCAAAAGTTACGATCTTTAAGATAGCTTAATATACTAGAATACACCACTCAAAAAGTCAAAGACCCGATAGCCGAGTGGTCGAATTTCGAGTCAAGAGACCCGAGTTCGATCCCCAGTTGATAGGCTCGTACCAATAGGTTTTTCAAAAACTTATGAACAAATTATATCGTCAGCTTGGACTTAAAAGATGGCGACGGGCTCACCACCTGTGACATTGTCCCGAAAATATCTTCGGTGGAATGTGGGACGAGGGGACTTAATTGTCTAGACTAGACCTCTGTCTACCCCTGTATAGGGAATTGCGTGAAGATATTTATTTTTTTATTTAAAAAGTCAAAATATGCAGAAATTTGTAGATGCAGATTGGATAATTGTGAATACCACTGCAAAAAATGCAATACAATCACGATGTACTAAATTATGATCCACACTTTCTTTAAACAATTCTCTATCTCCCACAATATAATTTTGTGTGAAATATTATGTTGATAGCTAGGCTAATTTAATGATTAAGTTAATTTTACAATCTTCATACTAAGCTAACGAATATAAACAACGGATCTGATGTTTCTTTACCTGTTGACTCTATGGCTACAGAGCAGAGCTCACAACGACATTAACATCAACCGTTTTTATACATTTAAACCTATTTTAAATATAAAAAATAGTTATAAAATAAAGTTTGTATTTTAATTTTAACTAATTTAATTTAATTGTTCACTAAGTAATACTTTTTCGGTTAAAATAATGTTTCTCTACCTTTTGTGAAGCACCTAAAACATTTTTTTCAAACGCTTTAGGTTGACTGAGACGATAAGGTATTAAGTTCGCCCTTTGTTATCCTTATTTTAAGGTGAATACAATAAAACATAAATAAATAAAGAATAAATAAAGAATAACTTGTGTGAAATATTTAACAATATGAAATAAGTAATATGTATTTTTATCCAAAAATATAATGTAGTGCATTATATTTTTAGATAAAAATACATACATACATAAACAAGAACCACATCTCTCTCTTTGCTACGGTCCCAAAGTAAGTAGCTAAATCACTTGCACCACTTATGATATCGGAAACAACGAAAGTACCTCAGATTAACATTCTAACTTATATTATAAATATGAAAGTTATCTTGTTTCTTGGTTACACTGTTACAACTAAACCACTAAATCAATTTGAAAATTATTTCACTAATAGTAAGCTACATTATCAGCGAACAACATAGGTTGTGTTTTTTTTTAAACATGTGCTATTTGTTATAGAAATAATAAAATTGAGAGGTGTTTTAAGGCATAACGCGACTAAAGCTTCGCTTAAAACTAGTAAATGTATTCCCCGGAAAATTATTATCCTGTAGGAATAACTGTAAGTTTCTCGAATAAAATAAAGTATGTTAAAAACTTTGATAAAAGGATTCTATTGATAGCAACTTATGATATGTTTTATTATTCATGACAAATTTACATACAAAGTGTATCATGAAATTTAATCAAATTTGGTAAAATTTCTTAGATACTTGTATACATACGTAACAGTCTCTAAAAGTTCACTGCAAGACGTAGGTTTCTTCTGTAAAGAAGGGTTTCAAATAATCGCCCCGTTTGGCATGCAAGTTGGCACCTTGTACATCAGTCGCTAAAGACAGTCACCGGTTTGCAAATTTTTTTTGGTAAATTTCAAGACAGCTATCCCTTCGTGACTCCGTGCATCACCCGCAGTAAGAAATAACAGATTAGTCAGAGAGAACAACGAAAACAAAATGTCCATGATTCTTACTAACCTCTTCACGTTTTACTAGATACTGACTTTTGATTAATGCAGAAAGGTCACATTCTGACTTTGTTCTCAGCAGCTACACGCCTGTCCACATCCACACACATATATATATATATATATATATATATATATATATATATATATATATATATATATATATATATATATATATATATATATATATATATATATATATATATATATATATATATATATATATATATATATATATATATATATATATATATATATATATATATATATATATATATATATATATATATATATATATATATATATATATATATATATATATACATATATATATATATATATATATATATATATATATATATTCGTGTATTCTTATTACTATTCTTTTCCTCCTCCTCACCGCGATCTCGTTGCAAAATTGCCTCGTTATTAATTAGCGGTTGGCTTGTAGTGCGGTCCGAAGCGCTGTCGGGTACCTCACACGATTCTTTACGTATTTGAGCTAAAGAAAAGCGTGTCTTGCTACGCCGACTATCATCTAAACTGTTATCAATGTGTCGCTTTTGTATACGTCCGTCGACAATTTTTACAACATACGACACGGGGCCGGATCTCTACCACTACTGCATCAGCCCACTTATTTCCTAGTTTGGAGTAGTCCCGAACTAGTACCGGGTCACCGGGCTGCTACACGCGCAGCGGCGTGGCGCTTGCGCGCTCGTCGGGCGCTCGCTGCGCGTCGCGCAAACGCGCGCCGGCGTCAGGCCGCAGCAGGTCGAGGCGCCCGCGCAGCCGACGCCGCGACAGCGCCACGGCGGGCTCGCGGCCCGTCATGCAGTGTTCCGTGTTGCGATATGTGAATAAAAATTTACTTACCGCCGTATTATCGTCGATATTTTCTATTTCAGCTTTTTTCAAAGCCTGTTTCACAGATCGCACTGCATTCTTCGCCGCGCCGTTGCTAGCCGGATGGTACGAGCGTATGCTTTATGCCATTACGTTTCATGTGAAGCTCAAATTCCTCTGAAGCGAACGGAGGGCCGTTATCGGTGACAATGTGCGTCGGTAACCCAAATCTAGCAAAATTTTTTCTTAAATGTGTAATGACGACCGAGGCCGAAGTACTACTTACTCGTTCGACCTCAATTAGCTAAATAGTACTTATTTCTGAAGGGCCCGAGAAATTGAGTCCATATTGAGTCTAGACCATGGCTTGGCAATTCTGGGACGAGCTTATGTATTGTATATCGAAGTCGTATGCAGCTAACTTAACGGCATAACGTTGCAGTCTACTCGCGGCGGTTACCGGTATACCCTTATTTTTGCCAATAATATAACTGAGTGCACGATGATCAGTGTGTAATACAAACTTCCTACCATATAAGTAATGATGGTGACGAGTTACACCAAACACAATGGCTAGTGCCTCCTTGTCGATTTGAGTGCGCGACGCGTAGCACACGATTCGCTCTCCGTCCGCGTGTGCCTGCGTAAGCACCGCGGCCACGCCGTACGGGCTGCTGTCAACCGATAGGATCAGCGGGAGGCCCGGGTCTTAGTGCGCTAGAACAGGAGCACTGCATAGCATGTTTTTAATTTTATTAAAAGCAAACTCGCACTTATCATCCCAATGCCATTTAACATTTTTCTTTAACAGATTATATAATGGTTTCAAAATGTCACTCATATTAGCACAAAATCTACCTTAGAAATTAACAAGCCCCATAAAACTTTTTAACTGTGTGACATTAGTCGGCTTGGGTGCGCCTACAATGGCCTCAATCTTTTTCATATCGGTGTGTAAACCGTACTTATCTATTTTATAGCCTAGATATGTTATACTATCCTTAAAGAATTGACATTTCGTGTAATTAATTCGCAGACCATTCTCTTTAAATCTTTGTAAAACAGCAAAAGTTAGTAATATGCTCTTTTTTATTTTTGCCTGTGACACATACGTTATCTGCGAAGACCGCCGTGGACGGCAAGCTACTCAAGGTTTCCTCCATTATTTTTTGAAAGTTCTCCGGTATGCATTTAATGCCAAATGGAACGCGTCTATAAATAAACGTGCCGTGTGTAAAACACACCGTTGGAGAGGTCTAGCTTCGTGAACTGTTCGCCGCCGCCCAGTGCGGCAAACAATTCCTCTATCCTCGGCAATGGGTAATGAAAGTCTTTTAAACGCGGATTAATAGTGACCTTGTAGTCACCGCATATGCGAATCCCTCCGTTAGCTTTAATAAAGGGTACAATCGGCGTCCTGTAGTCGGATCTCTCAACTTTGTTTATAACCCCCTCCCGCTGCAGCCTGGCGAGCTCGTCCTCTACTCGAGCACGCAGCGCCAGCGGTAGCGGCCGCGCCTTCACGATTACAGGACTATCGTCTTTTAAAAACAAACGTATGCGCGACTTAAAGGTACCTAAACCATCTGCGAACACCTCGGGGAACTCGGCTCGCAAGGCCGTCGCTATCGAGTCCTCGGCTATGTTATGACAACCTGTAACAGCTAGCTTTAACTGTCGGATCCACGTTATTCCCATTAAAGGTGGACCACCATTTTCAATGATGTGTAATTTTAAGTTAGCTATTTTTTCTCCATACTTGTCATTTACATTAATATAGCCAAGCGTATCGATGACGTCACCCATGTATGATTTTAACATTAATTTTTTATGTACTATTGGAACATTTAAAAAATTCTTAACACAGAACGACTTCGATACAGCTGAAATTTTACTGCCCGTATCTATTTCAAATTTGCACATTACATTTTCAACTTTAACGTTAGCACCATAAGGACTATCGCTGTCGTTAACAACAATTTTATAGAAATTACTATCATCCGAATCGTTATCAGAATTGTTTAAAAAAAAAACTGACTTTTAGACTTGTGAATTTTGCTAGAAGCGCCATAACCACTCTTTACATACTGACCGCAAATAACCTTTAGGTATCCTTTTTCTCCGCATGCATCACATGTGTAGTACTTGTAGCGGCACTTGCCCTCGGTATGCTGCCCCTTTCCACACCGTCGACACGTGCCGCGCACCGACAGGCCCGCGCCCGCCGCGCCGCCGCGCCTCGGCCGCGCTCCGCTCACTTGGTGCAACCCGTCGTCAGGCGCACGTCACGCCCACATGCCGCTCCGCCGCTTCCAGCGTCAGAGAGAGCTCCACAGCTTGCGCGTAGTCTATATTTCTCTCAGCAAACAGCCGCGATCTCATTTCTTCATTGTATAACCCCGAAACGAACTGATCACGAATGTTGATCTCAAGGGTCGCGTTAAAATTACAGTTTTTAGCGAGATGCTTCAAACTTTGTAAATATGAACGAATACTTTCTCCTTGTTGCTGCTTTCTTTGCCTGAAGAGATGCCGTTCTGCTATCTCCGATCTCTCGGGCTCCAAATGTTCTTTAACTAGTCGAATTAATTCATCGAATGTTTGGTCTTCGGGCTGGGTCGGTGAGCACAGGTCGCACATCAACTCGTAACACTCAGCGCCCACTAATGTCACAAGCGTGTACATTGTCCTTGATACCATTCAATGTCATGAATTGTTTCACACGACAAATGTAAGCGTCCTAATTTTGACTACTAATATTAAAACTTTCGATATTACCAAACGGCATTGTAAATAACACAAAACACACGCGTAAGTTTCGATTTAAAAACAAAATATTAATTTTCGTTAATATTTTGTAACACTCGTCGCCAGTGTGATGTACGGGACAATAATACTCGGAGATTCGGAACAGACTGTTTATTGTACTGCACTTGTTACATAGTGAAGCGGAAACATTTTCAAATCTACCTACATACACTACAGAAATAACCGTTTTTTACACTACATGTATATGAATGTATACGGAACATACGCCAAAATAAATTTTGTCTGTTTGTTTCATCTAGTCTCTGAAACGGCGGGACGGATTTTGACAGGACTTTCACTGGCAGATAGCTGATGTTTTAATGAGTAACTTAAGCTAATTGTGTTTTAGAACAATAATTATGGTTCTGCTTAAGTGTGTGTAACGGCGGGCAAAGCCTCGGGGGCAGCTAGTATTAAATAAGGATATTTAATCACGCTCAATACTCATATTTTAAGTTAAAATGTTGAAGTTTATTTCTTACAGTCTTACAAAGAAATGCATCTATGATTGCATGTTATGGTTCAGTTATAATTCGTAACACGCTTACGAAGCCGAGCCACCAAGACTGAAAGGGTTTTGTGCTCGGTATTCGGAATGTTCTTTCAAAACTGAGAACAAAGTTATTCATAGCAATCGTTTAATTTCATACTTTACAGTCAAAGCAAAATCAATAGGACATCCCACTTGGTATTCACGCTGCCTGAAGTTGGTAATTGCGGAAAAGTTGAATATTAAAAAATATTATCTAGAGACTATGTATCTCTCTCGGTATCAGCGCTGTCACTCACCAAATTTCTCACTGTTATGTCAAAAGGTTAAAAATTCACTGCTTCGATATGTGACCAAAAGAGGCTGTTGGAAAAGACTTATTTAGTAAGTTAATAATAATAATTTATAATTTATTAAGTATAATTTACATATTATAAGTATTATTTACCGTTAGGCATTTCTCAAATTGCCTACGAAGGGAAATTGTTACCTAATTGTAAAACTGATTTCACTAAAACGTGTCTATTGTAATTTATTTGATATAATGTCATTCTGTTTTCTTTTTGGGACCTTTTTTATTATTTATATGGTTTTGATTAATCTACTTTTTTTAGTGTTTATTTCCAACACAGTAGAAATGTACGATGAACATTTTTTAATTAGATAATGTGGGATTTCTCATAATAACTAATGTGACCGAAAACAGTTTACGTAACCATTAGTATGTAGTAATGAGAAGAAAAATATTCTTTTACGCCAAAAGTTTAATTCAACCTCATGGTTTGAATAGTAAACCTTATAAAAAGAATTAATTATTAGTAAGTTATCTTTTAACTTAGTTTAGGCAAACACAGTGTAAGACAACCTCCCATAAAAATAGTGACACCCTGCAAAATATTTCAGGGAGTCGATGGGTGCAGGTGACTGAGGATCGATCTTTGTGGTGAATTCTTAGGGAGTGTGGTCTCTGGAAAGACTGTAAAGAAACCTCTGTAAACTGTATACGTTACTGTATATATGTCGGTATATAAAACTAGTTTGTAAACACTAATTAAAAATGCAATAAAATCCGAAAATCGTTTGACTTAAAATGTGTATTATTCGCATATACATATATATATGCATATATATAATGTGGGTAGGTGTGAAATAAGTAACAGTTGTTTCATAAGCTCTGTTTATAATTTAATTATTAATTGTTTAAAGTAATATTTACATTGCAATTTCTATCAATTAAGTGTGTGTTTAAGTGTCTTGATATTTTAAAGTAATTGTCCTATAAATGTAAAGAAGAATTAAAACTTACTTGCACCATCCTACAGCACTGTTTATATTATTATATTAAAAGACAAATTTGACTCTGTTATTAATTTATAACAACACAACACCTCAGGAAGTTGTCATGGCTAATGTTACTAGCGTAGATCAGCTGCAGAAGGAGCTTGAAGTTAGTTGGAGTGCTAAGATGGCAGATTATGAGAGTCGTCTAAAGGCTGCATTAGTCCCCACAAATCCCACTCTCATGCAGCTGTGCCAGGACTTCTATGCTTTCAAAGAGTTGGTCAGCAATATGTTTGTTCTCTTACAGCAACAAATAAAAACATGTATTCATGCTATTGATGATATTGAAACAGGGCATTAGTATAAGATTCTATTGTTTAAAGGTATACCTGAGGATCCCTAATCTAATGTTGAGCAACAAGTTCTAGGCCTCATCCATAATAAGCTAGGCCTTACTCAAGTGACATAGACTTGGAGCACAGGGTATGGATCGAAGCAGAGCAGTTTTGGTCCATTTCTGTGATCACACAACTAAGAGGGAGGTTTGGAAGACTAAAACTAAGTTAAAGAGCACTCCATTTACTGTTTGTGAGTTTCTTACAAGAACGCGCCAGAATGTTCATAAGCTAGCCTGCAAGCATTTTGGCCTTAAAAAATGTCGACTATTGATGGATATATTTATGTGAAGCTCCCAGATAGTAGTGTGAAGAAGATTTCCAATGAAGAAGAGTTCAGAAGAGGCAGTGTCTCCTGCTTGTTCACCTTCTGCCACCTCTGCTGCAAGTTCACAGGAAGTTCTCAAGAGTCCGACTGCAGGTGTCTTCCAAGCATTGTGAAGTTGAACGTAAAGTGGGAGCCACTGCAGTATCGAATGTGGACAAGAAAACTCGCCGAACAGTATCAAAAAAATAAGCTATCATGGTAATACTTGTCTTAATTAGTTTTCCTTTTTCTTTATTTCTCCTATTAGACATTGATTAAATTTTTCTGTATCAAGTATGCTCGTAACATTTCATTCGTTTTGTTCTTATACATCGTTTATAGTCGTTACATTTTTGTCGGGTTACACGTACTGTTGTGTTTTAGTTGGCTGCACTATTTACGTCATGATAGGGTTATATCGATTTGCTCAAATGTTATGTTGGTATTGTATTATTTTTTTTTTTGTACATCAAACAAAAGCAACTAATGACTCAGTAACTAGCATAGATAATCATATATAACAGGTAACTAATTTTATAAATCTTGTTTTTATTATTACTGTCCACATTCATTTGACTTTGACAGACATCTAAATGACATGACAGCTGAGTTTTTAAAGGCGATGATTGTAATAACATACTGCCAAGTAACAATATTTTGTTCTCGACTTTGTTTACATGTAAATTTTCTACTTTCTTAAATTTTTTTTTCTTACAATATTTTCTTCTCTCTTTTATGTAGATATAATTATTCCAAATTGGTAATTAACTTTAGTACTTTTAGTTATAGTCTGCTGTACTGCACTAGTGTTTATATTTTAGATTCCATGTTTAATTATCATTACCACAGGCTTAAATGAAGTTATTATTTTTATTTGTTTTTTTTATACTTTTTTTTTTAAATTACTTGTTATAATTAATTAGCAATGCTTTATTGTTTAATTTTGTTGCATTTTTTTTCAACTGTTGGGATGGTGCATAGTAGTGTAGTATAGGTACTTGCACTTGCTTAAATTTTATTTTAGTAAACTATCTAATATATATTTATTGTAGTATATATATATATATATATATATATATATATATATATATATATATATATATATATATATATATATATATATATATATATATATATATATATATATATATATATATATATATATATATACATATATATATACATATATACATATATACATATATACATATATACATATATATATACATATATATATACATATATACATATATATATACATATATATATACATATATATATATATATATATATGTATATATATATATATATATATATATATATATATATATATATATATATATATATATATATATATATATATATATATATATATATATATATATATATATATATATATATATATATATATATATATATATATATATATATATATATATATATATATATATATATATATATATATATATATATATATATATATATATATATATATATATATATATATATATATATATATATATATATATATATATATATATATATATATAAAATGATAATAATCGATTTAAGACGACGCCGTCCTAAATTGAGTGACGATACATTCAATTTTGTTGAAAATTGATCTTTGAAAGTCTATCGTGAAGCACATATTTTAAATTGAATAAACTGTTAATAATGATAAGGTTTTTTTTTTCAGTGATGTATATTTTTTTCAGTGAGGTCAATGAGGACAATGTATAAAAACTGTAACGAAATATGATATTTGTGAAAATTATAACACTTCATCAATCCCTCATAATTCTATTTAATCTAAGAAGATATTCTCTTAAAAGTGAATTAGATACCCAAGTTTAATTAAGCTCCAAATATTTAGAGGCAAATAAAGAAATTTAATGCTTTGGTGCAATTCATAAGCGATGGTGGTCGCTTTTTTTACGTTTCTAATTGTGATGCACCCAATAATTTTAAGTATTTATGACTGTATATCTGTTAAGCCTTAAATAAAAAAATTGAAATTTTCAAAAATTACTTATGGAATATGGTGAAAACTGATCTTCAAATGTGAAATTCAAATTCCTTCCTTCCTTTGTGAAATTCTATATCCTTCATAATATCTAAAAATCTATTTGGCCACTTATAAGGCATTTGAAAGGAATGAACTTACATAGGTAAACACTACAGTCACATATTATTGGTGGTATTTTCCGTTCCAAAATGTGCTGTTTTGTCCAGATTTTTACTGTCTCGCAGGATTCTGATGTGAAGTAGGGGAATTTTCTGCCTTTGCGTTTCGGGTAATGACTCTCTCTCTGAGACAACATCCCTCGGCCTTTTCGCTCTCTCTCTCTCTCTCTCAACCACCACTAACAGAGGCGGAAACGTATCTGCAATTTCTCTGTAGCCGAGGATTTAAATGAGTAACGGTGTGTATAAAATAATTTTGTTCTTCGTTGTTACATTCGAAGTTAGTTACCAGAAAGATGTATAAAGTGTCTGGCTAAAAATATCTGGCTAAAAAAGTATCAAGCCATGAGCTGTTTTTTAACTAAGTTTTAATAAGAAACATTAATATAATTGGGTTTCTGTACATAAAGTAACAGAAAAAAAAGGTTCAATAAAACATCTCTTAATATTATCTTTCGTATTTAACCAAAATTGTTTGTATTCGAGCTTAATTAAGTTTTTAGATAATTCGTTTTAAAGAATTTAAACGTTTAATCAAAACTCCAAACGCGATTGACGTGTCCTACATTTTAAAATTTCACTTCAGTGTTCAAGTTAATTTGGTTTTCATAGTCACTAAATTAATAAGACGAAGTTTGCAACCATAGAGTTTATTCGTTTTCATTTATCTAAAATTAACACCCAGTGGAAATAATTAGGCCAAACAAAGGCATTTTTTATTTTATATTTAAAAATTTAAATGTTAAGTATAAAATCCAAGACATAATTGTTTTTATGATCCGGAGTGGATGATAAATTAATTTATAAAATTTTTTAAATCAAAAAGTACATACTGTAATGTAATATTATAATTCATTTCATTATATTAATATATTTAATAGTTAGCTAACTTAAACTGCTAAATAACATCAAAGTAGGCCAATGTAGTTCGCTCGAAAGAATGCACGATAACTGATTGGTTGGGTGATCGGAATTCGTGTCAAGAGATGTGAGATCGATGTACAGATGATAGGCTCGTACCAACGTTATTAACGATTTATATTGTAGGCTTGGTCATAAAGACCACAACAGGAGTCTTCGGTGAAAGGTTGCAAGGACTTTATTGTCTCGACCTCTGTCTACTCCTGTATTGGGAAAGGCGTGAAGATATTTTAAATCTAATTAAAAAAAAGAGGATACCTACGGAGTTTCTTTCGCCTAATTCTTCTCCGTTAGAGTAACCTCATTACGAAACGGCGGTAGATTAAACATGACGATCGATAAACGAATGTATGTTCTTTTTTTTTTATAGAAAAAGGGAGGCAAACGAGCAGGTGGCTCACGTGATGGTAAGTGATCACCGCCGTCCATGAACACCCGCAATACCAGAGGCATAGGAGATGCGTTGCCTCCTTTAGAGTGCCCCTGCATTCACCAGACGAAACGCAGAAGTTTGTTAGACTTCAACTTTACGCCGGTATTCTGTGAGGTCGTGGTACTTCCCCGGTCGAGCCGGCCCATTCATGCAAAAGCAAAAGCTGATGTGTGGCTCTACCACTGTAAGAATCTTATATCGATGAATAAATGATTTGATTTGGTCGGACTGGTGAGCGCAATCCCACGTTTGTGTGCGTAATTTGTGTGTAGGCAGGAATAATTGTTATTCGAGCCCACCCAATATCTCGAGGAAACTCAAAAGACCACTAAAGTTACCGATCACCTCGGAGAAAGACATCAGCGTACCGAGGTTCTTGGGCCTGTATGTATATTCTTTTCTGTATATATACATACGTATTCTTTATTCATCTTAATTTCGAATAGCGCATCAAAAACAAAGATTTACGCATAAAAATACTTAAGCACTTTTATTTCCGTTGTTTTTTTTATCGGAAACTCGGGACATAAAGCAATTGTTGTTCGTTTACAAAGCAGAATGGAAATCATTTATTTTAAGTATTATTCGCTTCAGCAAATATTTATCTTTTGCGTATTATCGATTCATTTAGTACCTGTTTTTGCACCAAGTTTTAACCTCTAAAGTAAAACAAAAAAAAATCACGACCACAAAAAAAGAAAGACCTCTTACGAATAATTTAATTGCACAAGTTTCATTTTAATATGAGGTTTAAATTTAATAGATTCTACAACAAAAGACTTGAGCAAGTTATAATTGAATGCTGGTGAACTATGATTGCGAAGCCTTAAAATAGATTTGAACGAGGGAGATTTTATTTTGTGCTTAGAAAAAATATGAATAGAATAAAAAATAATACGTTATTTTTCTTTGTATTAGAAACTTTATGTTTTTATAAGTATTACACACCTAACGGATATTAATTATCCATTATTGTCATGCAATATATATTCTGCATAAAAAAATTTTGAGAAATATTGTAGAGAGAGAGAGAGAGAGAGAATTATTCTCGACTTCAAAAGTTTATTTCAAATTGTTTATGTTGTGATAATGGAAAACGAGTTGAAACAACTTTGAGGGAAGAAAGAACATCTCTATGCTGAAATATAAGAAAGTTACATGATTTGTAACTTTCTTATAATTCGATATATAACATCTATTGATTATATGATTCACATATGAAATATTAACCGAATGGTGTAGATTCTATAGTAAACATACTAAATTTAAACTGCTATGCAGCATTCTCTATCTATGAATGTATTTATCTACGTGTCTATAGTTAAAACTACTACATATCGGAATCCCAAATACTTCGTAAAACATTTGGGCAATATTAAGATTGGTTTCTTAAAAATACATACATACATACATAACATAAAAATAAGTAAATATCCTCACGCAATTCCCAATATAGGGACATACAGAGGTCTAGTCAAGATAATTAAGTCCCTTTGACCCACCTTCCACCGAAGATATTTTCGGGACAACGTGACAGGTGGTGAGCCCGTCGCCGTCTTTATGTCCAAGCCAACGATATAATTCGTACATAAGTTTTTGAAAACCCATTGGTATGAGCCTGCCATCTGGTGATCGAACTCGGGTCTCTCGATTCGAAATCCCGACCGTGTGGTCGAGTCGGTCGGCTATCGTCTTATGTACGAATTATATCGTCGATATAATTCGTACATAAGTTTTTGAAAAACCCATAGATACGGCCTGCCACCTGGGGATAGAACTCTGGTCTCTTGACTCCAAATTACGCCCACCCAACCACTACTGCTGTCGTGACTATAAATTATTTGTTAATTTTAATTTTATGAAATCATTTGTTAATTCATAATTATAATTATTCACCACATTGTATTGTGACATAAATTACTCAATACGTAATTATTCATGGCAGAATAAATATTAATGTGTGAAATATAATATGGGCATGGGACCATAATCTTTTAAGTAAAAAAATATCTTCACGCAATTCCCAATATAGGGACATACAGAGGTCTAGTCAAGATAATTAAGTCCCTTTGACCCACCTTCCACCGAAGATATTTTCGGGACACCGTGACAGGTGGTGAGCCCGTCGCCGTCTTTTATGTCCAAGCCAACGATATAATTTATACATAGGTTTTTAGAAAAACCCATTGGTACGGCCAAGTGGCCGTACCAAGTGGGGATCGAACTCGGTTCTCTTGACTCGAAATTCCGACCACCCAACCACTTGGCTATCGTGACTTTCTTGGTAAACTCTGATCTTTTAAGGCAATTCTTTAAAACAATTGAATTCGACCATGATCCACAAAATAGAGGTAATGACTATACTATCCTCCTTATTCTCGTAACGGCCTATTATATCCACTGTAGGAAATAAGCATTTCCCATAAGAAGGGTTTTCCAATGTCACCACGTAGCAAGTGGAATGGTGGTCACGCAGTACAAGACATATCGCACCCTAGGCGCTGTAGCCCTTGCAGAGTTTACAGTTTACGAGTACATCTGATATATTTCGTAATAAATAAATAAACATCTTCACGCAATTCGTCAGGGATAGAAAGAGATGTTGTCTAGACAATTAGATCCTTTTGACCATCCTTCCATCGAAGATATTTTCGGGACAACGTGACAGGTGGTGAGCCCGTCGCCGTCTTTTATGTCCAAGCCAACGATATAATTCGTACATAAGTTTTTAAAACCCATTGGTATGAGCCTGCCATCTGGTGATCGAACTCGGGTCTCTCGATTCGAAATCCCGACCGTGTGGTCGAGTCGGTCGGTTATCAGCCCATGTACGAATTATATCGTCGATATAATTCGTACATAAGTCTAAGAAAAACCCATTGGTATGAGCCTGCCACCTGGGGATAGAACTCTGGTCTCTTGACTCCAAATTACGCCCACCCAACCACTACTGCTGTCGTGACTATAAATTATTTGTTAATTTTAATTTTATGAAATCATTTGTTAATTCATAATTATAATTATTCACCACATTGTATTGTGACATAAATTACTCAATACGTAATTATTCATGGCAGAATAAATATTAATGTGTGAAATATAATATGGGCATGGGACCATAATCTTTTAAGTAAAAAAAATATCTACACGCAATTCCCAATACAGGAGTAGACAGAGGCCTAGTCTAGACATTTAAGCCCCTTCGACCCACCTTCCACCGAAGATATTTTCGGGACACCGTGACAGGTGGTGAGCCCGTCGCCGTCTTTTATGTCCAAGCCAACGATATAATTTATACATAGGTTTTTAGAAAAACCCATTGGTACGGCCAAGTGGCCGTACCAAGTGGGGATCGAACTCGGTTCTCTTGACTCGAAATTCCGACCACCCAACCACTTGGCTATCGTGACTTTCTTGGTAAACTCTGATCTTTTAAGGCAATTCTTTAAAACAATTGAATTCGACCATGATCCACAAAATAGAGGTAATGACTATACTATCCTCCTTATTCTCGTAACGGCCTATTATATCCACTGTAGGAAATAAGCATTTCCCATAAGAAGGGTTTTCCAATGTCACCACGTAGCAAGTGGAATGGTGGTCACGCAGTACAAGACATATCGCACCCTAGGCGCTGTAGCCCTTGCAGAGTTTACAGTTTACGAGTACATCTGATATATTTCGTAATAAATAAATAAACATCTTCACGCAATTCGTCAGGGATAGAAAGAGATGTTGTCTAGACAATTAGATCCTTTTGACCATCCTTCCATCGAAGATATTTTCGGGACAACGTGACAGGTGATGAGCCCGTCGCCGTCTCTATGTTCAAGCCAACGATATAATTCGTACATAAGTCTAAGAAAAAACCCATTGGTATGAGCCTGCCACCTGGGTCTCTCGAACAACCACTCAGTTATCGAGACTTTTTTTTCGATATTCAAGGCTGTTTCCCTTTTTCGCCTCTTACGACAACCACGGGAAGAAAGGGAGTGACAATATTCTTACGCCGTTACCACACGGTGATAGCTCCTCGGATTCCAAGTTTATTTAAATAGGTTTCAACATCGAAAAAACCAGTAACTTCTAAAAATTCTATTTACTAAAAAATTTAAAAATCACATCAAAAAGCATCAATCACATCAAGACATTGGATTCCGGACTGATACTTGGAATATCATCCGGTAGATGTGGCGGTAATTTTATAATCAAAAAGTTCAACATATCTGCACTACTGTAGCATATTTAGTTATATCTTTATTAGTAATTTCCTTTATTACATAAAGAATTTTGTCAGAAATCGATAGATATTGTACCCTTGTCTATAAAATCTCTACTGGGATATGAACATGGTACTATTTTTTTTATAGATAAGAGAGGCAAACGAGCAGGTGGCTCACGTGTTGGTAAGTGATTACCGCCGCCCATGAACACCCACAATACCAGAGGCATAACAGATGCGTTGCCTCCCTGAAAGTGCCCCCCACCCCCCCATAATTGGGGGTGTGTGAGCCTCCGGTTACCTGCTGAGTGCAGGTAACCGGAGGCTCACACACCAGACGAAACGCAGAAGTTTGTTAGATTTCTACTGCACGCCGGTTTTCTGTGAGGTCGTGGTACTTTCCCGGTCGAGCCGGCCCATTCATGCAACAAAAAAAGCTGATGCGTGGCTCTACCACTGTTAACTATTACAACAATTTAACTGTACCGTAATATTATTACCGTACGAAGCAACAGCGACCTAAGAATAAAAGAAAGGCAAGAAAATTTGCTCTCATGAGATTTTAAACGATGCTATAACTGTCTGAACATGTACCAAATTATTAGAATATATATCAGATAAGCTGTCACGATAGCCGAGTGGTTAGGTGGTCGAGCAGTGGTGAGCCCGTCGCTGGGGCTCACCACCTGTCCCGTTGTCCCGAAAATATCTTCGGTGGAAGGTGGGTCAAAGGGTCGAAGGGTCGAATTGTTTAGACTAGACCCCTGGGAATTGCGTGAAGATATTTTCTTTTTTTTATATCAGATAAGATTATTTTTTATATTTTGTTAAAATGTATTTGTTTGTCTTCACTCATCTTCCCATTATTGCATGCATTGTACATTATTAACAATGTTAATTTGTATTGATTTCTTTATTACTGAAAATTGTAAGCACAGCAGAGTAGTGAGTATTATATTAATTTCAGAAAGATACAAAAGGTGTATACGAATGATATAGGCATATTACATTATGTAAAAATATTTGTAATTTCCAGTATTTATTTTAAATTCTCTAATCACAAATTTATTGAAATAAGCTTCTTTTTTTTGTTTGTACTAAAACTGCACTTAGACTTAGGGCTAGACAAATTCTATGTAAATATATATAATATAAAAAAATTATGTAAAGATATTTGTAATTGTTTTAAATTCTCTAATCACAAATTCATTGAAATAAGCTTATTTGATTTCTTTATGCTAAAACTGCTTTGAAAAAACGCCTGAACATTTGTTGGCCGTTGCATTAACATATCTTATTTCTTTTCTCATTCCTGAGGGTAAAATTTCTTAAGGACATTTTAAACGACGCTCGACGTACTAAACGTTTAAAAGCGGGTTAATTTAATGTTCTTTCTTGAAGGACGCACTTAGAGTGCTCAGGAAAAATAACATTCTGAAACTATAAAATAAAAGATGTTATATATGTATGTTTAAAGAAAAACTATACTATGATGACAAGGTTGGTGTGTCTTGTAAGACCCTTAGAATATTCCCTTTATCTTTAAAACAAAGTAGATCGGTTATAGGCAGCAACGTGCAAGGTGTGCGGTGTTTGGTACTACAATCACCGAACCTATTGCCCACATGTCGATTATAGCATATCTTATGTATGCATGGACGATTCAAAAAGATTTCGGAAAGATCGGTGATATCTGACACCTGATATCAAGACATTTGATAGGTGGTGAGCCTGTTACCCTCTTAGTGTTCAAGCCAGCTCTATACATTGTTACATAAGTTTTGAACAACTCATTGGCGCGAGCATTCCTCCTAGGGATCTAACTTGGGTCTCCTGATCCCGAACATTAGGCTATAGCGGCTAATATATTTAATTTTTATATGTAAGTATTATTTCATTTGCGACTTATTATTATACACCTTTCTGGACGAGTGACGTACACATCGGTTTTAAGGGTGTTGCCAATTCCGAGGTACTGGGTTCCCGAATTCCCGGATGGGTCTGTAAAGAAAACCACTTTTTTATATTGTCTGGTCTGAGCGGTTGTTATTTCTTCGTTGTTTCCGATTTCACAACTCAAGTGCTTTAGCTACATTCATTTGTGACCACAAAAATGTATGTTATGTTGTCCCTCTCAAGATATTGTTTGTATATTTTAATTTTTACCATAAATATTAAATTCCCTAATCGAGTTGTCGATTTATTTCTGTTAACCACTCCAATTTTTTGACCAATTTTTGTTGTTCCTATTGTCCAACTCCAAAACAATGCTCGGAGTTTCTCTGCGTGATAGAATCCGTAATGAAGATATCCGCAGCAGAACCAGGGTAGCCGACGTAGCCATAAGCAGCAACCGTAATCAGCACGTTGAAAAAGAAAAAGCGACGAACTGCATAATGTTGCGAGGAGTCGATGGATGCAGATGGCACAGGACCGCTATATGAGGCAATCCTTGGGGGAGGGGCCTATGTTCAGCAGTGGACTTCGGATAGGCTTATGATGATATGATGAACCTCTCCAACGAAGCCGCAATGCTTGTATCTGGAATGGTTTACAACAGTCGAATAGCAGGACCGAACTTGTGAAGTTAAATTTCGCAGTCGGCACCCTAGACTAGATAAATAAATATAATATTTATATTCAGACCATCTCTGTTAAACTCCATATAATCGGTACCTCTTGTTGCTTTAAAGTCAATGGGTACAGGTAAATTGCTGCGACTGAAGGCATTGTTGAATGTTGTCGATAACAGATGGCTATTGTTATATTTGGTATTATGACATCAAAGGTTCCTTTGGGGAAGCCATTTACTCTTCAAGTTAAAAGGCTTTGATTGATCCACAATTATTTAGAAACGATATTAAAATATTCATAAAATACGTAATTTCTTTTTAAAAATGGAACCAACGAATAAGTAAAAGTTAAAATTAAACAAAATTTGCTTATTATATGTATAATAAATCTGGGGCTTATTTTTATTCAAAAATTATTATTTTACGATGTGAAATTTTTTTTAATCTCTTTGATAAGAATTACAGAAATTCACTTAAGGATAAAACATATAACTGAATCTTAGTTTTATACAATTTGCAGAACGTACAGAGTGTTTTGAAATATTAATGTACATTGTATACGTTTCATACGTTTACCTACAATTATAACAATAAACAGTATCAAAGGCCTTGAAATGTGCTTTTGAGCGTATTATACTAGTTGTAGTACAAAGATATAAATTATAGTTAAGTTTTTAGTTACATAGGACAGAACTTTTTTTTTTATGGAAAAGGAAGGCAAACGAGCAGGTGGCTCACGTGATGGAAAGTGATTACCGCCGCCCATGAACACCCCGCAATACCAGAGGCATAGCATATGCGTTGCCTACCTTAGAGTGCCCCCGAATCGGGGGAGGGGGGTGTGTGGGCCTCCGGTTACGAAACGCAGAAGTTTGTTAGACTTCTACTTCACGCCGGTATTCTGTGAGGTCGTGGTACTTCCCTGGTCGAGCCGGCCCATTCATGCAACAACAAAAGCTGATGCGTGGCTCTACCACTGTTAAAAAACACTTGACTTGCCTTATATAAATTATTTAGATTAATGAAGGAATGTCTGTTGCATTCTTAATAATATATGCCTTTTATATTTGTTTTACTTTATTTTTATCCTTTGACATATGTTTTATCAAACACATTTTTATTAATTTCAAGATTATTATATTCAAAAGAATATTTAATTTCAAGATTATTATATTCAAAAGAATATTTAAAAACAACAAATCCAGCATGATTTATATGCTTTAAAGTTGAGTAAAAATTGCACCATAAAATTGGTGCAATTTTTACTCAACTTTAAAGCATATAAATCATGCTGGATTTGTTGTTTTTAAATATATGAAAAATAAAAATCTAATGACACGGGCGGAATTCGCACCCGCGACTTCTGCCGTACCGTACTGAAGAGTATATCTTCTTGGAATTTTTTTATTAAATATAATATGTGTGTATTTGATTAAGTCGAATTAAGTCTTCTTCTTTCATCCTTATATTATGTCAGTTCTATGAGTCTTAATCTTGCTCAAAGAATATTTGACTGAAGCCCAGCAGTACTTATTCACAGGTACCTCAAGTTTATTTTAAACTGAGTAATCTCTAAAAAAATTCGTATATTAAATATTTATAAGTTTATTATATAGCATAATAAAAACTTTGTGTTGTATAATTTAATGTAGTGCCTCCTGAGTCTTAACAAGCGAACCATGGTCATCGTGGTCCTTAACTGTGATATTTTAACAATGTTTGAACTCTTTCATTAAAAGTCAACAACAATCAAGCATATTTGAAATTTAAAACATATTTATTTAGGTAAATACGAACTCTCACCTGATTAGTCCGCCATCTTATTTCAGATACACACAGAGTATGTTATCCATTAAATTACTTTTCATTTATTTGAAATTATAAGTTTCATAATATTTTCGATGTAAACTGTTACATTATTTCGTAATTTGCTTAGCTGTCATTAATAAAAGGCGTAATATGTCTTTCATCTTCAAAAGATTTCTTAATTGGAGGAAAGTAGGAAAAGTTTTTTCATTGCGTTCCGTTTCTTTTAATCAAATTGTTCGTCACTTAAGGTTTCTTTCTACATTTTTCCACGTTTTTACTTCACTTTCCTTTTGAAGTATTTTTTAATAAAAATAGCAATAAGAACTTTATTTAACTCACACGATAAAGCATTGTCATTGAATTGATACTTTCATATTTATTATCCTTAATAATATTATTTTAGTCTAGTGTTAACAGGGTTAGATTTAATTCCATAATACATTGGTAACCCTCGTTCGATCCCCGATACCGTTACTACTAAAATTGTTAATATAAACAGTTTTAAGTATCAAATAAATGAAATATGCATTTTTTTGGAGTTGTGACTGTTTCTATCCAATTGTTAAGGATTGTAGCTTACCATTTACATAACACTGCTCTTAATATTGTTTTTAATAGAAAATAAAAAGACTTAATTTAATTATTTTCATTAAACTTAGGTTTTTTTTAGTAAACTTAGGCACTAATCAGATCGATGATGGGCAGCAGCATCAGAGGTGTAAATGGTCTGCTACTGCAATCGCCAATCCGCTTGACAAAAGTGGCGATTATGGCAAATCCTCCCTATTGGAGAGGCCTATGTCAACCGAAAGCAACCGTCTTCCTGTACTCAATGGCCTCCGGGTGGTGAATTCAGGTATGGATGATATGTGCAATAGTATTTCGTGACCTGGCTACCATGCGGCGATGATTCTCCACGTATAAAACGATCTTTAGCTTCTATTGCTATCATTTGGCACCACTTCTCAAAAAAAATCTAGTCATAAAATGCACGTTTTAGAAAAAAAATATCTTCACGCAATTCCCAATACAGACAGTCCCTAGACAGTCTTAAGAATTGCGTGAAGATTTATTTATTTATTTATTTAGCACAACCTAACAAGACAACCAAAGACGAGAAAACAAAATAGTAAGACATTTATATCTTTTGTGTTCTTATTTTGCCCAATATCACAATGATCGCAACAGAGGTATCTATTGAAAAAAAGATATATTATTTTGGATAGACCGCTTTAGGAAATAAAGATGATGTGTCGAATCATTAAGCATAAGGGTATAAGGGAAATAATGTATCATTATCGACATGACTTTTTGTTTTATTGTAATATGAAAAGTACCATTTACTTAAAATTTATTTTATGTTATTAAATCTTTTTTTATTAATTTTATATTAATATTATTATAATATAATATATTTACATTAATAGGGATAACTCTTTTTCCGTAATGTGTAAAAAAATATACAATTACAATATAAGAAACATACACACACACACATAGACATAAAGACGTAATGTGCAAATCTTAAATAAAATAAAAAATAAGATTGATACTTAATATAAAAATAAATAATTTTAATATAAAAATATCAGGCCAAAATAAGCAGACTGGCGACGGGCAGCAGGGTATAAGATTTAAGATATCTGTAGTAGATAATATTTTCGACAATTTAGTCCTTTCAACCTACGCCTATCGCAGTGGTAGTCTAAGATACAAATCGTACAAAATTTGAAAAGACTCCGTACCAGGTACGTTGTCCTCAGTTATCTTTGGAAAAACGTAGGTCGAAAGATTTTCTAGAGTAGACCTCAGCCTAACCCAGTATTGGCATATTGTGTAAATATATACAAGATAAATAATGTATAGAAAATATACAAATCAATGAACTTGCAACATTAAAAGTTAAAAAAATGCGGACAAATCTAATTACAACAAAAAACTAGAAACAATATTAAAATATTCAACGTATTTTTAAAACCGAACGTACATTTTAATCTGGAGAAGGAGATTCAATTACATCTGTATCACAATCCCAACTTCGTTTGAATCTATATGAAATCTGAACAATCCATATCAAAAGAATAAAAATCTGTTTCAATCATAGTTTAAATGTAATAAAAGTGATCATCGCAATTCAGTTGCAGAAAAATTAAGCTGAGTTGTGAATATACTATACTACACATAAATAAATATTCATAAATTCAATTAATAAATTAAGTACATTAATAATGGAAGTAAACTTTCTTTTTTTTTTTAATTTTCATTTAAATTCTGCTGAACTGAAGCCAAAAGCTAAAAATTAAATATAATTCAGCAATTTAAAATTTTATATTATTCGGCAAAACCTTAATTATAATCTCAATATTCAAAAATGAAATCGATTGAATACTTGTCCGTTCTATACTAAACTTATATTAATACTAAAATTTAACTTACAGGCATATTTATCCCAACGGCCTGTAAAATTCCACTAAAGGATATAGGCCTTTCCCGTAAGTAATATTAGCGATCACAGCCAACCTAGCGATAAGAATGACTTATTTTACATACAGTAATTTTACATACCTTTTGAATTATAGTCACGATAACCGAGTGATTTGGTGATCGGTTTGCTTGGATAGGCTTCTTTCAATTAGTTTTTTTTTAAATATATGTACGATTTACACGATCAATCGATCGATCGAGCTTGGGTCTCTTGTCTCGAATTCCGATCACCCTCTACTATCGTGACTGTAAATATATAATAATATAAAAAATAGATAAAATACGATATAATTATTAAAATATGATAAGATAAATAATGTGTAATAATAATTATTTTCGTCTCCTTCTTCTTTACAGCCTATCAAGAGTCCATGAGTTTGTAACACATCAGCTTTTGTTGTTGCATGAATGGGCCGGCTCGACCGGGGAAGTACCACGACCTCACAGAATACCGGCATCAAGTAGAAGTTTAACAAACTTCTGCGTTTCGTCTGGTGAGTGCAGGTAACCGGAGGCCCACACACTCCCCTCCCCCAAAACATGGTAGCGGAAGTAAATATCTACCCCGGGGAGGTACCAGCACCACCGGTGCTGGAGAATCCCCCTCTGGGCACCCGCGGTCGGGCGACCGATGGCTGCCCGAGTGTGGCTGCTCAGGCTGCCCCTCGTATTCTGGGAGGGGGGGGGGGGAGGGCAAAGCCGGCCTTGCTCTTTCTTACCGAGACGCAGATATCCTCTCCGGCGGATACCTCTTATTTTTCCTACCCGGGGTACAAGGTATAACATTCTCTATTGGTCCCATAGCGGTAATGCCGAAACTGACGACTCATCGACCACATCCAAATGGCTGCAGATCCCGTGCTACAGCAGATCCCATCCGCAGAGATCGTGGTACTCGGCGACTTCAACGCCCACCACGCCGAATGGCTACGATCTAGAACCACTGATCATGCGGGGAGATCTGTTTTTTTGACTTTGCCCTAGCATATGATCTGTCACAACTGGTTCCGGATGTGGAGGATCATACACCTTCCCTGCTGGATCTTTTGCTGATCTCTCATCCGGACTATGTGGTCTCCGTTGATGCCCCTTTGGGTTTTTCGGACCACTGCCTGATCCGGAGTAATGTGCCCATTGCGGTCGTGATATGCAGGCCACCGCCGTGTGTGGCACTATAGGTCGGCGGATTGGGAAGGGATGCGGTCTTTCTTTGCATCCTAACCATGAAGGCGGGTTTGCTTCTCGCTAGATAGTCCCGACGCCGTTGCTAATTCCGTCGCCGATGTTTTGCTCCAAGAAATGAAAACTCTTCGTTCCTTCCTCTGTGGTGTCCATCGGTGGTAGATCAAAGCTACCGGTCCTGGGTTAAAGTATTGGCGTCTCGGGATTCAAGAACTAGCGTTTTTAAGAAGGAGTATAACTCTGCCGCCAGGTCCTTCAAAAAGTAATTTCTGCAGCAAAGTCCGTGTACATTGGCAGAATTGGCGAGGAACTAGTTCGTCTTCCTTCGGAAACTCGTGCGTTCCAGTCCCTCGCCAAGGCTGTCCAAGGGAATTTCAGTCAGCCATCACTACCATCTCTGCACAGAGAGGACAACTCGATGGCCCATGACACAAAAGAGAAAGCCGATCTTCTAGGTTCTCTTTTTGCGTCCAACTCGACTCTCTATGGCAGGGGGAACTCACCGCCGACCATCTCGTGCAGTGAGTGCTCTATGCCGGACATCCGCTTCTTTCAGAGCTCAGTGCGAAAAGCACTCCTCTCCCTGGACATCCAGAAGACGAGTAGGCCCGATGGTGTCCCTCCCATTGTGCTGAGGATGTATGCTCCAGAGTTGGTACCGGTTCTAACGCGTCTTTTTCGGTATTCCTACTCTGAAGGCGTCGGCGATGACATGGAAAACAGCTTTGGTGCACCCGATCCCTGAGAAAGGCGACCGCTCAGATCCAGGTAACTACAGACCGATCGCCATCACTTCCTTGTTCTCCAAAATAATGGAATCCATTATAAACTGCCAGCTCTTGAGGTACTTAGAGGAGCACCAGTTGATGAGTGACCGCCAGTACGGCTTCCGTCGGGGTCGCTCGGCTGGTGATCTTCTTGTGTACCTCACTCATCGATGGGCGGAGGCATTAGAGAGCAAGGGTGAGGCCCTGGCAGTTAGTTTGGATATAGCAAAAGCCTTTGATCGGGTATGGCACAAAGCGCTTCTCTCAAAGCTTTCGTCATATGGGCTTCCCAAGAAATTTTTCAATTGGGTCACTAGTTTTCTTACAGACCGTAGCATCAAAGTCGTAGTTGACGGTGCATGCACGGACTCCAAGTCTGTGAACGCTGGTGTCCCACAAGGCTGTGTGCTATCGCCAACCCTGTTTCTTCTGCATATCAATGATTTGTTACAAATTAGTAACATTCATTGCTATGCAGATGACAGCACTGGTGATGCCCTTTATACCGGCCGTGCCAATATTTCTCGGGAACACGTCGACGAGTACCGGAACAAACTTGTGTCTGAAGTCGAGATTTTGTTGGACAAAATCTCGGACTGGGGCCTACTACATTTAGTCCAGTTCAACCTTAAAAAGACACAAGTTTGCGCGTTTACCGCAAAAGAAAGTCTTCGTCGTATCACCTCGTTTTGAGAGGACTCCCCTAGTTGCCTCAGCCTGTATCGGAATCCTTGGCGTCGACATATCGAGTAACGTTCAGTTTCGCAGTCATTTGGAAGGGAAGGCCAAATTGGCCTCTAAAACGCTTGGCGTGCTCAGTTGAGCGTGACAGTGCATCATGCCGGCGCACCGCTTGCAACTTTATAAGGCGCAGGTTCGGCCGCACATGGATTACTGTTCTCATCTTTGGTCGGGGGTACCCCAGTGTTAGCTCCTTCTGTTAGACCGTATCCAAAGGAGAGCGGCTCGAATTGTCAATGACCATTCTCTATCCGATCGGCTAGATCGCCTGGCTTTGCGAAGAGATGTTGCAGATGTTGCTCTTTGCATTTTCTATAAAATCTACTACGGGGAGTGCTCCGAGGAATTGTTCGGATTAATCCCAGCCGCTGAATTTCACCATCATACCTTACGGCATAACCAAAGATTTCATCAACACCACCTTGATGTTTGGCATTCCAACACAGTGCGTTTTTCGCGGAATTTTCTGCCACGCACTTGCACTTTGTGGAATGAGCTACCGTCAGCGGTTTTTCCATACTGATACGACTTAGGGACCTTCAAGAAAAGAGCCTATACCTTTCTCAAAGATGTTCATGGGCGGCGGTAATCACTAACCATCACGTGTGCCACCAGCTCGTTTGCCTCCCTCTTCTATAAAAAAAAATCAAGAGTCCACTGCTGAACACAGGCCTCCCCAAAGCTTTCCACAACGAACGATCCTCAGCCACCTGCTTCCATCGACTTCCAACAACATCCAGTAACATTTTGCAAGTCGTCACTCCATCTCGTCGGTGGTCGTCCTACACTGCCTTTGCCTATTATTTATACAATAATATGGAGGTATACCTTTATATTAAACCTTTCAGCATTTATGAATATTGAGAATAAATAAATAAGATGCTGAAAGTAAAAACAAATTGTTGATAAAGGAGGCAATTTAGCTACATTCGAAAATCCCTTTCTGAGGTAAGCAAGGCTAATCACACAATATATATATATTTATAATTTATACCTATAATCTTATAACAAGAGGATACCCTTTTTAAATTGAATTATGCGAGAAATTAATCAAGCTTATATATTAAGTGGCAGGTAAAGGAATGTAATAATTGGGCTTAAGTTAAAAGCGAACGCGAAATCACAAAAATATCCTATATCTTATTTAACTAATTAATGTTCCAGAATAATAAAAATTTTATGTCTTTACGCAATTTTCCAATAGGGTAGGCAGATATCTAATATAGTCATCATAGTCATATCAATAAAGTCCTTTCGACGTTGTTTTCACCGAAGCGTATTTAGGACAACGTAACATATGGTGAGGCTATCGTCGTTTATATCTTATACAATACATAGACATATATTCATATATACATTTAAACAACCATAATTCAAGTACATCCGCATTCACCACATCACACAAATGTTTCTCTAGCGGGATTCGTACCTGCAACCAACGTCCCCGCCTATTTCGAAGTCGACGAACTAGGCTACCGGGTGTTTAATGTTACATACGGGTGTCATACATTTATAAAATAAAACTGGATACAATTAACTCGCCGTTGTGTTGTTAAGGTGTAAGAATTTAATATCTTCGTTCTTCCCAACAGGCAATTAAATGACTTCGAAACGCAACTTGCCACAGACAGATGGCATGATAACCGCCTCGAAAAGTACTAGATCAAATTCAGCAGTCAGTATTCGGACGGATGGTACTGCGATCGAAATCGTTTAGGAGGAAAAAAAGCATGCTCATAGAACGCTTGCGCTTGTTATTTGCACGACATCGTAAGATTCTGGATTTAGGCGAGAAAATTAAATTGGCTTTCATTGCTTGCGAATTACTAACACCAATTTCAGAACATTTGTTTGCAGTTGTTCCTGAAAATTAAGTAAATAATAAAATAATAATAAATAAATATTTTCATGCAAGTCTCAATACAAGGGTAGTCTAGTCTAGACAATTAAGTCCCTTTGACCCATCTCCACCGAAGATATTTTCGGGACAACGTAACAGGTGGTGAGCCCGAAGCTGTCTTTATGTCCAAGCCAACAATATAATTTTTACATAAGTTTTTGAAAACCCTGTTGGTACAAGCCTGCCACCTGGGGATTGAACTCGTGTCATTTAGCGATGATTATATTACACTACTAGGAGGTTATACAACTTTTGTCAAAGTTCATTTTGTTATTATTAATATTGTGCATATTTTATGTTTTCTTTCTTTTTTTATCTTTCAAGTATTTTTTCCTACAGGCATTCTTCTTTATGAAATCGAATTTAATATGTCATTTAGTAGCGTTAAGTTCAATTATTTACGTAAATAAATATTTTGAAATCCAATTTTAGTTGATGTCAGAAGTTTTCACCGTAGCTGGATACCTAAATAAGCCTTCATACTCTGTTGTAGAAGCAATCAGTTCAGAGAGATCGTGTTATTTCCTCAAAGTACAACTCAATATCCAAGAGCGAAATACATTTAATGTGTCTTATCCTGATGTTTCATATATATACATATATATATATATATATATATATATATATATATATATATATATATATATATATATATATATATATATATATATATATATATATATATATATATATATATATATATATATATATATATATATATATATATATATATATATATATATATATATATATATATATATATATATACAACGACAAACTGCTACAACGGAAAGATCTAAAACACAACAACTATTAAATAAAAGAGTAATTGTAGCGGGTGATTTTAATATACTTGTAGAAAATAAATTGACTTTAGAATTTAAAGATTTTTTAGCAAACTATAATTTAAAAACGCATATAAATGAACTTACTCGTAAAGCATCGTGCCTAGACCAAATAGTAAGCAACATTAGAAATGCTTCTGGTAACATACATTTGCTACATCTATCTGATCACGACACTGCACAAACACAAGAATTCGAATAGACGAATTTAATACATGAACGAATTTAAATTACTCCATATTTCTAAGAGTCTATAACATGGAAAATATTATAAAATTCAAGCAATGCCTTTCTAATATTTCATGGAGAGAGGTAATAGAGGACAAGGAGGTTAACAGTGTATTTAATAAATTTCATGAAACTTTAATAATGTTTTATAACCTGATATGATTTCCTATATTAAAAGTTAGAGTAAGAAAAACAATACATCTACAAAATGGATTACAAAAGGTATCAAAAGTCGTAATTTATGTAACCAACGTAGGTATAGATATAAATCAAATACCACAAAAACATTACATACTATAAATGAAAGCATATTTCTACAACCATGCTCTGTAGATGAAGTATCAAAAATTATACAAAAATTAAATAACACGAAGTCTTTGGGCTATGACGGAATTTCACCAAAAGTATTGAAATCCTCTGCTGATCAGATATCTCCAATTTTAACTTAAATTATTAACTTATCATTTGAATGCGGAATATTCCCAAAAAAACTAAAAACTTCTATAATTAAACCCATATTTAAAACAGGAAATAAAAAAGACATAAATAATTATCGACCCATAGCTCTTATTCCAATAATAGCGAAAATAATTGAAAAAGCAATGTATAGTAGACTTTACAGCTTTTTAGATAAATATAAAGTTAAAAACGGCTTTCAAAAAGACACCACATTAGCTCATTTCATGCTTGTTAACTATATAACGCAGAAGATTGACAAAGGTAGAAAGGTTACCGGTATTTTTTTTCGATATGAGTAAGGTTTCGATTTTGTAGAACACGATCTGCTGCTAAATAACATTGAAAACTATGGTGTTAGAGGAATTGCACATGAATGGGTAAAATTTTACTTATTTAACAGAAAGCAATATGTACAAATAACTAGAACTAATGAATACGGAGTCACTTACAGCTCGAATTTAAAACAAATTTCTAAAGGCGTCCCTCAGGACACTATGCTCGGACCCCTATTTTTTATATTATATATTAATGATCTACCATTAACAATCCATCAGCAATGCATCTTATATGCCGATGACATATCAGTCCTTATAGCAGATGAAAACAAACCTTCAGAGTATGAACATCTAGTAAATTATACAGTAATATCAACTATAAAATGGTTAGAAAATAATAATTTATATCCAAACTTACTTAAAACTAAATAATATTACATTCTCCACAAATCGGGCAAATATTCCAAATATTAAAGTTTTGAACCATAACCAAGAAATTGAAAATGTTACAGAAGTAAAATTTCTTGGTTTAACTTTAGAACAACACTAGTTGGAAAACACATATAAGATTAATGTGCGACAAATTAAATAAGTTTGTTTATGCGCTTAGGCGACTGAGAAACTTTGTTAATAAAGAAGCAGCGATGTTAGCGTATCATTTTTATGTGGGATTTGTCTTAAGTTATGGAATTTTAATCTGAGGAAATTACACAAATTTCAATAGAGCTTTTGTAATACAGAAAAAATGTCTTAGTGCAATCTCTGTGTGTAATACAGAAAAAGTGTCTTAGAGCAATTGGTCTACAAGATTCAAGAGGGCCACATCCCTCTTGAATCTTGTAGACCAATTTTCAAAGAGCTAAAAATTCTTACATTGTATACTTTATATATTTATGAAATCGGAACATTGGTAAAATATATCCTAAATTGTTACTTAGATGTTCTGATGCAAATGAAAGATTTCCACATCGAGACATAACTAGGTTAACTTTTCCTAGGTGCAAAACATCTTTATTTCAGAAAAATTGTTATTTTATGTGTAATAAGATATATAATAAAATTCCAAGAGAAATTCGAGAACTTACTCTTAAAAAGTTTCAGAGTAGATTAAAGCAATGGCTCATTAAAAATTGATTCTATTCATTAGATGAATTTTTGCTTTAAGCAGAAATAAGTACTGTTTCTTTTTTGGTAAATTTGCAAAATTAACATTTGTACCTTATTTTTCTTTTGTAATAATTTTTGTTCTTTTTTGTCATTACTTATATATACCACTATGGAATATGTCATAATTGTATTAGCTTCATATTTTAATGATCTTGTGAAATAGACGAAACCTTATTTTAAGAAATATTGCCTGACCTGTTACTACCAAACATTGGACGACTTTAGATAATAACATTAGTGTATAACTTTTCTTGACAATAACCTATATATTATTAATGTTTAGTAAAATTCTATCCTTCAAATTCTATAATTAAGTATTTTAAATCCTATTTCTAATGTATTTGCATGCCTACATGGCGAAATATGATTGACATATATGTATAGTTTTAACATCTGTAATTACCATATTTCCTGCAAATAAATAAATATCTCCCGTGGTACTCATCGAACTCTAGTCTTGTCACGCATTCAGATCAGAATAGAGATAGGTCGCTTTGGGTTAACTTCGTGTACATTAATAAGTAATAGCTTAAAAATCCAAAAAGAACAACGCTTTTGTAAATAGCCGAACAAATATGTAGGAAATAACTGTGTGAATAAGAATTAAAATAATAAATAAATATCTTCACGCAATACCCAATACAGGGTAGACAGAGGTCTAGTCTAGACAATTAAGTCCCTTTGACCCATATTCCATAGTCCCTTTGTCCCGAAATATCTTCGGGACAACGTGACAGGTGGTCAGCCCGTCGCTGTCTTTATGTCCAAGCCAACAATATAATTCGTACATAAGATTTTGAAAAACCCCTTGGTATCCCTGGGGATCGAACTCGGGTCTCTCGACTCGAAATTCCGAGCACCCAACCACTTGGCTATCGTGACTTTTTAATATCGTTAATAAGAATAATAACATTTTATCGTAAAGCATGAGGTCAATAAGTATTTACAAGTATTTACAACAATTGACGTCGAGTACCCAA